>JAOANR010000009.1:52827231-53253078 GCA_030278955.1 Hygrophila difformis
AGCTCCTCCTTCAAGTCACCCTCGGACGAAATCTGTTTGCAAACCCTCATCTTGAGTTGCTTAGTTTAAGATCGTGTGTTGACGACTCCTTTGAACATTTGATTGATTCTGTCACTCTCAATCAAAGTCACTTCAGCACTTTCTTGACCAAGTCACCCAATGATGTGTTGATCGAATGATTCCTTCGGCAAAGATGAAATCTCGAACAGTACGAAGGAATGCTCTTTCTCACTTCAATTTTATCAAGGCACACACACAATTATTGATTCAGAAGTCGTACATCTTCAGTCCTTGGCCACCCTTTTTGAAGTGAGCAATATCTCCATTCTAAGGTAATAAAATCTTTCCATAATAGAACCTTCCTTAAAATGGAGTTGCCACGGAATGAAATAAATAGTTTCCTTCTATCTTGAACACAATCCGGGCAATGGTTGAAGCTAGCCGTTGAGAGTATCACCATGCAGATCCGCCAGCTTCACTTTCCATAAATAGTTTGTCGGATAAGATTGCGGTAAAGGGAACGAACTAACTAGTTCAGACATCGGTTGTGAACACATTTGCTCAAAACTGGTTCCCAACAATCTCCATCTTTTTTGACAGAATGTGGGCCAGAAATGAGTTGATCAAAACCGATGTCAAACAATAACAAAACACAGGTAGCAAGTACTTCCCTTGTATTCCCAACCACTATGTATATCAATCATTCCCAAAATGAGGCAAACTATTCTAATGCTCCATACAAGATTTCTTATCACACTAGGAGCATGTACATCAAACCAGAACATGGCAGAAAATAATAAGAATCACAGAACAAAGTTTAATGATTACAGGCCATAGTGCAACATTTAGAAACCAGTTCACAAATGTAGTCCAAACTGAAAAAAATAAAGCATGAAAATGAAACAGATTTACCCTTTTTCAGCAGCAACAGCATACTCTCCCTCTCCTTTAGAGTGCATACCAGAGGAACCGATCAACGGTTACATCAACTTACTCCCCCTCTGGCGCACATTATGCTCAAAAGAGCATTTCAATCAGATTCCTCAGAGGAATCTTCATCATCATCAGAGGCATCATCACTGTTCAATTCTTCCTCCTCTGGATTGGTATCCTCGTCCTTATCCTCATCAGACCAGACGTCAGGGAGCTGTCTGAACAACTTTTCAGCTTCTTAGGTTCAAGTTTGAACCTGCACTTCCATCACTTTCATATGATTGATATGATCAACAAGTTGTTAACGTACCAAAGTGAAAGCATCTTTTGCAGGAATCTTCCCTCCTGGTCCAGGGATGTCAGGCTTTTTCTTGGCAATGGATGCGGACAGCTTGAAATCAGAGATGTCCTCGGGACGATGATGCTTGCTTCCAAGGATTTTGAGATGCTTCAAGTACTCAGTGATGAGGGCTGGGAAGGGCAACATGTTGTTGTATTTCCTCTTGATTTTTCCAGCAAAAGCCAACATTTGTTCAAGCACCAGCCATCCATAATTGATCTCATATTTTTGGTCTATGGTATACAACAGTTTGCACATGTTCTTGGAAACAACTGAATGATTAGTAGTAGGCATTACATTATGTGCACAGAACTTGTAAATGAGAGAAAACCTTTGAGTTAAGAAGCCCGAACTTAACCCTTTACCATGAATTCTTTTCCCTTCCTCCTCAATGAGTTCTTTAGCAATTTCGACCATATTGAACTTTGTAGACCGAGAGTATACAGGTTTGAAAGATGGACGGGGTGCCTGAAGGAATTTGTTGAGTGACCGTGCTTTCAGTTCAAACAGTTCTCCATGAACATAATTCAGCTCGAACAAGGGCGCCTTCTTGTTTTGGACATCCTCGCTCAGGTTTGTATAGAAATGCCTAACTAGCTGTCCTTTGTATGCATTTATCTCTGTTGCCCAGAAAAGCAAGGTTCTATCCGTCAGGTATCGTTGACATCCCATCTCTTCATATCGTTCTGCTGCAAATTTTATCTCCGGATGGTTCTTCATCTTCTCCAGCACTGTGGCAAAATATTGTTCAGAAGCATCATTGTAGAACTCGGTGCTCACTGCATTCTCAGCATCAATAACCTCAGGTTCATGATCTTCAGAAGATGATTCATCAATTTTTCTTTTCTTTGAGGCAGTCGCCTTGGAGGATTTTATTGGACCAGAACGTGTCCGATTTTTCCGTTCGGATAGGTTTGGTGAACGTCTTGGAGATGGAGGTGGACTAGGCATGTTGATGTCATCTGCTAGAGGTTCCTCACCTCCATTCTGTCTTGCTCTCCTTCATCTTCCTCATCAGCTTCATTTTCTTCTCCTTCTTGATCATCATGCTCGGATTCTGAATCACATTTGGTGTCTTTGGATCCCAGATCTTCGGACTTGTCCTCATCAAGTTCTTTCTGTCACTCCCCTTCAATATGTTCTCCAGTTCCTTCACCAACTTTTTCAGACTCATCTGCGGACTCTATATTTTCATCATTTGACTCCTCAACCTCTTCAACTTGTTCAACGTCAGTAGGTTCTGGTTCCTTTTCCTTTTTTGAAGCAGTCGGTTCAGGTTCCTTTCTCAGAAGATGCTTCATTTTCAGACTAGCATTCCATTCTATCTCCTCGGTCACTTCGTTCTCAGTATCCTTTTCATCATCACTTATGTCAATCATAGACTCTTCTCTAGAGCTGCCGCCATCTGACTCTTCCAAGTAAACAGAATCTAATTCATCCTCGTCGACTGGTTCAGCAAGATGTTCCAATGCCTTCTGTGGACTCTTTTGAACATCGGCAGCCATAATGGGAGCAAATGTTTGTTGTTCTTTAGGGTTCACAGCAGGTGGGGTTGGTGTTTTCATACAACCCTTGTGACGGGTAGTTCGCCGCTCTTCTTTGCTAGGGTTTCTTTCTTAGGCTTTTTGGTGGACACCTTGGATGCTTTCTCTGGAATGATAGCAGCAGCATTAGTAGGGGATGAAATTTGAATTTCTTTACCTGAACCCAGTGATGGAAGACCCGCCAGTGTTGTATCCAATGGTTATAATGCTTTCGCAAGATCAGCTTCAACTGTTTCACTTATGGTTGCCCTTTTCTAGCAATCGCCTTTTCTGTAGTTTTGAGTTTCCATTTCCTTTTGTCTAGTGGTGTTGACTGCAGCCACTACGGATCGAATGTCGAGGGGGTCACAAACAATGTCCTGAGTATCGGCGGTGGATTTTTCTTTTTCACCCTTGTCTCCGGCGGTGGATGGAGATGAGGATTGGAATGGGACAGGTACAATTGTTGGAGTCTCCGAGACGGTTTGTTCAACAATGGCCTTTTGAACCATTTTGCATGACCTTTAGCACTGGATTCCTCTTGAGAAATTCCTTTTCCTCTTCCTTTCGAAGGTGTGGGGGTAGGTTCCTGTGATTTGGAGCTCTGGATTCCGCGAGTTCTCACCATTTTTTAATCTGAAGAAAACTTAAGAGAAAAATAAGTGCGCATAGGGTATTGTTCAGGGATTTCGAAAGGATTTTTGGAGGAGATGAGAGAACAGTGTAAATAATTAAATGAGGCAATTGTATTTGAGAGAGTGTGAGAGGTTGTTTTAGAAAACTTCCCTTATTTTCAAATTTGGAAGGAGTATCACGGTTACCAAAATCGTAATGATCACGTTTTTGAATTTCTTTCCTTAGTTAACCATTGCCGCCCTTGTATGCTGCCACTTCCGGATGTCACATCACTAATTTGAAATTTGAATACTTGGTGTTTTATTTGCCTTAATTAAGAAAATCTGCAAAATAATTCTTATACCAAAATTTAAGGAAATAGGAGTTTGAGTAATCAGAAATAATAGGTAAGTGAATATTTAAAATAATGAAACATGCATAAATTTAAAACTTATTCCGGAATTGTTGGATCTTAGATGATCGTGCATATGCCTAGATCTCCTTTCAATTTTTTGAACCTCTCCCAAACAAGTGCCTTAGTAAAAATGTCCGCATGTTGCTTAGTAGTCCGACATGTTGTATGGACACTATTCCATCTTCAACCAGTTCCCTAATGAAGTGATGCCGAATCTCAATATGCTTAGTTCTTCCACGTTGAACTAGATTCTTTGAGGTGTTGATCGCGCTCATGTTATCACATAGGAGAGTTAACATATCTTGATCAATCCCATAATTTTGCATCATTTGTTTCATCCATAACATTTGAGCACAACAACTTCCTACCGCAATATACTCTGCCTGTGCAATTGATAATGAGATCGAGCTTTGTTTCTTGCTATACCAACTGACAAGATAGGTTCCAATGTAGAAGCATCCCCCGGTTGTGGTTTTCTATCATCTGGATCACCTGCCCAATCTGCATCACTATAGCCAAGCAATGTAAGATTAGATTCATTAGAATACCATAAGCCAAGATCACTTGTTCCTGAGACATATTTGATCACTCTTTTTGTTGCTTTAAGATGTGATTCCTTTGGATCGGCTTGATAACGAGCACAAACACCAACTGCATAGCTAATGTCTGGTCTACTTGCAGCAAAGTATAGCAAACTTCCAGTGATGCTTCTATAGAGTTTTTGATCTACACTCTGTCCACCGGGATCTTCGCTTAATCTGTCATTAGTCCCCATAGGTGTCCGGACAGGTTTGTTGGTCTCTATTCCGAACTTTTTCACAATGTTTCGAGCATACTTGGTTTGGCTAAGAAATATACCATCTTTCTTTTGAGTAACCTGCAAGCCAAGAAAGTATGTCAATTTACCAACCATACTCATTTCGAATTCCTTACTCATGAGTTCGATGAATTTGTCCTTGAGAACATTCGAATTCCTTACTCATGAGTTCGATGAATTTATCCTTTAGAACATGAGATGTGGAACCGAACACAATGTCATCCACGTAGACTTGAGCAATCATAATTCCTTTGTACTCCCTCTTTATGAACAATGTTTTGTCAAGACTTCCTCTTTCAAAGTCGTGCTCCAGCAGGTATTTCGAGAGTCTTTCGTACCAAGCTCTTGGAGCTTGCTTCAACCAGTATAGAGCTTTGTTGAGTTTGTAAACATGATGGGGGTGATGTGGATCTTCAAATCCTTTAGGCTGCTCCACATACACTTCTTCCTTAAGCCATCCATTGAGGAATGCACTTTTGACATCCATTTGATATAGCTTGAACCCTAGGGAATATGTGAAACTTTTGACAATTTCCCACACAAGTATTTTCGAAATAATAGAACCCCGGTCTTGATTTTATTTAATGAAAATCATTTTGTGAAAGCGGAGTTAGGATTAGGGATATATTTATAGGTTGTCACGTTTTTATTACTCGTGTTAAGAAACTGTGGCCCGAAAGCGCACGGTGTCAAAAATTGCAGTAATTTATAGTAAGACCGGATCGTTCACTGGAGGATGTGCGATAGAAGCAGGGCCCACGTCGTTTTACTAGATTTTCCATTCGTATTGCTCCAATTGGTTTGGAAAGTGGTTAACATCTACTAACATGAATTTAAACTAAACTACAAAGCGTTTAAATTTACTCTACAAAGCAAATAAGTCTATTCTAGAAAGCGGGTAAAGTTATTCTAAAAATGCGATAAATATTATCTATGAAAGCAGTGAAAATTTACACTATGCTAGCTATGAAGCTGAATCACAATGTAGACAGAAGGGACAGGAAGAAAAGAATAAAAATTGGACAAGATTTAGATAAGGCGGTATTAAACTTCCATTTTTATACACAGATCTTTGGTTGGGATAACTCTATCAGATAGCTAATTCTCATGCTCTCAATACTGCGTTCCCTTTAACAGACAGGTACTTACAGTATGAGTTTACATGTTCTTAAGACCGCAAATTCCAAGATACCACAGATTTGTAACTGCCCTGGCCTGGGTATGTTACTTCATCTGTGGTGGTCAAGCAACACCTGACAAATCATTTATTGAAATGCCAAGTACTACTATCATTCTCCCATGTCACACCCAAAGATTCTATTCAAGCCCTGAACTATCCCTTAACTATCAGTCCTAGTAGCAGTTACACAACTCTCAATACAACCGAGTGACCTCTAACGAAAGCATTTAAAAGAAAGCAGTAAAGAAAGCAATTAAAATCCTATCACTCGAAGGTTTTGAAGGTCTGACCCTGGTAGTAAAAGACAGCTCCCCATCAGAATGACAGAGTATGGATCAAGAATTCCCGGCTCTTGGTGAACTACTCGCGTGTTCACTTCCTTCCGGGTGGTTATGAGATACAAACTAATGAAACGAACTAACGAATTAGTTCGTTCTGGATGCACTCACTCATAGGACTCAAAAATAGACTTTGGCAGGAGAGGATAGCAGTTAAAAGAAAACTCAACCCTATCTTAGAAAATAACCAAGGCCTGGATGATATTCTTCTAAGGTTATCTGCTACACTGTATTTGAGTCCAAGTGGACCCCATCTCGGTATAACATTTAATCTTAGATTCACAACAAACAACAATTTTGGAAAATAATGAATTTGAAAATCATTCCCTAAACAGGTACTAGACTCTCAATTAAAACACAGATCCTTTCAGTCTAGGTGAGACCTAATCGCTGACTCTGCTTCTAATTTCCCAAAATCAACCCTTGATAAAATATGAATTAGTCATAACTGAAGAATTTATCCCTTACTCAGATCCGGATTTTATAAAGGAGTTTTTATCGGAAATTTAGTATGCAATATCTGTTTGAGATCTAGACTTCTATTGTCCAAGGGAAGGATCCCAAAATATTTTAGACCACAACAATACATAATAATAGCATGCATAAGAATATATGGAAGTGTAAAATTAAATGACCCAAAATATAGGGGCGGGCCTAGACAGAAGGTGAAACACAGACATGAAGTGGTCAGGGGACCGAGATAAGGGCAGAATAATTGGGTGGACTGTAAACATCTACTGTCCAATCTCCCAATTACTCGGATGAAGCGAATTTAGACAGGTGAAACCCTAAAATGGCAGTGTCGCTACCAGTTGGGCCCCTACTGTCTGTGAATTCAGAGAAAAACCTACATGCTTCCTCTCTGCAACACTTATCAGCTAATGTTGACAGATATTAGCAGAGTTTTGTTACAGATTGGAATTTGGGTTTGGAAATTAAGATAAATAAAATAAAACTGTATCCGGATGGGAACCAGTTGAGCAGCTATTATAGTCCCGGATGGACGAACCGCCAAGGCTTCCACTGATTGCTATCCAGACCATGCAAAATAACTCTTAGTAACTAATACCCAGAATACGAGCTAGTTATCCGTGAGGGAATACCCGCCAACATTAGTCTGATGTATTCTTTACTAATTGTCACACGCAATACGCAAAAGACAAAATAAGAGAAAATAAAATGAAGAGAAGAACTTGTATGAGAGACATTGGTTTCTCATGCAAGGTAATGGAATCAATTCATAATTGATGGCTTAAATAATCCCTCCTACCATAATTAATTACATTCCGGACTATCTGTTTAAGACATCATGATTTTGTTTATAGAAAAATGTTTTAATGACAATTGAACAAAGGTCCTCTAATCACAACAATTAGTTATTTAATTATTGCTAATTAGGATCATCAATCATTAATGACTAGAGGGTTCAATTAATTAACAGGATGAGAAATGGAGAATCAAAATTTTGGCAGCATAACGCCTTATATTGCAATTCTAGGGTATTACATCTTAATCCGTGGGATTCAGATGTGAGTTTTTGCAATATAATGGAGGATAGAAGATCAGAATTTTAGGATTAAATAGGGAAGAGGATTCTGTCGAGATACCATAAATTGTGTCAGGGGCCTAGACCCGCGACATGGGTGCCTCGACAGATTTACAGAAATTTGGCCAGAGTTTCACCTTGCGTCACTAAGCAAAAGTTGTGTCGCGGACCGTGGGTCCGCGACAGGTGGTTAGCGACACAAGATTGCTCTGGAAAATTTCTAAGTATTTTAGTTCCCAGTCGCTAACCTGGAATTGTGTCGCGGAGCATGGCTCCGCGACAGGATGTCTAGCGACTGGGGTTTTCAAAATAGAAATGCAAGGCATAATTTCCTGTCTCGGAATAAAGGTTGAGTCGCGGACCATGGGTCCGCGACAAGGGTGTTCCGCGACAGGAGCCATGCAGAGAATAATAACAAGAGTTTGGTTCATGGTCGCTAAGCATGGTTGAGTCGAGGACCGTGGGTCCGGGACAGGGTGTTTAGCGACCAGGGGTTTTCAAATAATGAAGACAAGTGTCCTTAGACATCCATGTCGCGGAACACCCTCCTGTCGACAAACGTGGCTTAGCGACAGGAGTCGGTTGGCGACATGGGTGGTTCAGGACCCAAGTCAGAAAAAGCAAAGTTGAACAGTAGCATGCAAACAGTGTGATCTCACCCCATTTCGGATTAAAAAGCTATTCTAAGCAAAAAAAAAGCAACCAAACAACATTTAAAATAAGCAAGAACATGCTTGAACATAAATAAACTAAACTGGAACAGTATTTAAAAATAAAGAAAAATCCTAATCTAGGGTTTGATCACACACATACATAACATCATTCAACAAAAGAGCAGCAGTAAGCATAATAAAGGGAAATGGGGGTCAAAAGACCCCAAAATGAAAATAAAAGCATTAAATCCATGGGGTGTGAGACCCATTTCATGATTTGTGACACGTTGGTGAATATTTTCCCATTTTATTAATGGGGTTTTTTAATACCCATCATTTGGGTAATACAAACCCTAAATCAAACTTAATAACAAGAAAAGGACTGTGAACAGTGCCTACCTATGCTTCTTAAACAGAAAATAACATAAGATTAAACTAAACTAAGCTAAACTATGGCTCAAATTAAATAATACAAAAAAAAAATGAAAATAAACCTACACTAAGAACTACCTAGAGAGGAATTCTCCAACTGTGTCTTCAAGAGAATGATTTTCTAACCCTGAGCTCATGGGGGTCTCCTCATATTTATAGAAGTGGAACCCTAGGCCCATAGGCTTGATCTGAGGCCCACTGTGTCTCAAGACATCACACACATCACAACTTTGTCGCGGAATCACCTTGTGTCGCGGGACAGGGCTGCATGTGGCAAGGCTTCTCGACTGGGTCTTGTGTCTCTATTGGTGTGTCTTTGTCGCTATCCATGTCCGTGTCGCTAAAGCATGGATCGCGACCAGGGTTCCTCGACTGAGGCGTGGCTTGGCTTCCAAGGTGTTGGTGGCGCGGAACCTTGGTCGTGTCGCGGAACCATGGTCCTCGACCAGGGTTCCTCGACCGGATGTTCCCAGACTGGTCTCTTCTTCATGTTGCATGCTGGGTCGCGAACCTCTACTGTGTCGCGAAACCATGGTCCTCGACCGGGGTTCCTCGACCAGATGTTCCCAGATAGAGCTGAATGGGCCTGATGGGCCGAAATTGTTCTTTTTTGTGGGCTTTTCTATCTTTTCCATCTTTTTGTATTTTGTGGGCTTGTTTATTCTTTTGCCCATCTTTTTGTTTCCTTTTTCTTTTCTTTTCTTTTTTTTTTTCATGTTTTTGGATTTTTCTAACATAAATATGTAATAGAATTACATATTTATGCATTTTTCATACCAGCTCAATATTTTTACAATTATGCATAAATCAGTCCAATTCAACTGCTTTCTTATTTAATATAAGACCGGAATGCGATCAAATGCCCGTTTCAGACACGGAAATGGATTGAAAATAATGGTCATTTTTGGCCATTATCAACATCCTCACATTTAATACTGATCGTCCCCAAGCAGTCAGAGTCAATGTTCCTAAGAACACGGACTCTACATATTCAATTCATTTTCGTGGCTTCAAAAATCACATTCTTTTTGGATTGGGATAAGACAATAAAAAACTACAAGTATTAAGTTCCCTTGATTTCAGTGTTTAATGAAATGATACTTGCTCACTACATCGGGCCTACAAATCAAACATTATTATCAACCCTTCATGAATATCATGTTTGAAAGATGCAAAGATTAAAAATGAGAATTAAGGGATGACACAAACATAACATAATTCATGAAACAAAGCCTCACATATAAGAGAATCGGAAAATTCACTCACTCTCAATTGGGGTTTAATCAGTGAACACTCAAAATCAAATTTAATTAAATTATCCATAAGCTTGCAATCAGACCAACTCGCCACCGACTCATTTCTTCAAATCGAGATCATGAGGTCTTATTTAAAGGTTGTAATGGGGCATACGGTTGTAACATTTGGTATGAAAGGGAATTATTGGGCTAAGAAGTGGCAAGAATTTATTCTATCATAACTTGGCATGTTTATTTAAAATTTATGATCATCATTGTTTCTTTCTTTTGCTTTTCTTTTTCTATTGCATGACATTAGACTAAGTCTAAGTTGCTTTGTCATTTGCAATTTATTGATGTTGAATGGAATTCAACCCCCTTTTTTTTTTTAATCGGTTTTTAAGATACCGATTTACATAACTTTGATGATCGCAAATTTAATGCCTATTGATAGAATTTATACTTGTACACTTAGGTTCGAATATTTTGGTCTTTTTGGAAGGTTTGGAATAATATAGTGGGTTTCAAAGAAAAATTAGGCTTAAAGGCTCAACTTGGTTAATCCTAAAGGGTAAATATTTTTGGGTTTGGATTTCAAACGAAGGCCAAAAATTTGGGTTTTTCTAGGTGCCTCGATCATATGCTCGATTTTGGGAATATGGCATGGTCTTGAATCGGTCCCAATCGCAAGTTCTAATTTCCTTTAATCAAAATGATTCACACATCAAAGAAAATAAATGAGTGAAAGTGACTCATGACTCAAATCTCACAAGGTTGGGTTGATTCATGCATACAGAATTCTCAAATTTAATCAGAGCTTAATTCTAACAATTTATTCAATTGAAATCTCTAACATGCAGATTTATTACCCAATAAGCTGATCGTATCATTAAAATTTTTTAGCTCAAAACCTTAGGAATTCATTTCATGCATGTTCTCAATTATATTATCCCAATTTAAAAGTTTGAAAATTTAATCATAAGCCTAAATTCAACATGTGAATTTAGAGCAGGTTTATGAATATTTTTGCTGGTTATTTAATTTAAAGCAGTAAAGAGGCACTGCTGACATACGGAGCATGTCAACAGCATATTTTTTGCCTGACAGTCACTTATTCATCTCGGACTGTCAGACATCTTTTCAAAAAGAAAGCGAATAAAAATTGTTGTGGACCTCAAACTTGAGTGCCATTCGTGGAAAGCAATAAATTACAATAATTTTAAGAGATTCCTTTGCAGTTAGTGTGAACCTGCATACAAAAGAGGAAATCCCTTATATAGTGCCGATACTAGGGCTTAAAAAGAACTAGAGCATACTAGGATTCATTTCTCCTTCTTCCTTTTCTGAGAACATGTATCTGAGCCAGTGGACGTAGCTGGTCAGATCACAGCACAGGCACCAGCCGTTGTGGTCTCTCAGGGGTTCATGCATCCTTCTGCAGAAGACGCGGGGTGGTTGCCCTGCAAACAACTAGGGAGCATGATTGTCTGCCATCCACGAGAGGGTGTTGGTGGATGTGTAGTTGAGGACCTCTCGATCGATCACCATCCTCTCTATCATTGCGATCCCCTGATTGACCTGGCCTTCATCTAGCTTGCTCATGAGCATCAGTCCACGGGTGAAGATAGACGCTTTGTGATTGTCTTCGATGCCTGGCCGTAGCAGTTCACAAGCTCGCTCTTCATCCCCCTCTGTGAATGCTTGGAGTGCTGGAACAATCTGAAGGTTGAAGTTTCCAGCCTCAGTGCACGTGTTGAGAAATCTCTCTTTCTGCCTCCGTATCCTCCCCTGCCACTGCCTTACCCTAGCCGTATCCAACTCGCATCGCTTGTAAACGACGGCGAGGTTTCCTGCGTTTCTAAACTTCTGGCATGTTTCTTGAGCAGTGAACACTTCCCTGATCTCATCCTCTCCTATTCTGGAGAGGATCTCACCTAGGAGCTCTTCTGGCAGGTCCAGCAGATGGGTTCCTCCGGGCACTGGGTCTGGGATTGGAGGATTGCCCCTGAAAAGATAAGAAGTGATGAATCCAATTTTTATAATTTCTCAGGGATTATTCAAGGTTAGAAACCAACATCCTCACATTTAGAGTTTTGCTCTAAATGTGAGATTATTAAGTTTCTGACTTGAATTTTAATTTAAAGCATAGGTAAAATAGATTTTATGAAAAGATAGGGGTCATTGGGCCCCTATATATTTTTAATGGGCCATTGGGCCCAAAAGTTTGATTTTCCAATTTTTATTAAACAAGTCCGAGACACTTGTTGAAAATGGAATGAGATGGACGGATGGAGACGATATGCTCGAATATTGGAATGTGCAATGGAGGCATGGCACAATGGATTTGCTATTCTCGGTTTGATTGGACTGCATTGAACAGTTGAAACGTCCCCAAGAATTTGCAAACACTATTTTTAGTTTTTAAAGGGTTGACTTGTTTTATTTAAGGAAAGTGGGATGTGAGTGGTCCCATTTTGAATTTTTGAAAAGAATAGCAGTTGGGTGACGAAAATACTGCTATTTACTCACACTACAGTTCCATTGGGAATAAAAAGAACATAAGTCAAATATTAAATCTATTAACTTTTTTTGTCTTTTCCAAAAGGTCACCTTTATTTAAAAAGTGGAAGCTCTCATTGGGTGTTTGTACTATGTTTCCATAAACAAACAAACATTTACTCCCACAAGATTGTAACATGTGGGAACAAATATGCCAAAAAGATCTTTCCATCTTAATGTTCCAAGATAACACTCCAGAAACATTTATTTCAAAAGCAAAACTTACACAGGAAAGAAAATCAAACACAAAACCCTAAACTCAAGAATAAAAACCAATAATATCATGGTGCTCAAAACAACACCCCAACATTCATCAGTTTGTTCTCTCAAGTTTAAGACTTTCAAAAATTTTACTCTTGACAGTTTTGAAAATGGGTTTATTGTAACACCCCGGATTTGATAACCCAGGCCGGGATGCCACCGCCACACCTCCCCAAGCAAGACGCGAACCATTTCGAGCTCACTTGAGAAGATGCTAAGGCTAAGTTGTATCAATAATTTAGAAAAATAATTTAAAACCATTCAAAACAGTGCCCGAAGGTTTAAATCAGAGTTAAGTCTAACATGCATAATTTAAAAACAGTGCGGAAGCTCAGTAAGGGCCAAACACGAGTTCAGAATTCGTAAAAGAATTTAAAAAAAATTAAGTGCGACAAGTCTTCGGAAATTCCCATCCCAAATGGTAAAATGCCATGCGCTAATCTTCCACATCTGAAAAAAAAATAGAGACAACGTATCTTATCAGTACAACGGTACTGAGTAAGTTAATATATAGCACAACGAATTTTAAAAGTTTTTAGGAGAGTATACAAAATAATATATTTATAAAAAAAAGACGAATAAATAAATTAATTTAAAATCTCTTACACATATTCCACGAATATTTTACCAATGTTAGTTATGATCGAGGACACCCCATTAATATATCCTAGGGATGAACCCACAGGACCAACCTTTGGGACTTTATACCCACAAGGACTCAAACATATCCTAGGGACGAACCCTTGGGATCAACCTCTGGGACTCGTACCCACGAGGTAAGTGCATGCAGCGGACCCTATACAGACACACTCCGGAGCCCTAGATAACCCATACGGATACATCTAGGAGTATAGACTCATACATCACAATAATCAATGCCGTTTTGGCTACAAAAGAGGGGGCGGCCCAACGAGCTCACGCCAAGTGCACTTACCCTCTAACAAATGGCATCCCACTCGATCAAAAACCTCCAAAGTTTAAAAACCACATTTTATCATTTCATAATATTCACAACATGTTCAGATTTCATATATATCCAAAACCGAGTAACAATCGACTCGTAGTTCATCGAATAATCAAAATAGCATTTACCGACCAAAAATGGCATGGTAGCAGTTTCTGGAATCGTCTTTAAAAATGCAGTAAACAAATTTTAAAAATTCTGGAAAAATCACAGTAGCTAGAAAACATCAAAATAAGCATTTTTCATAGAAATAGCCATCTCAAAATTCGGACTCTAAGTAGGTCATTTTAATCGATTTCAGAAAGCTATTGAAATTCAAATTCTCTTGCTTCAGTAAATTCGACCACAGTGAATTCAAAAATTCATAACAATTTCATTTGTGCTCCAAAAATCATGAAACTTTACAGGGACGTTCTAGACACATAATGGAACAAATTTCATGAAGACATCAAGCACTAAAAACGATCATAGGCAAGAGTGAATCGAACAACAAAACTGACTACATACATACATTAAATCTGTCAACCTATGTGCAGAAAATACCAGATCGAATTTGAGTGATCAAAACATGTCCAAAAATTATAAACATTTACAGAGAACATCTTTAGGACATTAGGAACAAGTTTCATTTTGGAAGGTTCTCCTAAAAATGTACGGATCATGGTCGAATTCACAGAACAATAAGATTGGTCATAGGAAAACCCTATTTGACAGATTTTGTAAGAAAGAGAGATGATCCAATATCTCGAGTTATACTCAACCAAAACTCCTAAAAATCGACGTGCACAATACTAACTTACTTGAGATGAGTTTAGGATCGAAATTCCCCTTGGTAGAATCCCCGAGATCGTCCGGAACAGCCCCACGAATCAACACCTCCCTCCGATTGAATCTATTTTGGAGTTGTCGAAAGAATTCTTAGTTCTAGGGCAACAAACTCGAATCTAAAACCAATGGAATGAAGTAGAACTCTTACCTAACCTTAGAAGAATGGATTGGATCACTTGAACACGTCCAACTCTCTGCCAAGTGAAGCACAACTCAAGAATTCTCACCACTCTCACTATGAAACTTCTTAAGTGCAAATGGGTGGAATGGAGGCATGACTAGGGTATTTATAGAGGTGGGGAATAGCCCAATGACTGTCATAGGATGCTAGGGATGTGAGGGGACGAATTTAGCTCCATAACCCCTGACTTAACTCCCTCAACCCTCATCCAAAACCCCCACTACTCCACATGACTTCATAGGATTCCCTCAAGTGATCATATAGCCTCATAACTGATTTGTTGATGTCTTAATGCACCCAATAATCATTGTCAAGCACCCCACAACGTCCCTCAATGCTTAAAATTCAATTTGGAGTCGTTTGGAATCGCCCACCACCGAATTCATGGCAAGAAACGCATGGGCGTTATGACTTTGTTCATAACAGCAGGGTGGCGTGCTGGTGGCGCGCACCGCGCGGCCACCGCGCGGACACCAGCCTGCGAATTTTTTTTTTTTTTTTTAATATTATGATTTTTAATCTCTTAAAAATCATAATATGAATTATCCGAGATTGTTGGGATAATTCGATACATCTATCCCGAGTCGCGATTATCCGAAATATTTAATTCCGTTCTCTCGGAATTAATTCGATTTCGATAAATAAATCGAAATTTCTTAACTTTCGGATTTTAAAATTTGATGTCGATTCCTCGGGTATTACAGTCTACCCTCCTTAGAAATCAACTTCGTCCTCGAAGTTGGGTCGCACTCGGACTGATAGTAATGCATGTAATAATTGACACGCATAAAATATTTGAGGTTTGAAAATTAAATTCTTACCTCGGTGCGTGACGACTCTCTGCGGGGTATCACATCCTCTCCCCCTTAGGACTGCAGTTATGTCCCCATAACTGCTCACGAGTCGCGTTGGAAAAGGTTGGGATACTTCTGCTTCATATCCGATTCCAACTCCCACGTCGCTTCTTCGGTACCATGATTAGACCATAGTACCTTTACCATTCTCACGGTCTTGATTCTTGTGACTCTTTCTTTGACGTCCAGTATCTCGATCGGATACTCCTCATATGTCAAATCATCGTCCAGCTCAATCACATCAGTTTGCAAGACATGAGTTGGATCGTATACATATTTCTTTAACTGAGAAACATGAAACACGTTGTGAACTCGTGCTAATTCCGATGGAAGGGCCAATCGGTAGGCCAAGGTACCTACACGGTCTAAAATCTCGTATGGACCGATGTAGTGAGGACTCAGCTTTCCTCATTTGCCAAATCGCATCACCCCCTTCATCGGTGACACCTTTAGCAAGACCTTGCCTCCCACTTGGAATTCCAATTCTTGTCATCTTGAATCGGCATAACCCTTTTGCCTATCTTGTGCAGCTTCCATCTTTTGTTGCACTACCTTAATTAGTCGGCTCATGTCCTCAATGAGCTGAAGTCCTACAACCACAGAACTATCATCCTTAACCCAACATAACGGAGACACTTGCGTCCGTAGAGAGCTTCGAACGGCACCTTGGATACCGGCTCTATTCTAGGTACCCGATCAATCTTAAATTCGACTTCTCGCTTTGGCGGCGTTACGTCGGAACATCCATTTACGAATGGAATTATGTCGTTCTTTCTCTCTTTTTTTTTTTTTCTCGTCTTTCAGGTTATGCACATAGCATGCATATAAGTGATAGCGTTTTTGTATGAGATTGCAGAACCTCAAGGCATTCACCACCTTAGTGCTTTACTTTGGAGGCTGCATGTAATACACCACCTTCTTCCCTCGACTCTTGGCTAAGGAAATCTTCTGCTTCTGGCACTCAATAACAGCTTTGTATTGAGTCAGAAAATCCATGCCTAAGATGACGTCGAAATCCCCAAGATCAAACTCAATTAGATTCGCGAAGAATTCTAGGTTCTTGATTACTATCGGGATCCCATCGTATCATTTCGAACAGGATATCACCTTGCCCGATGGTAATTGAATTCCTAATTTAACGCTGGAAGATCTAAGGCAGATATAATCCTCGTGGAAATTAAAGAGCAACTTGCACCCGAATCGAACAAAACACTAACAGGTACGCTAAGCACATGTGATCAAGATCTAAGACCAAGGATAAATTAGCCTCAAGCTATCGCTCCTAAGTCAAGGTCAAGCCGAATAAGAATGTTATCTAACACAGTCAGCGAACATTTTAAATAATGCATGTATGCAAATGCATCCCCCCGAAAATTAGTAACAATTTGAGACTTGTCGAATTTTTTTTTTTTTGAGATATATTTTTCCATGAGTTTTAAAATAAAATTTCATTCCCATGGAAATAATATTTAAAATATTTAAAAATAATATTTAATATTTTGGGCCTCTATATTGGGCCGAAAAATAAGAATATATATATATTTTTTTAAAAAATTTCCGGGCTCTGATACCACTTTGTAACACCCCGAATTTGATAACCCAGGCCGGGATGCCACCGCCACACCTCCCCAAGCAAGACGCGAACCATTTCGAGCTCACTTGAGAAGATGCTAAGGCTAAGTTGTATCAATAATTTAGAAAAATAATTTAAAACCATTCAAAACAGTGCCCGAAGGTTTAAATCAGAGTTAAGTCTAACATGCATAATTTAAAAACAGTGCGGAAGCTCAGTAAGGGCCAAACACGAGTTCAGAATTCGTAAAAGAATTTAAAAAAAATTAAGTGCGACAAGTCTTCGGAAATTCCCATCCCAAATGGTAAAATGCCATGCGCTAATCTTCCACATCTGAAAAAAAAATAGAGACAACGTATCTTATCAGTACAACGGTACTGAGTAAGTTAATATATAGCACAACGAATTTTAAAAGTTTTTAGGAGAGTATACAAAATAATATATTTATAAAAAAAAGACGAATAAATAAATTAATTTAAAATCTCTTACACATATTCCACGAATATTTTACCAATGTTAGTTATGATCGAGGACACCCCATTAATATATCCTAGGGACGAACCCACAGGACCAACCTTTGGGACTTTATACCCACAAGGACTCAAACATATCCTAGGGACGAACCCTTGGGATCAACCTCTGGGACTCGTACCCACGAGGTAAGTGCATGCAGCGGACCCTATACAGACACACTCCGGAGCCCTAGATAACCCATACGGATACATCTAGGAGTATAGACTCATACATCACAATAATCAATGCCGTTTTGGCTACAAAAGAGGGGGCGGCCCAACGAGCTCACGCCAAGTGCACTTACCCTCTAACAAATGGCATCCCACTCGATCAAAAACCTCCAAAGTTTAAAAACCACATTTTATCATTTCATAATATTCACAACATGTTCAGATTTCATATATATCCAAAACCGAGTAACAATCGACTCGTAGTTCATCGAATAATCAAAATAGCATTTACCGACCAAAAATGGCATGGTAGCAGTTTCTGGAATCGTCTTTAAAAATGCAGTAAAAAATTTTTAAAAATTCTGGAAAAATCACAGTAGCTAGAAAACATCAAAATAAGCATTTTTCATAGAAATAGCCATCTCAAAATTCGGACTCTAAGTAGGTCATTTTAATCGATTTCAGAAAGCTATTGAAATTCAAATTCTCTTGCTTCAGTAAATTCGACCACAGTGAATTCAAAAATTCATAACAGTTTCATTTGTGCTCCAAAAATCATGAAACTTTACAGGGACGTTCTAGACACATAATGGAACAAATTTCATGAAGACATCAAGCACTAAAAACGATCATAGGCAAGAGTGAATCGAACAACAAAACTGACTACATACATACATTAAATCTGTCAACCTATGTGCAGAAAATACCAGATCGAATTTGAGTGATCAAAACATGTCCAAAAATTATAAAAATTTACAGAGAACATCTTTAGGACATTAGGAACAAGTTTCATTTTGGAAGGTTCTCCTAAAAATGTACGGATCATGGTCGAATTCACAGAACAATAAGATTGGTCATAGGAAAACCCTATTTGACAGATTTTGTAAGAAAGAGAGATGATCCAATATCTCGAGTTATACTCAACCAAAACTCCTAAAAATCGACGTGCACAATACTAACTTACTTGAGATGAGTTTAGGATTGAAATTCCCCTTGGTAGAATCCCCGAGATCGTCCGGAACAGCCCCACGAATCAACACCTCCCTCCGATTGAATCTATTTTGGAGTTGTCGAAAGAATTCTTAGTTCTAGGGCAACAAACTCGAATCTAAAACCAATGGAATGAAGTAGAACTCTTACCTAACCTTAGAAGAATGGATTGGATCACTTGAACACGTCCAACTCTCTGCCAAGTGAAGCACAACTCAAGAATTCTCACCACTCTCACTATGAAACTTCTTAAGTGCAAATGGGTGGAATGGAGGCATGACTAGGGTATTTATAGAGGTGGGGAATAGCCCAATGACTGTCATAGGATGCTAGGGATGTGAGGGGACGAATTTAGCTCCATAACCCCTGACTTAACTCCCTCAACCCTCATCCAAAACCCCCACTACTCCACATGACTTCATAGGATTCCCTCAAGTGATCATATAGCCTCATAACTGATTTGTTGATGTCTTAATGCACCCAATAATCATTGTCAAGCACCCCACAACGTCCCTCAATGCTTGAAATTCAATTTGGAGTCGTTTGGAATCGCCCACCACCGAATTCATGGCAAGAAACGCATGGGCGTTATGACTTTGTTCATAACAGCAGGGTGGCGTGCTGGTGGTGCGCACCGCGCGGACACCAGCCTGCGAATTTTTTTTTTTTTTTTTTAATATTATGATTTTTAATCTCTTAAAAATCATAATATGAATTATCCGAGATTGTTGGGATAATTCGATACATCTATCCCGAGTCGCGATTATCCGAAATATTTAATTCCGTTCTCTCGGAATTAATTCGATTTCGATAAATAAATCGAAATTTCTTAACTTTCGGATTTTAAAATTTGATGTCGATTCCTCGGGTATTACATTTATTAAGGATCCAAAAAGATCTCAAAACAATGCTTGCAACCGAGAACACTTAAAACCTCAAAAACTGAAAACGAGGGTGCACACACAAACCGCATTATGCTTCTCAAAAATCAAAATAGAGACAAAAGAACAAGGAAAAACCGAGGGAGTTATGGACAGGGGGGAAAGAAAGAATGGATTTCTACCCTGCCCTCCAAGGTTCGGGCCTAGGTAGAGGTCCCAGATTCGGAAGGATCCTGTAGAATCGGTCCATAGTCTCCCCTTGAAAAAAGAGTGTTTGAGTGCGAAGAACACGGTGGTGTTCGTTCAGTAGAGAGAAGAGGGAACAGGAGAAGATGAAAAGATGGAGTTGGATGAAACTGACGTGAGTGCAGGGAAAATGAGGTGAGGAGGGGGGTATAAATACTAAAAACACTGGTCGCGGAAACCAGACCGTGTCGCGGAACAGGGTTCCTCGACCAGGGCATAGCGACATTACACGAGTCGCGGAGTCTGCGTCTGGTCGCGGACCCATGGACTGCGACAGGAGTTTCGCGACCGAGTTCTTGCAGGGAAAAGTCAACGGGGAATGGTGTCGCGGAATGGAGAGCCGGTCGTGGACCCATGGACCGCGACAGGTGTTCCGCGACATCGAAAGGGTAATAAGTGCGACTGTGTCGCGGGACCAGGCCTGGTCGCGGAGCATTGTTTCGCGACACAGTGGTTGGTTCCGTGACACAAATTTTGATTTTTCAAATTTTTCGTGAACTGGGCCCGAGTGTGGTGTTGGGCTTGAGTTCACTTTATTTGATTTGGGCCTGAATAAATTCAGTCCAAATGAATTCAAAAACGCACTGGGCTGAAATTAAAGAAAGATCTACTTGCATAAATTAGGCTGGGTTAATTCCATTTATTTGCAAAAATTATTCCGGATTTAAATTGCTTCAAATTCCGGAAATATTTTCTTAAATTCATGGAATTAATCCAACCAGGAACCTGGTTTTCCGTGTTACTTTTCTGCTCCTCTTTTTGATGGTTCCGAACTTTCTGCAAGACAGATAAATAAAACGCGTTAGATTTTCTCCAAATATCAACATCCTCACATTTAGAGTCTTAGTACTCTAAATGTTTAATTGATTTTTGAGTACTTTCTTGTTATGAAATAATATGAAATAATATACTATATACATATAAAATGAAAGATTGTTGTTTTTAATGTTGTTTCTTATTGGGTGTAAGCCGGGTCTGCCACTGCTTGGCTTTCTTTCTCCGGATTGAACTGTCCGAAGTACTCTTTCAATCGTTGTCCATTCACCACTATGTTGCCCTTGTCAGTTCGGATCCTGACGGCTCCATTTTCAAACACTTCTAGCACTTCATGTGGTCCTTCCCATCTGGATTTAAGCTTCCCAGGGAACAGCTTCAACCTAGAATTGAACAATAATACACTTTGACCAACATAGAAATGCTTAGGCTTGATCCTGCGATCGTGCAACTTCTGGGTCCGCTCCTTATAAATTCGAGAGCTTTCATAAGCTAGCGCTCGTATTTCCTCAATTTCGTTGAGGTCCAACTTGCGTTTGCTTTGAGCGACTTTCGGATCAAAGTTAAGCGTTTTGACGGCCCAGTAAGCTTTATGCTCTAACTCTACAGGCAAATGACAGGTTTTCCGAAGACAAGTCTGTAAGGGGACATCCCAATGGGAGTCTTAAATGCTATGCGGTATGCCCATAGAGCATTATTGAGCTTACGTGCCCAATCCTTACGGGTTATCCCGACTGTGGCTTCGAGTATGTGTTTGATTTCGCGATTGGATACTTCGACTTGACCACTAGTCTGGGGATGATAAGGTGTGCCTATCTTATGGAGGATCCCATTTTTACTCATTAAAGTTTCAAAAGCTTTATTAATAAAGTGTGTTCCTCCATCAGATATCACCACCCTAGGTACGCCAAATCGACTAAAAATGTTGTTCTTGAGGAACTTGATGACTTGGCTACCATCATTGGTTGGTAATGCGACAGTCTCAACCCATTTGGACACGTAATCGACAGCTACCAAGATATAGTAGTTTCCACCAGATGGTGGGAACGGTCCCATGAAGTCAATGCCCCATACATCGAAAATCTCAAGCCGTGAGAATTCCCTTTTGAGGCATCTCATCCCTCTTGGAGAGGTTTCCTAATCATTGGCATTTGTCGCAACCTTTCACAAATGTCTTGCAATCCTCATAAATGTGAGGTCAATAAAATCCACATTCGAGGACCTTGTGGGCCGTTCGAGCGGGACCATGGTGACCTCCATATTCTGATTCATGGCATTTTCTGACAATTTGATAGGCTTCATGCTCGGTCACACATCGCCTGATTATTGAATCGGCGCAGTGTTTGAAGAGATAAGGTTCTTCCCAGAAGTAACTTAATACATCTCGTTTGAACTTATTCTTCTGATGATAGTTCGAAAACTGTGGGGTTATTCCGCATGCCAAGAAGTTAGCGATGTCGGAAAACCATGGACATGCTTGATTGTGCAGATGCAACGCGAACAACTGTTCGTCCGGAAACTCTTCATTAACGGCTTTTTCCTTTTTATTATTATCTAATCGAGATAAGTGGTCAGCAGCACCATTATCTCGACCTCGCCTATCTTTTATTATGATGTCGAATTCTTGCAACAGAAGTACCCACCTGATTAATCGAGGTTTGGCATCTTGTTTGCTAAACAAGTATCTCAATGCGGAGTGATCGGTGTATACTATAGTCTTCGTACCTATAAGATACTGTCTGAATTTATCAAACGCGAAGATTACAGCATACATCTCTTTCTCCGTTGTGGTGTAGTTAATTTGGGCTTCATTCAGGGCATGACTTGCGTAATGAATTACGCAATGTCTCCCATCCTTATGTTGTCCAAGAACTGCGCCTACGGCGAGACCACTAGCATCGCACATTACCTCGAAAGGTATTGACCAATCGGGTGGTTGCACTATTGGTGCAGAAACCAACATCTTCTTGAGCGTGTCAAAGGCTTGGACACACGCTTCATTTATTAAGAAGGGATTTTCTTTACAAAGTAGATTAGTGAGCGGCTTGGCAATTTTAGAGAAATCCTTAATGAATCGCCGGTAAAAACCGGCATGCCCTAAGAAGCTCCTAACTGATTTGATCGAGTTAGGGAGAGGGAGATTGGAAATGATGGAAACTTTGGCTGGATCAACTTCAATACCTGCACGAGAAATGCGATGACCTAACACTATGCCCTCAGTGACCATAAAATGGCACTTCTCCCAATTTAAAACCAAGTTAGTGTCCTCACATCTCTTTAAAATCTTAGCAAGATTAGTCAAACATTCATCAAACGTATCTCCATATATAGAGAAGTCATCCATGAAGACCTCAATGCATTTTTCGATAAATTCAGAGAATATAGACATCATGCATCTTTGAAAAGTAGCAGGTGCATTGCAAAGACCAAATGGCATGCGCCTGTAGGCAAAAGTGCCATAAGGGCAAGTAAAAGTAGTTTTTTCATGGTCTTCGCTTGAAATAACAATCTGATTATACCCAGAATAACCATCCAAAAAGCAATAAAATTCTCTCCCTGCCAACCTCTCGAGCATTTGATCAATAAAAGGCAATGGAAAATGGTCCTTGCGGGTGGCCTCATTCAGTTTCCGGTAGTCAATGCAAACTCTCCATCCGGTCACTGGCCTGGTTGCAACCTCTTCTCCTTGCTCATTCTTGGTTATGCACATCCCTCCTCGTTTGGGTACGACCTGCACTGGGCTAACCCATTTGCTGTCAGATATAGGATAGATTATACCAGCATCTAAGAGCTTGATAACCTCCTTTCTTACCACTTCTTGCATGAGGGGGTTCAAACGCCTCTGAGGCTGACGGGAGGGTTTATACTCTTCTTCCATTAAAATCCTGTGCATGCAAATAGAAGGGCTTATTCCTTTTATATCAGAAATGGTCCAACCTATTGCATGTACATGTTTCTTAAGAACGACCACCAGAGCATTTTCTTGCTCTTGGGAGAGCTTAGCCGAAACAATCACAGGTAATTTTTTATGTTCTGCGAGAAACGCGTACTTGAGATGATCGGGTAATGTTTTAAGTTCAAGCTCTGGTGGGCATTCAACGGAAGGGAGTAATTTGCGAGAATTGGGTAGTGGGAGATCAGATTTACCTTCGGGACCCTGCATCAGTACAGGATCCTCTTCTTCCTCTTCGGTGCCATCATTCTCTTGTGCAGTGAAATCAGCACCGTCATATGCTTCAAGGTCCCCGGACTCGGGATCCTCAAATTGGACGGCACTGCACTGTTCCTTTGGCTCAGCACCAGCAGGCTTCAGTACCTGCTTTGAAGGTTCATACAGCATCATTTCATCATTGTTTGCAGAGTCTAGCTCTTTCCTAACTATTACATCATCAAAAGAAAAACAAGAACTGTCGTTCGGAAATTTCTGCAGTTGCTCCATGTCGAAGATGACTTCATCCCCATCAACGCGGAGTGTCACCCTTCCAGATTTAGCATCAATTAGTGCTCCTCCTGTGGCCAAGAACGGCCTGCCTAAGATGAGAGGCATGTCGGAGTCCTCCTCGATGTCCAGAATGATGAAATCCACTGGAAATGGAGTACTGCCTGCTTTGATTATCACATCTTTCAAGATCCCGATTGGCTTCGTAATTGACCTATCTGCGAGCTGGAGCCTCATTTTGACTGGTTCAACTACTCCAAGCTTAAGACGTTTAACCATGGTTAGTGGCATAACGTTAATGCTGGAACCGAGGTCACACAGTCCTTTTCCGGCGTTGTTCTGGCCAATCCGAATCGGCAATGTATAGCATCTGGGATCCTCTTTCTTTTCCGGCAGCTTCTTCTGAATGATAGCACTGCAAGTGCTATTGAGTACCACCAATTCGTCCTGCTCAACCTGTCTCTTTCCTGAAATCATTTCTTTCAAGAACTTAGCATAGACTGGCATTTCAGAGATCATTTCAATCAAAGGAATGGTAATCTCAACTTCCCGCAGTCTTTTCAGAAATTTTTCAAACTTCAGATCTTGTTGCTTATTTTTAAGTCTAGCCGGGTAAGGAACCCTAGGCATGAACCTGTTTTTGTTATCATGTTTTGGTGGCAGTTGGTTAGAGGTTGTACCTTCACCATTACCGTTTTCTGTTTCTGCCGTTCTTTTTGCAGCGTCAGTCTGCTGTTCGGCTCCCTTCTGTTCATCCATTGCTTCCTCATCAGCATTGTCAACAACATCATCATCTTCATGAGTATTTCCAGCATCCACTCCTTTTGGTCCAGCCAGTGTCTTCCCAGCAAGGTTATTGCTTTGCATTGCGGGTTCTTTTCCGCAGTGCTTGGCAATGTTCCTTTATCCCTTTTCTGCATTTCATTAGCCATCTGAGTAACTTGGGTCTCCACATTTCTGATGGAAGCCTGCAGCTGAGTGTTAATCTCCTTCTGGCTAGTAATAAAGTCAGTCATCAAATTCTCCAGCCTTGAAGGGGGCTTTTGATTTTGGTTCTGATTCTGGTTTTGGTTCCATTGGCCTTGGTTCGGGATGAATTGAGGCTGGAAGTTTTGGGGCTGAAAATTTTGGAAGTTCTGGGTAGGCTGTTGGAAATTTTGAGGAGGTCTCTGTTGGATCTGGGGTTGGAAACCTGGGTTCTGAAAATTCTGTCCCCTGTTCTGATTGAATCCTTGGTTCTGCTGCGGATTGAATTGCTGCTGTTGTGGCTTGTTCAAGAGGTGAGAATTAAGGGCATTGTTGTTTGAGTACGACAAGTTTGGGTGCCTGTTTGGGAAAGCCCCTGCAAAGTTACAGCTTTCAGCTGTAAGCTGTTCGCATGTGTCAGTTGCGTGAGCACCTTGACACAGTCCACAAATTACATCTGTTTACTGCCCTTGAGTGGAGCTCCCAGCTCCCTGATTAACAGACAATGCTGCCACCTGTTCTTGCAGCTTTTCAATATCTGATTTCTCTGTTGTACCTACAGCACACAAACCATGAGGGGGAGGGGAATTAACATCATCAGAAAGAACAGATCTGTTTACACTCATTGCTTCAATCTTGGCCCAAGCTTGATCCATGGGAATGTATAGCAGGTGTTGACCACCAGCAGCATCAAGCATATTCTTCCATGCTGGGGTCAAACCGCTATAAAACTTTCTCAATTTCTCCCAATCATGGAAACCATGCTGGGGGCATTTCCTGAGCAAGTTGAAGAACCGTTCCTTTGCATCATACAGGGACTCGTCTGGCTTCATCTTGAATTCCGCAATCTTAGAGCGGCATTCATCCACCTTGGACTCCGGGAAGTACTTTGTCAGGAAATTTCTGATCACGTCCTCCCATGTAGACTTCTGATTCACGGGCAGTGATTTGTACCATGTTCTTGCCCCGCTAGTCAAAGAGAAAGGAAACAGCCTTAATCGAATGGTGTTAGCAGATACATTCTGGTTCTTGATCGTATCACACAGTTCCAGGAAAGTCTGCAGATGATTGTGGGGATCTTCATGACTTGCTCCTGCGAACTGGTTGCTCTGAACAAGATTGATAAGGGCCGGCTTCAATTCGAAATTTCTGGCCAAGAATGGAGCTTGTCCAGGAATGTTCAAATATGGCTCCAAGATTGGTTGCATGTAGTCAGCGGCTGCTGCTTGTTGATTGTTCTCAACCCCTCCTTGATACTGCTGTGGGTAGTAGTTCTGATGCATATAGTAGTTCCTCGAATCATTGAAGTCATTAGGATTTGGGGGATTCTGATGGGGATTCTGGTACTGCTGATTTTGCTGGTTTTGGAAGTTTTGGTGGTTTTGGTTGTTTGGTGGGTTTTGGGGGTTTGGATTGGGAGGAGGTGCCTCGAAGTGTTGCTGTTCAATGTTTGGTGGATTCCCTCCTCCTTGTATGATCTGAGGAGGGGGATCATCCAAATCATTGTTATCAGCATCTTCGGGGTCTTCCTCGATGTTGTGAAGTGGTGGATTGGGTGGAAGGATTGGGGGAAGGTCAGGGTTGGCCATATCAGAGATGTCGCTACTGGTGCTTGGTGAAAGTAGTGCCTGTCTTTCCCGTTCCCGTCTTCGTTTAGTCTCCGCCCTAAGACGTCGACCTGTCTTTTCTATTTCTGCGTTATACGGGATTTCGGCTGACGTCTGCTTCCTCCTTTGCATAGAACAACGGCTTCAATAATGACGGTACCTGCATATTCCCCAGGTTAGAATGGGTTTCGGAGTGAATATTTATATTTATATGTATAAGCTAACTAGGAGCAATGAGGAATGTAATTCTCCAATAAAACGGCGCTGCATCCTCCCCGGCAACGGCGCCATGAAACTTTTGACAATTTCCCACACGAGTATTTTCGAAATAATAGAACCCCGGTCTTGATTTTATTTAATGAAAATCATTTTGTGAAGGCGGAGTTAGGATTTGGGATATATTTATAGGTTGTCACGTTTTTATTACTCGTGTTAAGAAACTGTGGCCCGAAAGCGCACGGTGTCAAAAATTGCAGTAATTTATAGTAAGACCGGATCGTTCACTGGAGGATGTGCGATAGAAGCAGGGCCCACGTCGTTTTACTAGATTTTCCATTCGTATTGCTCCAATTGGTTTGGAAAGTGGTTAACATCTACTAACATGAATTTAAACTAAACTACAAAGTGTTTAAATTTACTCTACAAAGCAAATAAGTTTATTCTAGAAAGCGGGTAAAGTTATTCTAAAAATGCGATAAATATTATCTATGAAAGCAGTGAAAATTTACACTATGCTAGCTATGAAGCTGAATCACAATGCAGACAGAAGGGACAGGAAGAAAAGAATAAAAATTGGACAAGATTTAGATAAGGCAGTATTAAACTTCCATTTTTATACACAGATCTTTGGTTGGGATAACTCTATCAGATAGCTAATTCTCATGCTCTCAATACTGCGTTCCCTTTAACAGACAGGTACTTACAGTATGAGTTTACATGTTCTTAAGACCGCAAATTCTAAGATACCACAGATTTGTAACTGCCCTGGCCTGGGTATGTTACTTCATCTGTGGTGGTCAAGCAACACCTGACAAATCATTTATTGAAATGCCAAGTACTACTATCATTCTCCCATGTCACACCCAAAGGTTCTATTCAAGCCCTGAACTATCCCTTAACTATCAGTCCTAGTAGCAGTTACGCAACTCTCAATACAACCGAGTGACCTCTAACGAAAGCATTTAAAAGAAAGCAGTAAAGAAAGCAATTAAAATCCTATCACTCGGAGGTTTTAAAGGTCTGACCCTGGTAGTAAAAGACAGCTCCCCATCAGAATGACAGAGTATGGATCAAGAATTCTCGGCTCTTGGTGAACTACTCGCGTATTCACTTCCTTCCAGGTGGTTATGAGATACAAACTAATGAAACGAACTAACGAATTAGTTCATTCCGGATGCACTCACTCAGGACTCAAAAATAGACTTTGGCAGGAGAGGATAGCAGTTAAAAGAAAACTCAACCCTATCTTAGAAAATAACCAAGGCCTGGATGATATTCTTCTAAGGTTATCTGCTACACTGTATTTGAGTCCAAGTGGACCCCATCTCGGTATAACATTTAATCTTAGATTCACAACAAACAGCAATTTTGGAAAATAATGAATTTGAAAATCATTCCCTAAACAGGTACTAGACTCTCAATTAAAACACAGATCCTTTCAGTCTAGGTGAGACCTAATCGCTGACTCTGCTTTTAATTTCCCAAAATCAACCCTTGATAAAATATGAATTAGTCATAACTGAAGAATTTATCCCTTACTCAGATCCGGATTTTATAAAGGAGTTTTTATCGGAAATTTAGTATGCAATATCTGTTTGAGATCTAGACTTCTATTGTCCAAGGGAAGGATCCCAAAATATTTTAGACCACAACAATACATAATAATAGCATGCATAAGAATATATGGAAGTGTAAAATTAAATGACCCAAAATATAGGGGCGGGTCTAGACAGAAGGTGAAACACAGACATGAAGTGGTCAGGGGACCGAGATAAGGGCAGAATAATTGGGTGGACTGTAAACATCTACTGTCCAATCTCCCAATTACTCGGATGAAGCGAATTTAGACAGGTGAAACCCTAAAATGGCAGTGTCGCTACCAGTTGGGCCCCTACTGTCTGTGAATTCAGAGAAAAACCTACATGCTTCCTCTCTGCAACACTTATCAGCTAATGTTGACAGATATTAGCAGAGTTTTGTTACAGATTGGAATTTGGGTTTGGAAATTAAGATAAATAAAATAAAACTGTATCCGGATGGGAACCAGTTGAGCAGCTATTATAGTCCCGGATGGACGAACCGCCAAGGCTTCCACTGATTGCTATCCAGACCATGCAAAATAACTCTTAGTAACTAATACCCAGAATACGAGCTAGTTATCCGTGAGGGAATACCCGCCAACATTAGTCTGATGTATTCTTTACTAATTGTTACACACAATACGCAAAAGACAAAATAAGAGAAAATAAAATGAAGAGAAGAACTTGTATGAGAGACATTGGTTTCTCATGCAAGGTAATGGAATCAATCCATAATTGATGGCTTAAATAATCCCTCCTACCATAATTAATTACAATCCGGACTATCTGTTTAAGACATCATGATTTTGTTTATAGAAAATTGTTTTAATGACAATTGAACAAAGGTCCTCTAATCACAACAATTAGTGATTTAATTATTGCTAATTAGGATCATCAATCATTAATGACTAGAGGGTTCAATTAATTAACAGGATGAGAAATGGAGAATCAAAATTTTGGCAGCATAACGCCTTATATTGCAATTCTAGGGTATCATATCTTAATCCGTGGGATTCAGATGTGAGTTTTTGCAATATAATGGAGGATAGAAGATCAGAATTTTAGGATTAAATAGGGAAGAGGATTCTGTCGAGATACCATAAATTGTGTCAGGGGCCTAGACCCGCGACATGGGTGCCTCGACATATTTACAGAAATTTGGGCAGAGTTTCACCTTGCGTCACTAAGCAAAAGTTGTGTCGCAGACCGTGGGTCCGCGACAGGTGGTTAGCGACACAAGATTGCTCTGGAAAATTTCTAAGTATTTTAGTTCCCAGTCGCTAACCTGGAATTGTGTCGTGGAGCATGGCTCCGCGACAGGATGTCTAGCGACTGGGGTTTTCAAAATAGAAATGCAAGGCATAATTTCCTGTCTCGGAATAAAGGTTGAGTCGCGGACCATTGGTCTGCGACAAGGGTGTTCCGCGACAGGAGCCATGCAGAGAATAATAACAAGAGTTTGGTTCCTGGTCGCTAAGCATGGTTGAGTCGAGGACCGTGGGTCCGCGACAGGGTGTTTAGCGACCAGGGGTTTTCAAATAATGAAGACAAGTGTCTTTAGACATCCATGTCGCGGAACACCCTCCTATCGACAAACGTGGCTTAGTGACAGGAGTCGGTTGGCGACATGGGTGGTTCAGGACCCAAGTCAGAAAAAGCAAAGTTGAACAGTAGCATGCAAACAGTGTGATCTCACCCCATTTCGGATTAAAAAGCTATTCTAAGCAAAAAAAGCAACCAAACAACATTTAAAATAAGCAAGAACATGCTTGAACATAAATAAACTAAACTGGAAAAGTATTTAAAAATAAAGCAAAATCTTAATCTAGGGTTTGATCACACACATACATAACATCATTCAACAAAAGAGCAGCAGTAAGCATAATAAAGGGAAATGGGGGTCAAAAGCCCCAAAATGAAAATAAAAGCATTAAATCCATAGGGTGTGAGACCCATTTCATGATTTGGGACACATTGGTGAATATTTTCCCATTTTATTAATGGGGTTTGTTAATACCCATTATTTGGGTAATACAAACCCTAAATCAAGCTTAATAACAAGAAAAGGACTGTGAACAGTGGCTTCCTATGCTTCTTAAACAGAAAATAACATAAGATTAAACTAAACTAAGCTAAACTATGGCTCAAATTAAATAATACAAAAAAAAATGAAAATAAACCTACACTAAAAACTACCTAGAGAGGAATTCTCCAACTGTGTCTTCAAGAGAATGATTTTCTAACCCTGAGCTCATGGGGGTCTCCTCATATTTATAGAAGTGGAACCCTAGGCCCATGGGCTTGATCTGAGGCCCACTGTGTCTCAAGACATCACACACATCATAACTTTGTCGCGGAATCACCTTGTGTCGCGGGACAGGGCTACATGTGGCAAGGCTTCTCGACTGGGTCTTGTGTCTCTATTGGTGCGTCTTTGTCGCTATCCATGTCCGTGTCGCTAAAGCATGGATCGCGACCGGGGTTCCTCGACTGAGGCGTGGCTTGGCCTCCAAGGTGTTGGTGGCGCGGAACCTTGGTCGTGTCGCGGAACCATGGTCCTCGACCAGGGTTCCTCGACCGGATGTTCCCAGACTGGTCTCTTCTTCATGTTGCATGCTGGGTCGCGAACCTCTCCTGTGTCGCGGAACCATGGTCCTCGACGGGGGTTCCTCGACCAGATGTTCCCAGACAGAGCTGAATGGGCCAGATGGGCCGAAATTGTTCTTTTTTGTGGGCTTTTCTATCTTTTCCATCTTTTTGTATTTTGTGGGCTTGTTTATTCTTTTGCCCATCTTTTTGTTTCCTTTGTCTTTTCTTTTCTTTTTTTTTCATGTTTTTGGATTTTTCTAACATAAATATGTAATAGAATTACATATTTATGCATTTTTCATACCAGCTCAATATTTTTACAATTATGCATAAATCAGTCCAATTCAACTGCTTTCTTATTTAATATAAGACCGGAATGCGATCAAATGCCCGTTTCAGACACGGAAATGGATTGAAAATAATGGTCATTTTTTGCCATTATCAATATGCAATGGATAACAAAAGTCTCACTGCCTCTAGTCTGGCCACAGGAGTAAAAGTCTCACTGAAACCCACTCTTTCGACTTGAGTATAGCCTTGAACAACAAGACGAGCCTTGTTCCTAGTGATGTTTCCCTTTTCATCACTCTTGTTGCGGAAAACCCATTTGGTGCCAATGACATTGGTGTCATTCGGTCTTTCTACGATTGTCCATACTTCATTCCTCTTGAATTGAAGTAGTTCTTTTTGGATGGTACTAATCCAGTGTTCATCCTGAAGAGCTTCTTCTACTTTAGAGGGCTCAATCTTGGAGGTGAAACAATGCCTCTGTTTTGAGTGCCTCTGTTTACATCACCAATAACATCTGTAGGACCATGATACTTGTGAATGCCTCTGTTTGGATCTTTTTCCAGTTCATCTTGATTTGTTGATATAGTCTGATCTGGTGTCTGAACAGGCTCTGTGGACTCCTTTTCTTCAGTGACCTGTTCTCCCTGGTTAGTGTTTGTATCGTTGTTTTGAGTGCTTAAGGAGGTGATTGGATTCTCATCTGTTTTGGGGATCTCTTTGCAAGGAACATCTTCAATGATGACATTAAGGATTCTAGAACCTTCCTAGTCCTGGGATTGTAAATCCTGTAGGCTTTACTTAATGTTGAGTATCCCTTCGAAAATTCATGCTTGATTCCATGATTGGTATAGTACTCCTCAAATGATTGATTTTCAGACTCATGGCCATGATCACTTTGAATCCTTTTGACCTTGGTGTCCTTCTCAGTCATGATTCGATTGCATAGCTTTTAGAAGGCTTTAAATGCGTCACTTTTTCTCCCTGAGAAATTCAACAAAAGTATATCTAGAAAAATCATCAATACGAACGAAAATATACTTTTTACCTCCCAAGCTTTCAACATCAGTGGGATTGATAAGATCCATATGTAGTAGGTCAATGCCTTTTGTCGATCCAAGGTGTTCAGACAGTTTGTGTAAACTCTTATGTTGCTTGTTTTATGCACATTCTTCACAGAAATCAGAGTTTGATCTTTTCAGATGAGGTGGCCCTCGGCCAGCATCCGTTATGCTCAGCTTTATAAGATCTTTGAAATTCAGGTGTCCAAGCTCTTCGTGTCATAGCATGGTATGATATTCACAAGCAGCGGTAGCTAAATTGCACGATTGAAAAGTTGATAACAGTTATTTCTAGATCGCAAACCTCTCATGACACAGTCATTGTTTTTGTTGTAGACTACGCAATATTCCTTGGTGAATTGTACTATGAGATTCTCATCACATAGTTAGCTGATACTGATCAAGTTTGCTTGAAGTCCTTCAACAAGAAACACTAGGTTAAGCTTTAGGGCGTCTTCACCTTCCAATGACCCTTGACCTGTTAGGGCACCCTTTTTCCCGTCTCCAAACACTATAAATCCACTATCGATTTCTTATAGTGTCTGAACAGTTTTTTGTTGCCAATCATGTGTCTGGAGCACCCGCTGTCAAAGTACCATATGATGCTTTTATCATCATGTGATAGAAAAGCAGCATGACATCGATTCTCGCCTTTTGGAACCATTCGCGTATGAAATAGATCAGTTTCGTCTTGATCTTATCGTTTGGCCAGACAATTGGTCTTCCTTCATGTAGGTCTTTAATGATGATTTCACAGTTCTTAGTCTTGTGACCTTCGAGTTTGCAGTAGTCGCATCTAAGAGGAATTGGGGGTGGTTGTCTTCTGGTCCATTTGTTTCTCCTTGGTTGATAAAAGGGCTTTTTAGTTACCTTGTCATCTTTTACCATCCATCCGGATACAAACTTCTTACTGCTTTCACCTTTCAAAGTAGATCCTTGATATCCGACTCCTTGTCTATTTCTACTAGGTCTTTCCATGGAAATGACATTATGTTTGGATTTTCCTTTGTTTAGAGCAGTGAAGGTTTCTTCAGCCTTGTCAAGCTTTTCTTAGAGTTCAGCCATCTTGGTTCTGAGAGCATCTCTTTGTCCTTGAACCTTGGCATACCACAATCTATAGTCATTCTTTAGTTCCTCAAAATCATCATTATCCTTTTTAAGTTCGACTTTCTCTATTTTTAGTTCAGCAACTTGTTCAGACAACTCCTTTGCTCGACCTTCGACCTCTTGATTTATAACTTCGAGAACACTAATGTGTTTCTTCAGCCTTTCATTTTCCACTTGAAGTTCTACCACTTCAGCCATGGTAATCTCCAAATTTTCAAATGTTTCTTCATACAGATCATTGACCTTTTTAATGTTCTCATCATGTTCCTTATTGAACAGTGAATGCACCATGTTAGAAGAAACTGTATTGACAGGGATAGAGGTTGTACCTTTAACTTGGTCATCGTCTATGTCTGAATCCCATGTACCGACAAGTGCAATTCCATGTTCAGAATCATTATGATTGAACTCCTTATCACCTTCTGATTCACTGAATGTGGCTTGATAAGACTTCTTGGTCTCCTTTGGTCTGAGGTTTGCACAATCTGATTTCATATGACCTCGTCCACCACACTCGAAGCAAATGATCTCCTTGTCATCCTTAGATTTAGATTGTTTTAATTTATTTTTCCCCGATGACTTGTATTTCCACGAATACTTGTTGCTTGATGTTTTCGACTCCTTGTTCTTGGATGGATTGAATCTGGTCCTTCGATTTTTCAGAATTTGATTCAGCCTTTTAGAGAGCATACAAGTTCCTCTTCATCACTGAACTCCTCAGTGTCTTCAGTGGATTTGCTGGTGATTCCTCTTGACTTTGATTTGAGCGCAACAATTTTATTCTTGGTCCTAGGGCAGTGATCCATCTCCCATGATTGTAGGATCCCCATTAATTCATCAACCTTTAATTCATTAAAGTCTTTGTATAGTTCAAGTGCAGCTATTTTAGCATTAAACCTTTCAGGAAGTGTCCCAATGATTTTTCCTACAATGGCCTGTTGAGAATAGACTTTATCAAGCTTAAGAGCTTGATTTGTTAGATCACGTATGCGGCCAATATATTGACCAACAGATTCATTGTCATCCATAGAGATTTTATGAAACTGAGACTCGATGGTAATAAGTCGAGATTTCTTTACCGGAGTCATACCCTCGTAGGTATTTGCTAAAGTAGTACAAACATCATAGGCAATCTTACATCCAGCGATGAGTTGGTACTGATCTCGAGTGATGGCGTTGTGAATGGCATTTAGAGCCTTGGAATTTCTTGTAGCAGCGAGCCTTTCAACAGTTGTCCATTCATTCCTAGGTTTCAGGGTGTTCAAGCCTTCTTTCTCAACCACTGGAGGCACGTATTGATTTTCAATAGCATCCCATGCACCTTCGTCGAGAGACGTGAGAAATGCCTCCATTTGATCTTTCCAATAGGCATAGTTGGATCCATCGAGCAGTGCAGGTCTGGTTACTGAACCACCTTGATTGTCTGTCATCTCTAGTACTGGATCTCGCTCGAGAGCGTGTGGGTCTGATACCAATTGTTAAGTCCGTTTAGAGAGATAACCTGTGAACTTGTCCTGTAAACTAGTTCAAACAACTTTCGTGGACACGTTATTCAGTTTAAAATTAATAAGCAGCGGAAGATAAATAAACTGAAATAAGGATAAACAAACTCAGAGAATTGTTGACCCAGTTCAGCCTAAGCCTACGTTTGGGGGATACCAATCCAGGGGATTTCACAATGTGTTTAACTCGATCCAAGATCCAAACAATAGTGAATTAATTTGCCAAACTCCAATCTCCAAGCGGTCGAATTTTCGGACCAAAACTCTCCCTAGTTTTGGTGAGGTCTCCCCATCCTTGCTTCAATTCCTTGAAGCTCCTCCTTCAAGTCACCCTCGGATTGCAAACCCTCCTCTTGAGTTGTTTCGTTTAAGCTCGTGTGTTGACGACTCCTTGGAACATTTGATTGATTCCGTCACTCTCAATCAAAGTCATTTCATCACTTTCTCGACCAAGTCACCCAAGGATGTGTTGATCGAATGATTCCTTCGGAAAAGATGAAATCTCGAACACTACAAAGGAATGCTCTTTCTGACTTCAATTTTCTCAAGGCACACACACAAGTGTTGATTTGGAAGTCGTACATCTTCAGTCCTTGGCCGTCCTTTTTGAAGTGAGCAATATCTCCATTCTAAGGTAATGAAATCTTTCCATAATACTACCTTCCTTAAAATGGAGTTGCCATGGAATGTAATATATAGTTTCCTTCTATCTTGAACACAATCTGGGCAATGGTTGAAGCTAGCCGTTGAGAGTATCACCATGCAGATCCGCCAGCTTCACTTTCCATAAATAGTTTGTCGGATAAGATTGCTGTAAAGGGAACGAACTAACTAGTTCAGATATCGGTTGTGAACACATTTATTCAAAACTGGTTCCCAACAACAACAACAACAACAACAACAACAACAACAACAACAACAACAACAACAACAACAATAATAATAATAATAATAATAATAATAATGTTTATATGGATAATTATATCAATCATCAAATTCATTAATCACAGTTAAATAATGTCATTGAAAAATATACCAATTTGATAGGGGCTGGTGGAGGCAAAGTGAATTATAAATGTTAAGGTACATGAGTTTGAGGGGAAAAAAAAAAAAAACCCTAATGGTCCCATAATTTTGTTTGTTTTCCCAGACCATCCCATAAAAAATGAATGAACTCAATCCATCCAGTAACTATGCTAATCTTTACCCAATCCATCTCACCCACACCTAATGACAATTAACGCTGACGTGTTAGTAGCTGGTGCTACCACGTCAACACATTAGACGCACTATCTACTGCCACGTCAGCGTTAATTGTCGTTAAGGAGTGGATTTGATGGATTTGGCTAAAATTAGCAATTTACTGGATGAATTGGATTAATTCATTTTTTATGGGATGATTTGGGAAAACAAATAAAATTATGGACCATTAGGGTTTTGTTTCGTAAGTTTGAGATTTATATTTGATGAGCTTGAACATTAGTTGATTGTCAAATCGTATGTACAGAAAAAGATCGACTTGATATACATAAAACATTATAATATTATAAATTGTTTAAGCATGAAAATTAAATAGTTAAACATACGAATTGACTTGTTGAAACAATTTGGTACTTATCGATGATTAATTGAAAAACTAATTGAACAACTTGATTTTAAGCTTCGCTATTGTAACACCTCTATTCTCGGCATAGGGTAAAGACAGGGTGTTGCTTTATATATTGTCGACTCAAAAGTGAAGGTTGACCCCACAAACCAATATGAATTATTTTCAGTACGCTTTGGTCTCACTCGCAAGCAAACATACCATGTGAGACTTATTAGCAGTTCGTTCATTCTAAAATTATTCTAAGGTACCACGCTTAACTTTAGAGTTCTTAAAGGATGACCATCAAGAAAGAAAAATAAATTTTTTTTATTTTTGAGTAACATATTTCATTCCATTTATGTCATTTCCCTGGGCGTATTATTACAACTATATATTTAAAGTCCAAGAATTTTTCAAGTTGAGCATTATGTCGAGTTTAAGCTAGCTAACTTCATCTCTGACATGAATAATGTTACTATAGTGTTCGGTGGTGGTCTCAAGAAACATTTGGAAATCTCATTCATACCCCACGAGAAAGTATAATTCTTAAAATACACAAAAATCTTTCAATATTTGGAAAGACACCCCAACTAGTATATAACTCCATTATACATTATGCCCGACCCCGACTGCCCGTGGCAGCCAATTGCCGAAAAAGCTTCCCTCTGATGTGCAGTGGAGACAACTTGTAAATAACAAAAACAGTAGTGTTTCATTAAGTTCCAAACAATGTCATTCATCCAGTGTCTCAGATTCCAAAACTTCCAGTGGATAGCTATAACTAAGTGGACCAAAGCTATAATAAGAATATAGTATGAGTCAAGTTACTTAATTTTAATTAAATTGGGGATGAGGACTAGCTCAAGTGGCAAAATTCCTGCCTTCCAATCGATTCTCTACCCGAGCCCCTATCCTTCCCCTTTGTTCCCTTTGGAATTTGTGTGGCATGGACTCCCACCACTCTTTCTCTGACTTCGACTTTTCAAAAAAATAAATTCCCTCCATCTCATTTATATTGCCTTGTTACTGTTAGGCACGGGAATTAAGGTAGCGACGATTTGTGAGTATGTGATAGGTCTACATAATTGTTGGAGGAGAAAATTATTTCTATTTATGGAAAGAAGAAATTTATGATGGGAAATTCAAAAATAATAAATAAGACATTTTAGGTGGAACAAGTTTGAATCAGACACCGTAAGACCCAACTCAATGTTGAAGGTTGGGTTGGGTTTTTCTTTAATTAAAACGGGCCCCCCATTAATGTTCGGAAACTACCCATGCATACACATGCCATGGCTTTTAAGGTGGAAAATTAACCCTCTTTGTATGAAACCTTTTTTTTTTTTTTTTACTTTGGCTTATAATACAAATCTCATATTTTTTTAAATTTAAACAAATTTATTTTAGAAAACAGTAAAGGCTGTATGTAAAATATTATCACTATAGAATTAAAATCAGTATTAAAAACATTTTATCCAAAAATAAAAGTTAAAAACACTACAAAAAGGCCCAACCACACGGTATCTGACTTCATACCATAGTACCATTCCAATTTGGATTTCATCACTATATGGGATTTAAGATTTTGGGCCTTCATTATGGCGTCGGCCCCTTTTCATGCCCAACTACAAGTCTACATCTAGTACATTATTCCCTTTTTTTGGGATGTCGTTTACATTTCTTTAGCAATAAATACTTTTCTTTTATTTTTTTAGTTAAAGGTATTTTTTCGTTCTCTTTAAGGTGTAATAGTAAAATTGAGATATACTCCCTCCGTAATCAAATGATATTAATATTCCAATATAAATATTTAATGATTAATATCTCAAAATTGTATAAAAGTTTAATATTTTAAAACTATGTGATTCATTCAACGAATCTAACAACATCGCACTTGACTATATTTTATCTTATGTAACTATGTTAAAAAGTCGAATCAAAGTTACTTAATGAATAGTGTTTATTATGCCAATGTTAATAACATTAAATGACGGAGGGAGTATTTGACAGTACTAAAAAAAACTTATAAAAGCATTATGATAAGTCTATCAAACAGGTTTTAGTATACATGGAAACCAAACATTATTTAAACCGCTAGAATCATGTACCATACTAACAAATTGTTGTAATAAATATGAAGTACTTTTCAGATATCACATTTTATTTGTCGTTGACGTTCATTAGTATTGTAAATACATAAAATTTATGTCACTAAAAATACGATAATTGTAATTTTAAATATCAATTTAATTAATTTTAGACATTTTAAATAAATTAAATGCTTAAAATAATTATTAATATTTTATCGGTTATTTGGGTCAAAGTGAACAAGTCTAAATGAAAAATCCATATGTCATATGATCCAAAACTTGGAGCAGGCCGACCCATGAAAATCACCCAACTAGGACAAGCTTAAATAAAATGTCCGCGTACTCTATGACCCAACGGATACTTTGATTAGACCGGCCCATCGAAATCGATAAAAAATCCTCATGTTTTCCTCTATAAATAGAATCACCCTTCACACATCAGGGTCACTCATACACATATGCCTCCACATCTACATTGACTCAAGACTCATTACACTTGAGATTGTCCTAAAGCAACAAAACACTGCAGAAATCCTATGGAGCAGTGGAAGTACCAAATACACTTCAGACGTCTTCAACGTTGGATGAATCAAAGAAGTACTAGAAGTCGAACACAAATCATTTGATCTTCATATTTCTTAAATTATTTCTTTTAAATTCTCATATTGATAAAATTTGTTTGCAATTTCTTATCTATGCATTTTGCACTTACAAAGTGTTAGAAAGATGATGGACCTAGGGCTTCAACCTAAAACTAATTAGACTAATTGGTTTTAGGTTGAAGCCCTAGGTTCATCTTCTTTCTAACATGGTATCAGAGCCATGAGTACCCATTTCGGTCTCGTTGTTTCCGAGATGAATATTCCTCTCGTGGAGGGGTGTTATAATGTACCACACCGGATATATGTTGGGATATCCCCTGTTTATATGGACATAAGCCACTCTACTTATCACAAATTGGTTTTAGGTTGAAGCCTTAGGTTCATCTTCTTTCTGACATGGTATCAGAGCAATGAGTATCCGTTTGGGTATCTGATTATTTCCAATATGAGTATCATCTCGAGAAGGAGTGTTATAATGTCCCACATAGCTTATATGTTGGGATATCCCCTCTACTCTACTCATCACCAATTGTTTCTCGGTTGAAGCCCTATGTCCATCTTCTTTTTAACACAGAGTATAATTTTACTTTTCGAAAAATGATTCAACCTGATCCATTGAAATATTAAACAGTTGAATAATTAATTAATTATAAAATGTAATCCAATTCAATTGGATCTAATTACTTGATGTGCAAGTATTGCATATACACATCATGGACGACTTTAATGCATCCCAATTCAAATGGTTCTAATAACTTGATGAGCACACATACACATCTGACATCACCGACCACCGGGTAAAGCTTTGTAAAAGCTTTCAACAAATAGCCATGTTTTTATTTAAATATGATTGCTGTCATTGAATAGGGTTAATAATGGATTGTTTGGGAATGATATTTAACCTAGTGGTAATATCTCGTCACTTCCAAACTAAAATATTAGTATAAATATAAAATGTTGTTATTTATACCAAAACATTAGCTCAGTTAAATTTGAGAGCAGGACATAAAATTGGGAGTTAAAAAACGATAAAAACTCAATACCATATTATAATCATAGAATCAAAATTTCGGATTGAAGTAAAGAGAGGGAAAAAGAAGGCTTAAACAGTTATGACGGGTTTGTTAATCTCAGAAATGAATGCCTTAGAGGATAACAAATGACTCCTTAAATTTATTAGTTTCGTTTTTTTTTAGTGTAATATCGGGTATCTCTAGGCTTTATTGTATTCAGAGCTAATCGATTGAGGATTTGCGAAGGCGCGTAAGCAATGAAGAGTTGTCTCTTTCAAAACAAAATTCTGTACACAAAAGCTCGAGCCCTTAAACTTTTTTAGTTCTAAATTTGCTTAAAAAAATTAAAACCTCATAATCCCTAAGCTACTTATCTTTGGTATTATAGAAAGATTTTTTTTTTTAAAAAAAAAGCTATAAATACTCCCTACATAAAATAAATAAATAAATAAAAATGGGGTAGAGTATAGTATAAAATTTTTTAAAAAAAATTAAAAAAAGAAATACCTTATTATCTCGTTGGAGAAAAAAATAATCAACTGTGAATGCACGTTCAGGCGATCCGCTTCTACTACTCCCTCCGTCCCACTCCAATTGTCTTGTTACTGTTGGGCACGGGAATTAAGATAGAGTTGGTTTGTGAGTATATGGTGGGGTCCACATAGTTGTTGGAGGGGAAAATTATTTCTATTTATAGAAAGAAGACATTTGTAATGGGACATTAAAAATAATAAGTAGAATTTTGGAATGGGACGGAGGTATTAAGCACTTAGTATTTACATCAAAATTCAACGGTACTGTCGAAAGAGTAAAGTATATGCTCAACAGCAATAAAGTCAGCCCACCGAATACTTTTCTCCCCCAAAACCCCTAATCCTCATTTTTTCACCCATCTTCAATGGAGAACGAAATCGCCAACCTCGACCAAGCATCCTTGTCTCAGCCATTGCAATCTTCCGATCAGCCCAAGTACTAATCTTTTGCTTTTTTCTCATTTTTCTTGTTTCTATACAGGGTTTAGGATCTGTCTGTTCGCTTATTAACTAAAATTTCCGCAGGATGAACCTGAAGGAGAGATTCGATTTAATAAGGAGCATTGGTGAAGAGTGCATACAAGAGGACGAGTTGGAAAGACTGTTGGCCAACAAGCCGCAACCAATTTGCTATGATGGATTCGAACCCTCTGGAAGGATGCACATTGCGCAGGTCGCTTAATTGCCCCCTTTTTCTTGTAAAGTTTTTGCTGAAAGTTCCCTTTTTTGTATCTGTATGATTTTTTTTTAAATGTAGATGTTCTGTGCATTTGTTGTTTTATTTAAGTGAATCGTCGTTCATTTGGGGATTTTAGAAACTGGAGATGTTGCTGTGTAGATAATCTCTTCGTAGGCCCTTTGGCTTCTTTTTTTTTTTTTTTTGGGTGTTTACTGTTTAGTTCTGTATTTGATTAAATTTTGGTTATTTTATAGGGGTAAGTTCTAAGTTGGCTTTGTTTGCCCTCTGTATGAGTATGTATCAGAGTGTTATGGTTCTCCTACCATTTCAGGTTGAGAGTTTTTATCTTATAAACCATAGAAATTTTTTGATTTGAAAAGTGGGATCAATCATGCTTTAGTTAAAGTTTTAAAATGGTAGAAAGAAATTCGGAGGGATTAAACTTTATGTAATTCTGTATATTACTGGAATCTTAAATTTGGAGTGAATTTGGTTCATGTGACTGTGATCCATCTCACAAAGGGTGGCCTATGGAAGTTTAGGCTACCTCTCAAACCTGAAATTTGGTATTATTTTGTGTTGAATTTGGAAATGTAGTATAAGTTTCTTTGTTTTGGATTAATTCAAGTTTGTACCGTTAGTGGCTTCCCCTTTTCCAATTTGGAAATATAGTAGAATATCATATTTATATTTGATTCTTCTCCCTATTCTCATAATATACTTTGTCTGGGAAATGGGACTTTTTATCTATGATTGCGACTGGTTTTATCCAAAAAATCATTTGATGCTTTCAATGGTATTTTAAGAACTAGATATTATTACCATATTACCATGGAAAAATCAAACAACAAGAAGTATTGAAAATGCGTATTGTTAGTGTCTACTGAAGATATGCTCTAATGAGGCCTTCAATACATGTCGGAACAGGGAGTTCTGAAGGCAATTAATGTCAACAAGCTGACATCTGCTGGCTGTAAAGTGAAAATATGGATTGCAGATTGGTTTGCGCAGCTGAACAATAAGATGGGTGGTGACTTGAAGAAAATCCAAGTGGTAGGGCAATACCTTATTGAGATATGGAGAGCTGTAGGTATGGATATTGATGGAGGTCAAGTAGAATTTCTATGGTCTTCTGAGGAGATCAACTCCCGGGCTCATGAGTACTGGCCTCTTGTAATGGACATAGCTCGAAGGAACAAGCTACCAAGGATATTGAGGTATATGTTGTGTTTCATATCTATAGTTGAAGGCGTATTAGCAATCTTAACTTTATTGTTTAAAAAATCTGGCTCAGGTGTTGCCAAATTATGGGTCGTTCGGAGCAAGATGAGTTGACAGCAGCTCAAATTTTCTACCCATGCATGCAGTGTGCCGATATATTTTTCCTAAAGGTGATTCTTCATACTTGAACTTGTGGTTATGGTGTTGTTGATTTGTGGGCAATTCTGCATTCCTTAACATCTTCAAATGTTAAGTATGTGTTATGGTTGTTGTTAAATAGTCCCCTCTGTCGCACAGTTTTGTTCCAGATTTTTATGTTTTTGTTGTCTTAGCTAATCTTATTGCTTATGAATAATGCTCATTTTCCGTTGTTTTTATTATTATCCTTATTTAATACCCGCATTGTTATCCTGAGTTTGCAACTCACCAAATATTGCTTTGATAATTGATAGCTATATTACATGAATTTATAACCTTCTATATCGTGTGGAGGGCTAATCTATTCTGAATGAAATTTCTTTTAGTAGTGTACTCTTACAATATGAAAGAAAAGGTTGGGATGGGGGGAATGTTAGATTCCAATTCATGTTTTGGGTGAAAAATTTTAATTTCTGTAAATTATACTTCCCCTGTTCTATTTTAAATGCACCATTCCTGCATTTCACGCCGTACAAGACACATTTTTAAAGGTTAATAACTCAAATTGTACATAAATAAAAATTATAAAAATTTAATATTATAAAACTACGTGATTAGACGAATCTAACAAGATCTCACTTGCTATGTTTTTTCTTATATAACTATGTTAAAAAAATTAATCAAAGTTACTCAATGAATAGTTACTACTATGCAAATGGATCATTTATTTGAGAACGGAGGTAGTAAGATCTAAACGTTAAAAGTCTATTCTATAAGTACGGTATTATTTGTAACATTATGAACAAGCAAACTTCTTTCCTTTTGTTCTCATGGTTTCAGATTTGAAGTTTCCAGTTTTGAATCTCATTTTCTGCCATGGTGTGATTTTTTTTTCAATTATTATTATTTTCCTGAACAATTGACTTAATAAAAAGGGAAAACAGATTTGGAGCGACTAACTGAACAAAAAATATCATAATGCCTCCTCTATCAGTTTAAGTATTTAGGTGAGGGTTGATTGCCTTAACTTGATTTCATCTGTTTTTTTTTTTCAAAAAATGGATGCAAAATCTCCATTTTAACATATGTTAGTCATTGATATTAGTAAAGTGTATCATGAAAAACAGGATACAAGTATTCATTTGATCATTGTTACCATGGCAGTTATCTATGTAGCAATATCCTACTACATATATTCATAATCACAGTGATTAACAATTTACCTACATTTTATACTCATCTATCATTACTGCATTACCAAACAGGCTGATATTTGCCAGTTGGGCATGGATCAACGCAAAGTGAATGTGCTTGCAAGGGAGTACTGCGATGACATTAAAAGAAAGAACAAGCCAATAATATTGTCTCACCGTAGGGATTTTCACATAATTTGATTATCAATGATACCCCAACAATAAATTCTCATCTTGTGGCTCTCCTATTCTACACTCTACTTGCAGATATGCTCCCTGGTTTGCAGGAGGGACAGGAGAAGATGTCAAAGAGTGATCCATCATCGTCTATCTACATGGAAGATGAAGAGGTGAGATTCGATTATGATTTCTAACCGAACTATGTGACTGATTACTAATTACTGATAATATATCTGATTGAAATGTTATTTCAGTTGTTTCTTTTTTTTTTTCTTTTTTTTTTTCTTATTTTGCCATTTTGCCCTTCCATTAGTTTCCTTTTGAGCTGCTATGAATTTGATAAATGAATTTGTAGGCAGATGTAAACGTGAAGATAAAGAAGGCATTCTGCCCTCCGAAAGTGGTTGAAAAAAATCCATGCCTGGAGTACATCAAATACATCGTTTTCCCATGGTTCAATGAATTCACAGTTGAGAGAAAGCCAGAAAATGGAGGTGACAAGTAAGTATTGGGGGTGACTATTGCTTATCCTCCATTTTTCTTGTTAAAATCCATATCTGGTTATTCCCCGCTTGTTCTCTAATTTAGTCTAGTGACATGGAATATCTCATTTTCTTTTGCACAAAAATCATACCACCCTTCAGGACTTTCAAGAGTTTCAAAGAGTTAGCTGATGACTATGAAAGTGGGGTACTGCATCCTGGGGATCTCAAACCTGCTCTAGCAAAAGCACTGAACCGAATATTACAGGTCCTATTTTATTTTCCATAAGCCATGTTTACATGACAAACAGTTACCTTCATAGATTTTGAGTTCACTGAGTTGTAATTTGTAAAACACTATTTTCGTTATGTTTCTAAAGCCCTCATCTAAGATAATCTTATTGCTCAAGTTCCACTATTTCCTGGTTGTTGACTTTGGCCTTTGCTTGTTGTGTAGCCTGTTCGTGATCATTTCAATAACGATCCAAAAGCTAAGGACTTGGTGAAAAGGGTGAAGGTATGTACACTTCTCTTGCTTTACTCGGCCAAAAATGTAAATAATGACCAATCATGTCTATACATTGATTGTAACCCACCTTTCATTTTTATCCACTGAGAGTTGGTCCTTTAAAGACAGCCCTTATGTTCTGCATACCAATCTAGAGATATAGTTCTGAAAAGCAAAACAAAATATAATACCAAAAATAAAATGATCTTTTGATATGAATAGTGACTTTTATGAACTATGTTACAAATGCTGTGATCTAATTGTGGAAGTTAAGCAGCTGAAAGTTATATTTACAGTTGATATGAATATTTGTTTTCATACATTTGTGCTTCTATGTTCTCAATAATAAGCGCTTGTCGGCTTGTGGAATAGAATATTCAATCCTGCACAGTTAGCGGAGTGAAGTATACATATTTTATATAACTTGAGTGAAAGTTCATTGTGTATCGTGCCAATCAACTTAAAAAATGTAGAGGCAACTGATGAGGTACAAAATTAATTAGTATTGTGTGCCATTGAGGTTCATGATACAAGGTAGTTATATTGATTATTGTTGCATTATGAATTGTTGTCCTGGAGCTTTGCCTCTACTTTTCGATTTGTTTATGCTTAAGTTGTGTTCCTTGTTTTTATGACTTCTGATACATTAAGTTATATCCCTGGGTGCAGAGTTACAAGGTAACAAGATGATGATGCCCATCTCAAGAGTCAATCCAAAATACTGAATGAAAATTAAAGTCCCGGTCCTGTTCCTATTATCCAACTACAAGTATGTTTCATTGATGCAATTTTATGGTACTACTTTTAAGCAATTGTTTTACTATTCATCAATTTTATTGTAGATTTAAGGCATGGTACTGTTTCATGTTTTAATGCTCAAAAGTTTCATGTTGGTTTAATATTCAACAATTTTGTAATGGTTTTAGCAAAAATGTTTTAATATTTTAAAATTTTATTATAGCAAGCCATTTATAATACCTGTAAGTAATGGCGTTTTAATTCCAGTTCAAACAATTTTATAATAATTTCAAGGAATGATGTTTTACATTTTTAACATTCAGCCATTTGGGAATACTTTTAAGCAGTCATGTTTTAATGTTCAACATATGATTATCATCATCAGTGCCATTTCTATATGAGCAACACTTAAAGCTATATGGCTCTTTTGGTCTACAATGATGATATTTACTCATCCTTGCCTAGAGAATTCAACACATTAGTTGGCTTTCTTGTGGCTCAACAAAGATTCATTTAGGTTATCTGGCAAGGTGGATTACAGAGGTACAACAAAAAGAACATTTATCCACTAAGAATCCTCCCAATAAGAATAAGTGTTTCCCAAATACTAGAGGGAACTGTTTGAACTGGGGCTTCATCTGGAGAGTTGAGCGGTGAGGCATAAAAGGGAGGCCTGGAGGGTCGAGCGATGAATCCATGACAACTATACCTCCATGACGAAATTGGTCACCATATGATAGTTACGTGACCATTTTGGTAATTAACGAAATAAAAAGACGGAATTGATAATTATCCATACATGGAGGACGCTTTTAGTTCTTATTCCTAAAAGAAGACATGATTTTTCCTTGAGAATTCGTCCCAACTTCATTCCAACAGCCACTTTTCGTCACACACGAATTCATCCAACGAATATTGAAGATATTCATAGTTTCCATAAGAGTGTTGATATGCTTTTCTTGAAATACTCCTATGTTTTTAATTGTATTATACATTTCATCTGTTTCTTTGAAATTACAAGATTAATAATTAAAATTGCATACAAATAAAAATTATAAAAGTTAATATTATTAAACTACAAATAGGACGAATCTAACAAGATCTCATATGACTATATTTTTCCTTGTATAACTATAATTAAAAAAAAAATTGAATCCAAGTTACACAATGAACAACAGCAAAAAGTGAAATGTTTCACTTTTTACAAGAACGGCGGTAGTATTTCAGTATAAAACTAAATTTCTATCCCAAATTATTCCACCCTAAAATGCTGCTATATGTGAATGTTCACAACTCCAAAAAAACATGTTGAATGTGAGGACAAGTATATGTGCAATGTTCACAACTCCAAATTATTCACAACTCTAAAATGCTGCTATATGTGCAATGTTCCAAAAATAACTCCAAAAATCACCCAACATTTTCCAAAGTTTTATATATATACCAGTTAATTCAGAAACGACAATTTGTCCTTTTTCCAACCCTGTGTTAAAAATGTGCGTTTTATTTGAATACTAAATCCGCACAACAAAAATGATAGAATAAAAATCATTTCAAACGTAACATATTTTTTAAATATTATGAAACCTGTAAACAAAAATGAAAGGGACCACGTTAATAAACATGTTTTTTTTAATGATATGTATATCACCTCAACACATTTTATTGTTCACCTAACCGCCAATCCAAAATTACAAAAGACAATCCAACTACCAGTCTACCCCATTATTTTTTATATATACAAAGCTTAAGGTCTTTTTACTTAAATAGTTTATATAATTTAGAATTTACTGATGATAATGGATTTGAAATTTTATTATTCCCTCTGTCCCATTTAATATGTCTTGTTTGATTTTTTCACACAATTCAATGCACTTTTTCAGCCGTTAATAACTCAAAATATGTACAAAGAAAATATATAAAATATATATATATTCTAAATCTACATGATCATACGTTTTAACAAGACCCAACTTAACTATTTTTTTCAAATATATACTAGCAATAAAATAGAGTCAAAGTTAAATAACAAACAGTGCCAAAAAGTCAAACCGAACATCTTACACGTGATAGAGGGAGTATTATTTATTAGTATGATGCGATATGAGCCGTGTTGAGATTATTTATTTAAGCATTTCCTAAATTTGAAATGAAACACTTGTAGTGGCCGGATGTACCAAAAAGGAAAGTGTGACGTTTTTAACAAGATAGAGGGAGTATATTCTAAAACCATCCAATGAGATGATTTTAACAATACCTAACTTGGACTACATTTTATTATTAGATATCTACAATAAAATTGAATCAAAATTAAATAATTAACAATGTTAAAAAGCCAAATGAGACAAATTTATTTGCGCCGAGAGAACGTTTTAAATATATCAAGAACAAGCTAGCTCAAAAATAAAATTAGAAGTTTAGTTTGTTTTTACCAAACTCAAATTGGTGCTTTGAGTAAACTAAAAATATTCTAGTCCATGAGCTCGGCATAAGATAAGGGTGTTCGATTTATACATACTAAAATTCGAACTCACAAATTACTTATAAATAAATACCTTAATAATGGAGTTTGATTGTCCAAGTGTGCTTGTTCTATAAACTTGTACGCATGTTGAGAGAGAGAGAGAGACCATCTCCCATAACAAATTGCATCTAAAACTCTTGAAAAAAAAGAGAGTAGAAATTATTGGTACAAAACTCATTTTCAAGAATATCAACAATAATGTAATAGTATTTCATACACATTGTGCTCGTACAAGCATAATTGAAGCCGCCCACTAGTTTGGGGCCCCTAAAGGAGACAAAACACTCACTTGAATTTGTCCATTGTATTCACAATGCCAGTGTGCTTTCATATTACCATTGTTCTTTTATGGTCCACCCTTGAAGTGGAAAAAAAATCCAAACAAGTGAATGTGCACTACACATTTTTGTAGATAGGATAGGGTGCCATAATACCTCCAAAAATATTCCAATGTAAAGAAATGGCAAAAATGATAAAAAGGGAAAAGGAAAAACCAAACCATTCTGTCACTAAAAAGAAAAATTGTAACATGTTCTTTTTCACGTGCAATTTAGGACCGCCATTGCAATGGCTATCCATTCCCATTCTATAAAACTAAACCTTACGCAAAAATTCAAACACAAGCCATACAATGGCATCCCCTGTCCTCCCTTGCACCCTCATTGCCTCCCCCATCTCCCCTCCCCGCCCCAATCTCTTCAAGGCTCCGGCTCCGGTGCCAGCTCAGCATTCATCCTCTCGATTTACCGTGTCGTGCTCGGCCCACAACCGGAAAGATGCCGGCCCACAACTCGACAGGCGAGACGTGCTCCTAGGCATGGGCGGCCTATACGGAGCCGCCACCAATCTCACGAATTCTGCACCCGCATTGGCCGAGCCCATTCCCCCAGTGACGCTCGACAAATGCTCTGTCGCCAAGGAAATAGGCGACGGCTCGCCAATCGACTTCAACTGCTGCCCGCCCGATGGCAAGCCGATCGACTTCGTCCTGCCACCGGTCACGAAGCTACGTGTCCGCCCCGCGCTGCATCTCGCCTCCCCGGAGTACATTGAAAAGTTTAAACGAGCCATTCAGGCCATGAAGGACCTCAGCGCTAAGGATCCGAACGACCCCCGCGGGTTCGCGCAGCAATCCCACGTGCACTGCGCGTATTGCAACTTGGCCTACCCGCAATCCCCAGGCTCCGACGTGCCACTCCAGATCCATTTCTGCTGGCACTTCTTCCCCTGGCACAGGTGGTACTTGTACTTCTACGAAAGGATCGCCGCGAAACTCATTGGCGACCCGACATTCGCCCTCCCGTTCTGGAACTGGGACAACCCTCCGGGCATGAATTTCCCCCCAATTTTCCTCGACGAGAAATCGCCATTGTACAACGCGAAACGGAACCCGGATCATTTCAAACTCGTGCCAGATTTGCAATACTCGGGAAAAACGAGCACGGACCCTCCCAAAACGATCATCCAGAACAACTTAACCGAAGTGTACAACGAGGTTGTACAGAACAGCAAGACGCTGGAGACATTCTACGGCGCGAAATACTCGGTCGGATCGAAGAATGAGTTCGAACAGGGGAGCATCGAAGGCGGCTCGCACACGGCCCTCCACCGATGGGTCGGGCAGGACACGGAACGGGGCTACGACATGGGCAATTTCGCGACGGCCGGGAACGACCTCCTCTTCTTCTGCCACCACGTGAACATCGATCGCCTGTGGAACGTGTGGCGCGACATCCGCGAAAAGCAGGGGAAGCCGAAGGACTTCCCCGACCGCGATTGGCTCGACGCGAAATTCGTGTTCTACGACGAAAACGCCCGGCCCGTGATCGTCAACGTTGCGGACACTCTCGACAGCAACAGGATGGGATTCACCTGGCAGAAGGTGGACAACCCGTGGCTGAAGAGCAAGCCCAAGGCGCTGGTGAAGAAATCCGAATTCGCGAAGAAGACGACGGCACCGAAGCCTAAGGACACGGTTTTCCCGGTGAAGCTGGACAAGGTCCTCCGAGTTCTGGTGGACAGGCCGAAGCAGAAGAGGAGCGCGAAGGAGAAGGACGAGGAGGAGGAACTATTGCTGATTGAGGACATTGTGGTGGAGAGCTCCAAGTTCGTGAGGTTCGAGGTATTCGTGAACGACGAGGACGTGAAGCCGGACGAGCTGAGATCGACGGCGGAGTACGCGGGATGTTACACGCAGGTGCCGCTGACGAAGTCGGGACAGATAAAGACGAAGCTGAGGCTGGACTTGGACGATCTGCTGGAGGAACTGGACGTGGAAGGAGATGATCAGATTTTGGTGTCGATCGTGCCAAAGTCTGGGGGAGAGTTTATTACCATTGGTGGTATCAAAATCGTCTTCGCTTCTTAATTAACACTGCAGGTTTTCTCAACATCGGTAATACTGTGGTGGGGGTAGCTTTTTTACCGTTTGTGCAATAATCTTAATTACACCCTTTTGATGAGCATTTGGATGCTTAATTGGGGATTGTAATTGATGACATGGCTGTACTCGTTTGATCATTCAGCTCAACCGATATAATAAATAATACTACGAGGATTGTGTTCGGATCCCATTTTTCTTTAGGTTTGGAATTACTACTTCTTTTGGTAAATTAGGTTTAACAATTTTGTTTTTTGGTTACAAGAGCGCGTGCGTGCTAAATGCTAACAACCTAGTTAAGGAAAGAGAATAGAACAAGAAAAGGAGACAGATTTATACTCCCTCGTCTCTTCATGTCTTCATAGATGAATTGTACACCAATTCTAATTCACTTCTTTATCGCTTAATATATTAAAATTTAAAATGCGTACAAATAAAGAGTTTTTTATATTAATCTCCAACCAACAATTCTAATTTTTACTCTATTTTTAAATATTCCATTTTGATTCCTTAATTAAACTATTTAAAAAAATAAAAGAAAATACTATTTAATTATATTTTATGCCTAAAATAATTTAACAATAATTATTAACTATTTATAAACTATTTTTGAAAAAGAAAAAGAAAAAGGAGATTTGTGTGATGAACGATGTCCTCTAAATGCAGAGGAACGCTGTTCACAAACGGGGAATGTAGAGTAGAGTACGGCGTCAACGTTGATGGTTGGAGATCTCTTCTTGGCTTCCAGTGAGTGTTGAAGATAGTTAATTGCGATAAATATGAGTTAAACTTAAACAATGAATAATGTCAAAAGACAAAATAAAACATAATGAAGGGGGCGGAGGAAGTACGTAGTTGATTGTTCATATAAAAAACATTACAAAATAATAACGATGAAAATTTAAATTTGCCATTATGAATAATACTTCCTCTATCTTTAAAAAGTTTTTTTGGTGAATAACTCTAACCTTAAAAGTTGATACATGCATGTATATATTTAATATAATTAATAATTGAAACAATATTCAAATAAAAATATAAAATGCTTATATTTTATTAATATTATGTCACTAAACAAATCTAACAATTTATTTAACTAAGATGTTTATATATAATTGATATAAAAAATTTGAGTCAAAATATATAAGAATAATAAATCTTGTCAAAAATGAAAATGTTACATGCCTTCAAAAATGGAACAGCTATTAAATTAAGGCCCCGTTTGGAACAAGCGGTCCAAACGCTAAAAGTCCATTCCCAACTCTACGAGATTCATATCTGTTTGTTTTCCCAAAAATATAAGATTTCGAATCGCTGATTTTCTCCACAAATCATGGTTTTGAGAACTCTAACCTCTGAAGCTAAACTCTAATCTCTGAAACCAAACTCTAAACTCTAAACTCTATTTATTTACCAAACGAAGCCTAAAAGTCTAATTTCTAATGAGTTAATTAAAATTAGTGCAAGATTTTTTTTTTATATACATGACACACAAAATATGCCACACAAATTCGAGGACCTAAAGAGGGGGTCTAAGAGTCGATGGAGTCATGGTGATTTGAATTAACCATCAACTCGAAAGTTTAAAACTTGATGCGGCCAAATCTCTGTCCCAAAACTAAAATTATGTTGAGATAATAATTATTGAAAGAAGGAAACTAATGAAAAAAAACAGTATTTCAAAATCTAGTTAAGTTTCGAGTCTTGTAGAAAATTGTTATGGAAAAAGTCTGAGTCTATCCATAATACCTCATAAATTATTCTTGAGCAATAATTCCTTTGATTCGAAAAAAGTTGGTTAGGGCCAGGTTGCCTTGATATTTTCATCCCCAACAAAGTTCATAGATATTTTCAGAAATAGTAAAATTTGATTGGAGAAGCATGGTTTCCTTAGACATACTTTAATATTTTGAGAGATGAATGAATTGAATGGGCTTTGAGAATATTCGGTTTGTGGCATACCGAGTGTTAGAAAAATACTCGGATCGAACTGGATTACACGAGCCACCATCCAATGCCCGTAGAACCTGCAAAATAACTCAAACATACACTAACACACAATGTTAGTAACATTTAGGTTCAGAGAGCCCCAAACACAAAAGTAATACCCAACCAGAGAGCAATGGAGGCAACCTCTCAACCCAACCACACCTTCATCGCCACGCCACAATCATGGGCTGCAGATGCAAGGATGTGGAAGCCACAAAACTATTACGGGAGATCATCACCACTTACCGTTCTATCTATCCAAATTCCAAAGGTGGGAGAGGACACCTTTTATAGGGTTCAAATAAGAAACCCTAACCTCACATGGGCCGAACCCAAATCAATGGGCCAAAAAACCCAACAATCTCCACCTTGGACCATTGATCCATTTTCTCAAAGGGTATACTTGTTTGGGAACACAATCATCATCGCCAAACATACACATGCAACTTACCATGACGACACACACCGCATGCAACACAACATAAAGTAAAGCACACAAAAGCACACAGTATTTGTCCTTATCAGTTGCAAAGCAACCAAACAAAGCAAGACAATGTACAAAGCAAAGTCACATGAAGACACATAGCACATAAAAAACACATGGCAAAGTAAACAAAAAAACCTAGCACTAAGCTAAACACAAAGACATATCACAAATTGCTCCACCTTGATTAAGCAAATGAGTAATGAGATCTTTCCTTGCACGACCAATGTGGGTTTGGGTATCATACCCAACAATCCTCCCCTCAAACCAAGGACCACAACACCATATGGCCTCTCCTCCGGCGACAATCAACTTGATCCGCCAAATCATCTTGCACCGCCGCTCCAACGAACGGGACACGCAGCCTGACCATCACAATATCAGGAAGACTTTCGACACAAGGCACCAAACACGGATCTCTATCGCGAGGACATAAACAAACTGAGGGTCTCCCACATACTCAATCCACCTTGACTGATATTATCCCATTTCTCAAATTCTCATAATCAAATTCATGGATTGACGACAAACCAAAAAGCTCCACCTCAATTCACATATTATCCATAATAGTCACAAAAACTTCAAACCACATAAAAATAAACTTCACATATTCAAGCATGCTAGTCAATCAATATCCCAAACCAATTAACCACAATTTGCCACCAAAACAAATTAATCACAAGCATGTAAAAAGGTGGGAACAAGCTTTTATACCTGAGCAGGAATGCCTAGGACCTATTCCCGACTTACCAACACAACGAGGAGCACCCAGCTCACTCTACGGGCACACAGCCAATCGCACAGCTACAGCAACACAACTACATTTCTCTTCTTTATGTTCCTCATAAAGAGGACTTCTCTCACAAAAAGAGGCAACGACACGAAGGCACTCTCCTTCTGCCAAACTCCAAATCGACTCTGCAACATCGATTTTTCTTTCTCCGTTCCTTCCAGATCCAAAAGTGAAACCCTTTTGGATTCTTTTTCAAATCACAAATGCCCGCTCCAACACTAAACTGTTTCTGCCTTCAATAGGAACAAAGGAACATATCCGATTAACAAAGAAACCGGTTCCACCTAGAGCTCTGATACCACTGTTAGAAAAAATACTCGGATCGAACTGGATTACACGAGCCACCATCCAATGCCCGTAGAACCTGCAACATAACTCAAACATACACTAACACACAATGTTAGTAACATTTAGGCTCAGAGAGCCCCAAACATAAAAGTAATACCCAACCAGAGAGCAATGGAGGCAACCTCTCAACCCAACCACACATTCATCGCCACGCCACAATCATGGGCTGCAGATGCAATGATGTGGAAGCCACAAAACTATTACGGAAGATCATCACCACTTACCGTTCTATCTATCCAAAGGTGGGAGAGGACACCTTTTATAGGTTCAAACAAGAAACCCTAACCTCACATGGGCCGAGCCCAAATCAATGGGCCAAAAAACCCAACACCGAGAATGCCAGAACATTATCAGGAAAAAATAAAAGAAAAAACACAAAGAAATTTCAAAAATTGCGAAAGCAACCCGACAATTAAAAAAAAAAGAAACTAGAAATTAATATAGTGAAGAACAAATATCAATAATAGCAGTAGTAGCCATGATAGTGATAGTAATGCTGGTGGTGCATGGAATGGGAAAAATAGCAGCTTTAACATGTGGGGGTAATGAACACCTAGCTAGACTCGAATTCCATCCATTCCTTACATGTTTATTTTTTCGGAAAAAAGGAGGGCCGAAGCCATTTTATTAATCCAAAACTTGTTTGGTATGATACAGACCAATGAGGTCATAGTCTAAAACATCAAGCATAAACTCGGGTGGACGAACAAAATGTTGTATGCCACCGACCAAAGGAGCTCCCTTAAGTAACCAATCGGCAGCAACATTACACTCGCGGGGAGCAAAAACAAAACGAGTCTCCCATTGCCAATTAATCATGTCCTTAATCTGTCGAAGCCAGGAAAGAGTCGGGCCAATAACAGGTATGTCCTTGGTAATGAGCTCTATGGCTTCGTAGCAGTCTGATTCAATAATCAAGCGTGGGATGTTCAAGCTCCAGGCCAGCTGCATGGTGATGATGATGGCGTGTAACTCTGCGTGGAATATTCCTTCAAAGTTCCCGCTGGATCGAACACCTCCAATCCAATGACCTTTATCATTTCGAATAATACCCCCTGCAGCTCCTTTGTTACGAGAGAAACTACCATCACAATTGGCCTTGTACCAATGATCTGGTGGACGCTTCCATCGAGTCCTGCAAGACTTCCAAGCTTTAACTCCCAGAATCTTAAGAGCATTTCTAGCAGCGATGAACTCATTGGTGGTTCTGCGGATTTTAAAGTGTGCCTCCTCCCAACGAATAACCTCCTGCGCATATAATTCTTGACAACGAAATTTCCAAATAAGCCAAGTGCCTATACCAAAGAGGGCCGCCTGGCTATCTCCAATGTGTTTGCAATGCATGAAGCTAATCCATTGCTTGATATCAGCCTCCCAAAACCCACGAACTGAAGAGAAACCAAGCTTATCCCAGATAGCAATCGAAGTGGGGCAATCACGGATGGCATGCAGACAATCTTCAACATCTCCACACTTCCAGCAGAAGGGGTCAGCCGTGATATGTCTTCTACATCTCTCCCAACCCGTAAGTAGCTTGTTGTGCATGAGGAGCCAAAGGAAGAATTTAGTGCGGTGAGGGACAGGCCATCTCCAGATACTCGCCCAGTCAGTACTCCCATCAACGGACAGGCTAGAGCTCCAATGTTTCATTGTACTGCTAACCGAGAAAAGACCTCGAGTGGATGGCCTCCAAAAAGGTTGGTCCTCCATGTGGCTATTAGTTGGGCCTGCTTCAAGAGTGAGTTTATGAATGCCCTCTGGAGAGAGGATGGATCCAAGCTCCTGCAAGTTCCAGGTAGAATTATGGAAGTAGGACTCCAAGGTGCGATCCTTATCAGTCTCATTCAATGGTCGAACAGCATATTCCTGCATAAGAACACTTGCTTAGTCCAATTGTCAGACCAAAAGAAAATATTCTTACCATTGTTGACCTTCCAACCAAGCATCGAATGAAAAGACTTATGGATAGACTGAAGATCCCTAGCAAAATGAGAAAGGGATTGTCGGTTGTGAGTGAAATTGTGTCCCTTCCAACCATATCTAAACTTCAGCAGTCTGGTCCAAAGCGTGTCTCTAGTTAAAAGACTCCATCAACATTTCATGAGCAACGCCTGATTAATGGAAAGTAGCTGCCTGACTCCCAGCCCTCCTTGAGATTTGTCTGTAGACAAGGTCTCCCATGCCACCAGATGAACTTTGTGAGTTCCCCATAAGAACTCCCTGCAAATTTTTTCCATAGCATTAATAGTGCTTTTGGGGAGACACGTAATCTGCATCACATATTGGCCAACAGCTTGAAGCACAGATTTAAGCAAAGTAGTTCTCCCAGCTAGACTAAGATGGCTGTGAGACCATCCATTGAGTTTAGCTTTCATTTTGTCAATGATAAAACCAAAATCTTTGTAGGACTTTCTGCCCGTGGTCATGGGGATGCCAAGGTATGTTCCCAAGCTCTGGAATGATTGAATTCCCAATTCACTGGAGATGAGATTCCTGACATTTCTATCCACTATCTTTCCAAAGCACAAACGAGACTTGGCAAAACTGATTTTAAGACCAGACATGGCACTAAATTGAGCTAGGATGTCTTTGATCAAAGTAGCTTGAGCAAGGGTAGCTTTGAAGAACAGCATGATGTCATCTGCAAAAAACACATAAGAAATTTTTAAACTACCATTGCCCCAAGATATTGGTTTCCAGTGGCCCTCTTCAACTGCATGAGAGATCATCCTGCCCAATCTTTCAATACAAAGGATAAAAATATAGGGAGACATTGGATCCCCTTGTCTATCCCGCGTGAAGGAGAAAACGAAGGGGAAGGGTGGCCATTCCATAACACCTGAAAAGAAGAGGAGTTAATACAAGTCATAATGAGATGAATGCAAGAGGAGGGAAAGCCAAACAATAATAGAGTGTCCCGAATAAAATCCCAATTTAGTTTATCATAAGACTTTTCCAAGTCCAATTTGAGAGTCATGCATCCTGGTTTTGCCTTGGATTTATCCATGAAATGATCAATCTCCCGGCAGAGGATGATATTATCTTGGATGATGCGACCCTTAACAAAGCTCGCTTGTCCTTGACTGATTAGTTGGGGCATGAATTGAGACATGCGGTGGACAAGAACTTTGGTGATGATCTTATATAGAACATTACAGAGACTTATAGGTCTGAGCTGGGTGACAGATTTTGTATTCGGAATCTTTGGAATCAAGACAATAGATGTTTGATTAATATCAGCAATGCTCCTCGGATTAGTAAAGCACTTCAGGACGAAATCATAGACAGAAGTTCCAATCACCGGCCAGTTACGTTGATAAAACATAGCATGATATCCATCAGGGCCAGGAGCTTTTAAAGGGGCCATGGCTTTAAGAGCTTTCCAAACTTCCTCCTTAGTAGGTGGATCTTGCATCATCTTACACTCAGAAGATGAAAGAGATGGAGTGAGGCCCTCAGTCCAGGAGGACGCTATGGTAACTAAGGGAGACTCCGTATAGAGTTGCTGAAAGTAGTTGAAAATCATCATTCGAATATCCCCCTCATCAGTAAAGGTATTGCCTGCAGCATCATCAAGGATAGAGAACAGCTTTTTCCTCTGTCTAGCTTTAACAAAATTGTGGTAGAAACTAGTGTTCTGATCACCGGCAAAACTCCAATCCCTTGTACTCCTATGTATCCAACTCATTTCCTCCCTTTCTAAGATTTTGCCCAGTTCAGAACTGAGTTGGTGATGCAACCTCTTAGAGAAACTGTTATTGTCCCAATCCATCTGGCGTTCAATCCCTCTGAGCCTGGCTCGAATACGGGCTTTCCTGACACTCATATTGTTGAAGACTTTAGCATTCCATGCAGTAGCCTCATCATTTAATTTGCTAAGAGACTCCATGAGAGGCAGCTTCAGCTGCCAAATAGAATGAATAATGTTGCAAAAGCTAGGAAAACCCTGCCAAGGAGCTTTATATCTGAAGAACTTCGTTTGAGAGTTATGAGAACTTGGAAGTCTGTCCGTGATCCTAAGAAGCAGGGGGGCATGATCAGAGTGGATCCTAGGTAGCACCTCCACAGTACATAGAGGGAATCGAGAATGCCAAGATTCGTTGCCCAATAACCTATCCAAGCGGCGACGGAGCAATCCCCGAGCCCATGTGAAGTGGTTGCCAAAAGTTTTGAGCTCAGTCACACTAGCATCATCAGTCCAGTTAAGCAATTCATCTCCATGCACACTACTCAAACGACCACCTCTAGATTCATTCTGTCGCATAGTGCAATTAAGGTCACCTCCTACTAGCCATGACTGATGCCGATTACGAGCTATACGAGACAATTCAGGCCAAAGCCAAGAACGACGATATTTGTTGGGAGCCGCATAAACCATGGTAATATAGAGGACATCATCATCATCTTTTATGAGAAGATCAACGAACTGTGAATGACTTTCAATAATTTCTACTGAAATAGAATCCTTCCAAAGGATCCATATGCCACCACTAAACCCAACCGCCTCAACTCGAAAGGAATAGGAGAAACCACTTCTGCGAATAAAAGTATCTGCCTACGGGGTTCAAAAATGGCCATGAGATCAATGTGTTTACTAGTCGACAAATCCCGAAACTCTCTACGGAAGGAGGCTGAAGCTGCTCCCTGCACATTCCAACAAGAAAGGTTCAAATGCAATACATGTTTATTTCTTTTTGAATTTAAAACATAATTTCACTTGGTCAAGTCCAAATCACCTAATAAAATAGTAGTATGCATAATTCTGTTTTGTGATACGCAATCCTTCAATGCTCACCCGATCCTTGAGGAATTAGTCCTGAATCCAATGAGGTCCGGGGATACCCTGGTTCTCACCTAAACATAGTACTACATGTTTAATTTGTCATGTAAGATATGCTGATAGAATTAATTTTTTCTTATTATTTATTCTATTTTCTAGATTTAAGAATTTTCACATTAATATTTTAGTTTTCACTTAATTTTTGTGGTTGCACCACTGTCACAATTCCAACCTAGCTTTTTTTAATATTTTTTTTTGTTGTTGATTCCTAATCCAACATAGCTTCAATATATCATTTTTTGTGATACCACAATCATATTCGCTTCTTAACCCCTTTAATCCTATTTGCTTCTTCTCTCCCTTAATTTCCAACTATTGGATTATATGTGAATTTTGCGGGGCAAAAAAAAAAAAACAACATTATTTGAATTTGTTGAAGGTGACTCGGACATTTTTGGATGTGATCCAAACAATTGGGTGATTTTTAGTAGTCTCTGATGTGTCATATTATTTGTATATTTTATTTTTGCTAAACAACCTACATAGGCCAAAAAATGCATGATAGGAGCTCATACCATATAAATTACAAATGAATAAAGGGGGAGGGATAGAGGGCTGAGTGGAGAATAGAACCCTAACATATAGGTTGGAAGTCAGGGATGCATATTGAAGACAACAAAAAAAATAAGGAAAACAAACAAAAAATAAAAAAAGAGAAAAGGAAAGAAAAGAAGTACTAATATTTAGCTGGGCAACTCGTCCTGTATGGGCTCAGCTGTCTCAGCCCGCATTTCCTATTTGGGCCCCAATTCATATTGGGCTAGCCCATTAAGTTATGGTTTTCGAGGGAAAAATAGGGTCTGGACGCCTGGTACCCACTACCAAAATACTATACTAAAATTCAAAGCCCCTTCATTTCAAGCATTATGTTTTAGGCTCTATATATTAGGAAATTTAAGCAAAACACATACCAATAACCTGACAAACCACATTCCAAGCACTTGGTAAAGCACATATCAATCAGTGGTACAACATATACCAATAACATGGTAAAACCATAAGGTATTTGTGGTAAAACACATACCAAGAACTTGGAAAATACCATATGATAGATATGGAATAACCTGGTAAATACTATATGGTATACTATGTGGTAAACTATACTGGTATAGTGTGCTAAATCAAGTTCCATAACTTGGTAAATACTATATGGTAGTTATGGTAAAGCACATACCAATACAATTGTAAATCACATATCATTAACCTGGTAAACGCCATATGATATTTGTGGTAAAGCACATACCAAGAACTTGGTAAATATCATATTGTGTCTGTGGAATAACCTGGTAAACACCATAAGGTATTTGTGGTAAAATACATACCAAGAACTTGGTAACTACCATATGATATCTATGGTAAACTACATACCAAGAACTTGGTAAATTCCATATGGTACATGTGGTAAACTAGAGTTAAACATGTAATGGACCTAAAAAAATTGAAAGAATTAAAAAAAAGGTCTTGGGCCCTAGTTTACGAGGCTTTAGACAGGTACTCCAAGCCCATTTTTTTGGAATGACAAAAAAGCCCATACCCAATGGTAAAAACCGAAAACTGAATTTTCGGTACGATTTTGGGGGAGGATTATCGGGGATGGGCCAGGGATTGGGGATTTTTTCGGGAATTCTTTTGGGGACGGAGATGGGGATGGGGAAAGTAGTCCCTGCCCCGGCCCATCCCCGATAAATTTAATATATTATTGTTATTATATATTTTATATATTATAGTATATATTTTATACAATATATTTTATAAATTTTATAAGCAAATCCAAAATAATTACAAAATGGATAAGAACTTGACATAGTTGTTATGTCAATAACTCTCACTCTTATGATTGAAGGTTGGATTCCCCACTTGGCATCCTGGTGTGTGGAATATTTTCCAACACAACCCGCAGTGTACGATCAAAGTAATAATCCGGTGAAACCGGGTCGAATCCACAGAAAACAGTGTCTTGTCAATTATTTATCGAATTCAAGTAGCGAATAAAAAAAAAAGTGCATGAATTTTTTGGTTTATCTAAATTCCTAAAAATGCAATTAATTAAAAGAAAGCAATAAAAATTTCAATCAACCAAACAAAGAGATAGAGATTTGGTTAATATGCTAGATGATGAATGAGGATCGCTAGATCTTTCAATTGTCGTCAAACTTGCACTTTGCATATAAAAATCTAATTTTTAATTAATTTAATGCCTACTAAGAATTATCATAATTTAGATACCTCTCGGCCTTAATGACATGCAATTCCTCTGGCTAGTGATTATCCTAAATTGGTTCTAACAGATTTTGTACTTTCTCAAGCTACAAATTATTAGAATTAATCTGCCAATTATATTTTGTTTAAGTATTTTTCAATCACTTAAACAATATAAAAGCCCTAGTTCAGATCTCCTACCGGTCTCACCAAACACAAATAAGAATTGAACAAATTAACATTAAATTAACGAAATTCATAAAACAAAAGCAATGTCAACAATATCCAAATCTCGGTCTCCCTAAACCATGGGTTGATCCTAACATGTTCACAAAATGACAGAAAGTAATAAGGATAGAAGACATAGTCTGGTGAAACATCGGTTGAAGGAACGCCAATGTAGGATTCTTGTCAGATCTACAAAGGTTTGCCTTTTTCTCCTCTTCTCTCATGCTTGGATGATGGATGAAAGAGACTTTGATTGCAATATTTAGATGGGAAATAAAATTCTGAGCATTTTGATAGGTAGAACTCCCAAATGGGCTTAGAAACGAGCTATTTATAGCCCAAAATGCGAAATCCTAAAACGCAGGTACAGAGCTCGTGCGGTGTCCGCGCGGTCTCCTCTGATTCGGCCCCAACTGTGCGCGAACTCCACGACATGTGGCGGGCTGTTCCCGCTGTATCTCTTTGTTCGGCCTCGGCGGCGTGCGGTTCTTCGGACTCGTGCGCTGTTTTCGTCTCTTTCTTCCATTTTTCGAGTTTCCGAGCTCCGATTGACTTCTTCTTGATCTCTTTGGCCTTTAGCTTTCTAAAACACCTAAACACATGCAACCTCAATACAAAATACATCAAAATGCATCAAATCATGGCATGAGATCACAATTAATCCTTTATACCCCAAATCATTAATTTTAGCATTTAGTTCTACAATTTCCATCAATTAGGCTATTAACTCATTATTTAAACAAAAGTAAATATCGCACTTTGTGCAAGACATCAACATCCTCATACTAAGTCTTGTTCGTCCCCGAACAAGGTAAAACCGAGACCTAGCAATATCAACACACATAATAGCCACCAAAATGTCTAAAAGCCAAACTACAATCAATCACAAGCTCAAGCAAAAATCAAAATCAAGTTCTCATTCGTCCCCTCAACACTAACACTATCACTTGGCTCAACCCTCACAAGGATTCACACAAGAAAAATGTATAAATATAGATGTATGAAGTGCTCTCATATGAAAGGGTAAAAATCCACTCAGTACCAAGGCAATGCAATTATCACTAAAAATTTGTAAAATAATCACAAAATCACCACACTTAGAATTCATCATAAGGAATCAATAAGACTTAAAATAGGTTGTAACGGGGTTAGGGTCATTAAGTAGGAAAATATGGATAAAGTGGGCTAATAAATATGGAACAAATATCACTCCATCAAAAAAAAAAATTAAACCCAAATACCAAACATGTAGAACCACACCCCATCGCATCAAAATCATCAACCCAAAACCAAAAAATGAAGTAGTATGTGCCCCAAATGCCTCGTGGCTTTCAACAGCTCGGTTTCACAATTTTATTTAGAAGAATCCTACTATCTGACATTGCAGACGGGACTTCAATTCCTAATTGTTCATGACTTAGCGTGTAAACTATTTGTCAGAGGAACAATTGTGCCAGCTATATGTATCCACTTTTTTTTGGGCACTATAATACTTTTTACAAATCCTCTCTTCCCCAATTTTCACACAACTTTTCTTTTCCAGCTTCCCCCATAATTAAAATATTTCCAATCCCCACTAAAATAAATCACTTGTTCCACGGGTACAAATTCTGAAAGCTTAAAATATGTGGCTAATGAAAAATATAGTGGCTCATCAAAGAAAATAGGCTAAAAAGGCTCAGAGAGGTTTCCTAAAGATAAATATGTGAAAGGTAGGAAGTATTTAGGCCATGAGCTTCTAAGTGCCTACATCATATTCCTCATCAAAATTTCAGATAGTAATCAGTGCATCAAAATCACAAATAAATAGATCCAAAAGCATGTCCGGTTTACACAATTAAGAACAAGTAAGGCCAAGAATCTCACCTAAAGGCTTTTTGGTTGAACCTAATGGTTATGCAGTATGAGAGGACTCATTAAAACTCAATAAATCAATATACTCTTAACAAGTTCTCAGTAAAGTTCAACTCCTAGACAAAAATATAACTACTAGTGATAACGTGCAGTGAGCAATATATCATGAAACTGGGGTATCCCCCATCCTCACACGAAAGATTGACATTGTCCCCAATGTCTAAACAATAAAGCTAAGGCATAGACCATCCCAGTGATAAAACCTAACTGACACGACTCAATACGACACAAAAAGGCAGGTAATGATTATATGACATGACAAAAACATTTCGAAAATCATATTATACAAGTCAGGCCTAAAAAGAATAAATAAAAGACTCAAAGAAAGAAAACAAAAATGAAAAATAAAAATAATAATATAAATAAAAAGACACTCAAATCGGGCATCACTGGTAGGCGGTGGAAATATGGGCCATAAATCCATTCCAAGCGTGATTTCCTGCTTTCCTAGGCCATCTTTACACTAATGCAATCACTACAACAAAAAATCACCAGGTAAGCCAAATAATCAGAAACTAACAAAAATCAAATAATAACTAGAAATTGAAAAACATTCGGGTTGCCTCCCGGAAGCGCTGCATTTAACGTCGACAGCGGAACATCCTTTGTAGCTCTTAAGTGATTCCAGCAGGATTCAAAGCAGGAAGTGAGTCATTCAATTTAGTAAAAAGTTTATGATGAGATGATAGATCATTCAGTTTAGTATCGGATGGGGATCGAAATGAAAGCAAAAAAGTCCCAAGAATTGGTACAGGAGGAGCTAAAAGATGAGACGCAGGCTCCCTGTCAGACGAAATCGCGAATTTTGAATCAGATGTCGTGTCTTGGCCTACTCGCGCGTTGTTGGCGCCGAATACCTACGCTCGGCCCCGGTCACGCGCGGGGTCATCCAGAGCTCGCGCGGCCTTGGGGCCAAATTCCTTCGCTCGAACCCTACGGCGCGCAGAATCCTATATCTGTTCGTCAGCTTCGCGTTCGAACTCCGTTTCACGTGCCGTGCGCGATTTTGGAATACTTTTTGCACAATTTTGGATCCTTTGTGCATTCTCGACCTCAGATACACCATCTTGACTTTCTGGAATTCTTCCTCTTGTTCCTGCAACCAATTCTCACACTCCTCCAAATAAACATCATTAGAACTACTATCAAAGTGATTATAAACACAGTCAATTACATTCATTCCAAAAGTAGGAGAAGATTGTTTAAACATATTGTTCATATTAAATGTTACTTTATCTTCACCAATTCTAAGAGTTACCACTCCATACTTGTAAGCAATTAATGCATGACAAGTAGCTACGAATCAACTATCCAAAATTAGTGGTACCTCTCTATCATCAATCATGTCAAGTACTACAAAATCAACTGGAAAAATAAATTTGTCTATCTTTACACATCCTCTAAAATACCATAGGGTGATTTTTTAGAACGGTCCGCCAGTTGTAGAATCATCATTGTTGGCCTCACTTCCCCAAAGCCAAGCTTTTTGTATATTGACATGGGCATCAAGTTGATGTTAGCTCCCGAATCACACAGGGCATCCTTGCATACTTCTCCTCCAATAGTGAAAAGTATGGTGAACCTCCCTGGATCCTTCAACTTCATTGGTAATGGTTTCTCCATTAAAGCATTGCACGCCCCTGAAATAAAAACCAAACCACTATCAAGTTTGCTCTTCCTAGACACAATATCTTTAAGAAATTTTGCATATTTAGGCATATTCAATAAAGCATCCACAAATGGAATATTAATTTCTAATTTGCTGAAAATATTGCAAAACTTCCTGAAACTTTCATCCTTAGAAGATGTGTGCACGACGTGGAAAAGGAAGTTTGGGAAGTTGAGCTTCCACAACCGTTTTCTTCTTCTTAGGCTCCTTGTCTGCAAGGTCCACTTGTGTCTCCTCAGGCTCATTCTCCTTAGCACGATCAACCTGCAAATGTTTAGGCATATGATCAGTAGTAGAAAATCCAGATCTAGTAGTAATAGCATTACATCTCTCCCTTGGATTTAGCTCAGTGTTGCTAGGCAATGCACCCGGGGCTCTTTCTGCTAACTGTGTAGCCAAATTACTGACTTGCTGCTCCAGATTCCTTTACCCATCTTTAATGTTGGCCAACTCTGCATCATTCCTCACCATGTAATCCTCAGTATGTGCCACAAATATATCAAGCTTCTTAGACGTTTGAGTTTGGTTCTCCAAGATCTTCTGCAGAAGTCCCATAACTGGATCAAACGATGGGGTAGAAGCTGGGACTGGTTGAGGCTGCTGCTGTGGATAGAAGGGCCTTTTCTGCTGAAAGAAGCCGGGAGGTCCTTGCTGAAAAGATGGGATAGAATGGCCTCATTTGATTCTGCACCTACTGAACATCCTGCACTCCCTCAAAAGCTTGATTTTCAGAAGCTATTGCAGTCGGGCATGTGTGGGACCGATGAGGTCCTGCACAATACTGACATGCAACAGTTTGAACTACTTGAACTGGCTGTACCGGCTTTCCAGGAACTTGAACTATCAGCTTATTCAGAGCAATCTCCATACTCCCCAGTCTATCTACTACCATAGCTAGCTCGTCCTTTATCTCTTTCAGTGCTCCCATATCTCCTACTTTAGTAGGAACATTCCTCTCACCATTGCCCCATAATTCTTCATCTTCTGCTAGGGCATCCAAAATTCTTCTACAATCCTCTACAGTCATATCCATAAATGTTCCATCAGATGTCCCATTAAGCCACTGTCTATCTCCAGGAGTCAGACCTTGATAGAATGCATACAGAATCTCCGGCTCAGATAACCCATGCTGAGGACATGCTCTAATGCTTGCTCTCATCCATTCCCATGCATCAATCACTGTCTCACTTCCTTTATGCTTGAATGTCTTAATTTGATCCCTAAGCTTGATGACCGTGGAAGGTCGGAAGAACTTCGTCACAAACCTCTGCAACATGTCATCCCAAGTGTGAATTGAACCTGCAGGAATTGACTGAAACCATGCTTCAGCTCTATCCCATAACGAAAAGGGATAAAGCTGCATCATGAGTTCCTCATGTGTCATTCCTGCAATGTTCACAGTACTGCATAGGTTCCTAAAATGGTACAAGTGGATGTTTGGATTCTCCTGGATACTTCATGTAACACCCCGGTTTTTGGTCACCCAGGTCGGGATGTCACCGCCACACCTCCCTAGCAAGACACGGTTTCTCCGAGCTTGCTAAAGAGATGCAAGGCTATGGTTTTTCAGAATTTAAAACATTCAAACAACCCGTTGTAATATAATTTAAAAGTAATGTACCAAAGTTGCAGCGGAAAGTATTAATTACATAAGTATAATGCTGCGGAATTTAATATTGGGCCAACACGGCCAAAATACGGGTTAAACAGGCCTGTTCATGCTATTCATAACTAAGAATAGAATAATAAAAGAAAATAATATTTTCCCAAATATCCCATGCATGCATATGATGATGCATATTCTTCATACTCTGTAGAAAAAGGGAAAACGTGGTTTGGTCAGCAAAAACTTGCTGAGTAAGTTAACACATACATGATTATGGGGTTTCAAAGCCATAAATTAGACTTAAAGAAAACATGTGCGTAACACCCCATAATTTAATTTATTTATCTAATAATAATTTAATTGCGTAATTTAAAAGACATGGATTCCATAAAATCACAATAGAGCTTGCAAGGAAAATAATTGTATAACATAACTTAAAAGCACAATTTAAGTAAGGGAAGGAAAATATTCAAGTCTTTTAATTTTCCCGTTAATCCATAGTCGAGTATCAAGATTTCGTTGGTATTTCAAGTTCAGCCTCGATTGCTTCGCAATCCCTACACAGTATTTCAAGTTCAGCCTCGATTGCAGTGCAATCCCTACATAGTATTTCAAGTTAAGCCTCGACTGCAGTGCAACCCCTACATAATATTTCAAGTTAAGCCTCGGTCGCATTGCAACCCCTACATAATATTTTAAGTTAAGCATCGGTCGCATTGCAGTCCCTACATAGATTACTCTCGTCCGTTTAGGCACGAAGTAAAAAGCTAGAGGGGCACCCGATGGGACACTCACCCTCTACTTAGAAAGCTCAACTAGTCATAACGGGATTTCGAAAACACTTGTTTATGTATTTTATTTCAAAGAGTTTCCACTCATTTAAACCTTAAAAGCCAATTTTCTAAATTTAGTAAGTTTCTCAAAATATACTATTTCAGGACGCTATTCGCTCCGATATCATTTAAAATCATTTTCAACAAGATTTTCAAGATTTGACTTGGTCAAAACCACTGTTTACTCCAAAATTAACTAAAAATCAGGTTTAACTCCAAAAATTCTGAAATTTGACCAGTGACTCAAAAACACAGAGATAAACATGTTTTGTGTTTTAAGTTTTTCGATCCGAGTACCTAAATAGGTCAAAAACGTCGATTTTCATCAGGGTATTATTCTGTCCGAATTCTATAACAGCAGTTTCAAAATTTCATGATCTACCATAGCAAACTAACTCCAAATTTGATGAAATTTTACAGGGAGATGCTTAAGACATATATCTACAAGTTTCATGTTCAACAAAAGATTTAGTTCATCCTATATCTATTGTCAAAAATGCCTAAAAGTTCGAACTAAAGTTCTGTCAAGATTTCAAGATCTCAATTTAGAACAGTTCGGTTTGGAGTCGATTTTTGATATCAAACCTCAACGAAAAATTCCAAAAATTTACAGAGGTGTTCTAAACGTATAGATCTACAATTCTTATGTTTAATACCAATCCTAAATCGGTTTAGATCTAAGATAAAAATCCACCTCAAGCTCGGACTAAGAATCTATCACCGTTTCAAGATCTAAGTCGAAGGCAGGTTCGTTTGCGGTCGTTTTCGGATATCAAAACATGATGAAAAATTATGAAATTTGTACAGAAGATATCTATGTCTTAGGAACGTTTTTTGTGTTTTAAGTTTTCTCGTTTGAACAGTTTTAAGGGTTTGGAAAAATCGTGCAAAAATGCTGCGCCGTAGAGATTCTTGTTGTGACAGATTTTAAGTTCTTGTTTTAGTTCTTTAGATTAAACGTATTTTAATTCTTCCAAACCATGTAAGCATTAACTTACAGATTATGGATGTTCCAGCTCGTCGATTCGAAGGCGTGGCTTCCAGTCCACCGTTTATCTCCTTGATTCCGTCGAGTTCTTCGCTCTCGATCCGGATCGGGGTTTAGAATAGGAAAAAGGATCGAGTTAGGATTCATTTTTGAATCAAGAATGGAAAAGAAGGGATCAGATATTACAATGATGATAGAAGCCTTCCGATTTTCGTCCAGGGGAGTCCCTTCTCTTGGTTTCGTGCCTCCGACGACTATGGGATTAGGGTTTGATGTGTAGAGATTTTTCGTAGGGTTTTCAAAGTGTTCCGGGCTGATTAGAATGGTTATTTATAGATGTAAGGGACCTAGAGGACGTCCAAAGTCAGCCCTAGGGTGTCTTGAACCGAAAGGAAAGCAACCGAAGTCGGAAAATCCGGATTTGGGTGAGTGAATCGCGGAACGTCGCTGCTGCCTGACCTGGCGCGGGGTTGGCGCGCCGAATAGGGGAAACCCCGCGCGGCCACCGCGCGGTCTCCGCCTGGACTTCGGTTCGGGCGGGTCGTGCGATCCGTCGGGCATTTCCTCCTCTCTTTTGGACTTCTATCCCTTTATGTTCTCGGCTTCGGATTTCCGAAATATTTTCGGGCTCCTATTTCCTATCTTAAATTTTTACTCAGGTCTAGATTTAATATTGGCCTCAAATTCTCGAGTCCATTTGTGTCGGGTTCCCTTATACAATTTATTTGACTAATTTATCTTTGGCTTTACGGGTATTGGAAATTTAATTTCTTCTTAAATTAAATTTCATTTCTCATTTCCTCGTCTATGTATTATGTTTATTTATTTATTATATTTATTTATTGTTATTGTTTTGTTTATTATTTATTTATTTATTTATCTTATTTATTTATTTTATTTATTTATTTATTTTATGTTGCAAAATTCTCGGGTATTACACTTCCTCCAAATTGTTTCTGCTGAACCATGGTGATGAAGGAAGGTGGAATGGTGAAAGGCAGATTTGGTATAGGCCTCGCTATTGGATCATCGATAATCTGCCCAGTTGGTTGCATCTGGTGCCTGAGAGTCAAAGCTGGTAGTTGGAGAGGATTTGCACCAATAGCTGGAAGAACATTCTGCACACCCACTCCCTGCGGTTCCTGCCGCTCACGCTCATCGTTTTCACGCCCGCTCATGGTATTTTCTAATATTTTCCTAGCCTTAATTCTTCGTTCGGTCCTAGAAATTTCTGGATCAAACTCAAAGTCGGGTGGGAAAACTCTGGGCATAAACTAGAGCCTAAAACAAAAGAAAAACAAGGAGTAAGTGCCTATAAAATTTAAAATAATAAGAATAAAAATAAAAATAAAAATAAAAGATAAGAAGAAAAAAAAAGAAACCACAAAACTGAATAAACTATAACAAAAACCACCATTCCCCGGCAACAGCGAAAAACTTGGTGTGTGGAATATTTTCCAGCACAATCCGCAGTGTATGGTCCAAGTAATAATCCGGTGAAACCGGGTCGAATCCACAGGGAACAGTGTCTTGTCAATAATTTATCGAATTCAAGTAGCGAATAAAATAAAAGTGCATGAATTTTTGGGTTTATCTAAATTCCTAAAATTGCAATTAATTAAAAGAAAGCAATAAAAATTTCAATCAAATAAACATAGAGAGAGAGAGATTTGATTAATATGCTAGATGATGAATGAGGATCCCCAGATCTTTCAATTGTTGACAAACTTGCACTTTGCATATAAAAAATCCAATTTTTAATCAATTTAATGCCTACTTAGAATTATCACAATTTAGATACATCTCGGCTTTAATGACATGCAATTCCTCCGGGTAGTGATTATCCTAAATTAGTTCTAACAGATTTTGCACTTTCTCAAGCAACAAATTATTAGAATTAATCTGCCAATTATATTTTGTTTAAGTATTTTTCAATCACCTGAACAATATTAAAGCCCTAGTTCTGACCTCCTGTCGGTCTCACCAAACACACATAAGAATTGAACAGATTAACATTAAATTAACGAAATTTATAAAACAAAAGCAATGTCAACAATATTCAAATCTAGGTCTCCCCGAACGATGGGTTTAGTCTAACATGTTGACAAAACGATAGAAAGTAATAAAAATAGAAAACATAGTCTGGTAAAACATCGGTTGAAGGAATGCCAATGTAGGATTCTTGTCAGATCTGCAAAGGGTTGCCTTCTTCTCCTTTTCTCTCTTGAATGAGATATTTAGATGGGAAACGAAATTCTGAGCGTTTTGATAGGTAGAACTCCCAAATCGGCTTAGAAACGAGCTATTTATAGCCCAAAACGTGAAACCCTAAAACGCAGGTACATCTCGCGCGGTGTCCGTGCGGTCTCCTCTGATTCGGCCCCAACTGCGCGCGAATTCCACGACATGTGGTGCGCTGTTCGCGTCATATCCCTTCGTTCAGCCCCGGCGGCGCGCGGTTCTTTGGACTCGTGCGTTGTTTTCATTGTTTTCTTCCGTTTTCCGAGTTTCCGAGCTCCGATTGACTTCTTCTTGATCCTTTTGGCCTTTGGCTATCTAAAAACACCTAAACACATGCAATCTCAATACAAAATACATCAACATGGATCAAATCATGGCATGAGATCACAATTAAACCTTTTTACCCAAAATCATTGTTTTTAGCAATTAATTCCACAATTTGCACCAATTAGACCATTAACTCTTTATTTAAACATAAGTAAATATGGATTTGGTCCTCCCAATTACCTAAAAGATTTAAAATTGGTTTGTAAGTAAATCCCCGATAAGATCCCCATGGGATTGGATTGGGGAAATACCCAATGGGGATCCCCGATAAGAAACGGCCCAGTTGGGGACTAAAAATGATACTCACACTTTTGCGAATGGGGATACTACTCCCTGCCCCAAAAACCGCCCCATTGTCATTCCTACAATTTTTTCTTTTCTTCTCATTATTTATTGTTATTATTATTATTATTATTTTTGTGCTTTTGCGTTTTTTTTGTTGTTTTTTTTTTTTTAATAAAAAAAACAGGTGTAGCGGAATATAAGGTGGAGAAGTTGAGTCGGTGGGGCAGAGCACCGAAGAGTAGTAAGAGAGTAACAATTACCTAGGAAGGAAACCAAAATTTGCAAACAGAGAAGCATGAATGATGTGTCAATGATGCAGTGGACGATGATGACGGAAAGCTAAGTGGTGTCGTCGATTATGCACAGGCACCGACTAATGACAGTGTCGGCACTAGTGTTGTTGCAGAATAAGGCAGACGACCATCTTTCTCCATCAAACTAGTATACTCTTCTAAAACCACTACACACAGATACTCTACACAACTAATTCATGTCCAAATTCATATTCTCTGTATAATAGTAATAACTAATTGTTGCGGAAGTGTACCCAAATTAGCCAAATGCAGCAAAATAAATAGACACAGAGAATTTACGTGGTTCGGTCAAATCGACCTACATCCACAGACAAAAGGAGAAACAAATTTTACTATGAGGGGAAATATTACAAAAGGGTTTGGACAATAATTCCCTGACCCACAAAACCCACTCAACAAATGTAGACTTCTCACAAAAGAAGAAAGTCTACCAAAACACCCTAACACTCTCTGGGCCAATTTTGCCCACTAAATTCAGCAGACATAAGAAAACATTTGCTACTTTGCTAATGCCTCTTTGTTGCTGCTCTCTTTGTTTTTGGTGTGTTTTCCTTCAGAAGTAATGCCTGTATTTATAGGCAGAAAGGGCATGGGCTGGCATTTATGAGGGAGCTGCCCAACCCTCAACCCCCAACCACCATCCAACACCTCTTAAAAGCACCACCTAACAAATCTCCACCTTGGTGCGACTTAAGCATAGTCGAATGATGAGCAGACTCCACCTTGATCTCAAACTCTTCCCGAAAACAAATGTACCCAAGCCATGCACACAAATGTGCCAAACGGTACTCCAACTCTTCTTTTGCCTCCAAATTTCCCACCATGGGAAAACAAAATGCCTCGAAGAGGCAATCAGCAGCTCAAAACATTTAGCAAGTCCAAGCAATGTCGAAACTTGCTATGAGGTACAGGTTTAGTGAACATATCTGCAGGATTATCTGCCGTAGCAATCTTCTGCACTTTGATCCTCGATTCTGATCTCAGAAAATGATATCTCACGTCAATGTGTTTGGTTCTCTCATGATGAACATGATCCTTAGCCAAACATATTGCACTGAGGTTATCACAAAACACAACTGCTTGATCTTGATGTAGACCAAGATCGCCAACCAGTCCTTTTAACCAAATTCCCTCTTTGGCAGCCTCTGTCAACGCCATGTATTCTGCCTCCGTGGTAGACAATGTTACTGTAGCCTGCAAAGTTGCTTTCCAACTAACGACAGAGCCTCCAAGAGTGAAAACATAACCAGTCATTGATCTCCTGTTATCCACATCTCCAGCATAATCAGAATCAGAATACCCAACCACCGAACACTGCATGTCGCCTCCATAGATGAGACCAACATCAGATGTACCTCTCAAGTAGCGAAAAATTCGCTTCACAGCAAGCCAATGATCTTTTCCTGGGTTCGCCATGAATCGGCTAACCACGCTGACTGCCTGTGCCAAATCAGGTCTAGTGCATACCATGGCATACATCAAGCTGCCCACTGCACTAGAATATGGAACCTTTGTCATATACTCCTTCTCAGCTTCAGATTTCGGTGCAAAGGTAGCTGAGAGTTGTGTATTAGTAGCACATGGAGTATTCAAAGGTTTCGCCGAAGACATTCCAAACTTTGACAGAACTTTCTGGATGTAGCTTTTCTGTGACAAGAAAAGCTTCTTCTGATCTCTATCTCGATAGATCTCCATCCCCAGAATTTTCTGCGCTGCACCCAAATCCTTCATGTCGAACTCTGCACTCAGTAGACCTTTCAATTTCTGAATATCGGCCTTGTTCCGTGCAGCAATGAGCATGTCATCTACATATAGAAGCAAGTAGATGATCGAACCATCTTCCAATTTCTTGTGATAGACACAACAATCATATGGACTTCTGTTGTAGCCAAGCTCAACCATATAGCTATCAAATCTTTTATACCACTGTCTCGGAGATTGCTTCAGACCATATAATGGTCTCTTCAATTTGCAAACATGGTTTTCTTTTCCTGGTACAAGAAACCTTCGGGCTGAGACATATAGATCTTCTCCTCCAATTCCCCATGAAGAAAGGCTGTCTTCACATCTAGTTGTTCGAGCTCCAGATCCTGATGCGCTACCATAGCCAACAGGACACGAATGGAAGTGTGTCTGACCACAGGTGAGAAAATCTCGTTGTAATCAACTCCTTCCCTCTGAGTAAATCCTCTAGCAACTAGTCGGGCTTTATATCGTACGCCCTCAGTTGGTGAGACACCTTCCTTCCTTTTGAAGATCCATTTGCAAGTGACAATCTTCCTTTCAGGTGGTTGTTTGACTAGCTCCCAAGTGTCGTTCTTATGTAACGACTCCATTTCATCTCCCATTGCAGCAAGCCACTGTACAGACTCGCCACATGATACAGCTTCTTTGTAAGTGGAGGGCTCAGAATAATTCAAATCTTCAGCTGTTTGTAGAGCATAACAGACAAAATCTTAATATCTGCTAGGAGGTTGGACTCCCACCCTTCTAGCACGATCATAAGCAATTCCTTGCTTCGGCACATCAGCTGAACTCGATGGTAGGTTTGTTTCAGGTGGTTCAACTTCGGTTGATTGATTGGAATCCAAGTGCACTTCCTGCTCTTGCTCAAGCTCTCGTTGTTCATCTGAATCATCAGGTGAAAGTTGAAGCTCCACCTTACTGTCAGCACCCGAATTTTCTGAGACATTCACCACCTTCGTAGGCATACTGAGGATAGAATTCTCGTCAAACACTACACTTCTGCTCAAGATAACTCTTTTCTCAGAAGGTGACCAAATTCTGAATCCTTTGACTCCATCTCCATACCCTACGAAAAGGCCCTTCTTTGCTCTGGGCTCCAATTTTCCCTCGCTTACGTGATAATAAGCCGCACATCCAAAAGACTTCAAATTCGAGTAATCATAGGAATTACCCGACCAAACCTCATAAGGAATCCGACAATCAATTCCAGTATGAGGTCCCCGATTGATCAGAAAGCAAGCAGTGTTAACTGCTTCTGCCCAAAAGCTCCTTGGCAATCCAGAATTTGAGAGCATGCAGCGTGCCCTCTCCAAAAGCGTCTGATTCATACGTTCTGCCACTCCATTTTGTTGTGGAGTGTTCCTGACTGTGTGATGCCGTGCAATTCCATTGTTCTTGCAGAACTCATTGAATTCCCTCGAACAGAATTCCAGACCATTGTCAATTTGAAGCCTTTTAATCTTCTTGTTGGCCTGGTTCTCTACCAACGTCTTCCACTGCTTGAATTTCAAGAAAGCTTCGCCCTTTTCCTTCATCATGATTACCCAAGTCATCCTTGAATAATCATCGATAATGGACAAAAAGTATCTGCTGCCCCCAAGCGACTCAACTCGTGTAGGACCCCAACAGTCAGAATGAATGTAATCCAACGTCGACTTCGTTCTGTGAGTTGCCTTTCCAAATTTGGTACGATGTAATTTACCAAATGTGCAGTGCTCACAGAACCCGAACTCAGCTAACTTGTGACCTTCAAGAAGACCACGACTTGACAGGATCTGCATTCCCCTCTGACTCATATGCCCAAGTCTAATATGCCATAGCTTGGACATATCAGATGTATCAGCCATAGTTGTTAAGATCCCGATCCTGATCTTAGGATCTTACGATTTTACGATCACACATCTCTAAAACGATCCCGATCCTTGTAGGATCTTAAAATTCGTAAGATCCCGATCCTGATAGTAGAAGGTTACGATCTTATGGTCATACTCGCTCAAACGCTTCTACGATCTTACGATCTTAACCTCTTAAACACATAAATTTTTTCTAGTATTTTTTGATTTGGGATCGAAATAACTTGTTTATTTTAATTTTAAACTTAAGAGCTTGTATTCCTTATGTATGATGTGTAAAAAAAACATAATATGTATGTATGTGGAAATATTTTATGTTTAATTGTAATATTTTTATACTGTATTGTATTAATTAACTTACAAGATTCATAAACACACAAAATAATACTTTTACTTGTTAGTATGCATAATTAAGTTTATCCATTATTGCAATTTCATAAGATCTTAGGATCCCGATTCGATCCTACGATCCCGATCTTACAAAGAGAAAAACGATCTCATATAGGATCCCGATCTTAACAACCTTGGTATCAGCAACAGCAGCTACAGAATCTACTACAGTAGATCCCTGCACAACATACAGAGATCCATGCAAGACTCCTTTCAAAACCACGGACGATCCCTTCATGATGTAGAGTTCTCCATGCTCCCCTTCGTATCTGAAACCCTTATTGTCAAGGACTCTTAAGGATATCAGATTCTTCTTCAGCTTTGGAACATGTCTGACATCGTGCAGAGTTGCAATTTCACCGGCATGTGTTCTAAGCTTGATAGAACCAATCCCAGCTGTTTTACAGACAGAATCATTTGCCATAAAAACATTTCCTCCATCGACTGGTTCGTAGCTCGAGAACCACTCTTTGTTAGGACACATGTGGTATGATGCTCCAGAATCAATAACCCATACATCATCTTGCGATGGTTGCACGCTTGTGACCAAAGCCAAATGATCCTCTGGATCTGTATCGCCGTTGACCGCAACAGAGACAGACTCCTGTTGCGTTCCCTGTTGTTGCTTCTTCATCATCTTGGGACACTGGGTCTTCCAATGTCCTTTCTCTTTACAATAATTGCATACATCACCTGGCTTGGGACCTTTAACAAAAGACTTTTTCTTCTTTTGTTTTACAAATTTTCCATGTCCCTTGCCATTGCTAACAACGAGCCCAGCGGCCTGATCATCTACATTACTCGAAGATGCCTTATGGCGCAATTCCCTACTATGCAGAGCAGCACGTACATCTTCTAAACTGACAGTATCTTTACCAACTATAAATGACTGTACAAAATTTTCAAATGATAGTGGTAAAGATACTAATAATATCAATGCAGCATCTTCGTCCTCGATAACGACATCAATATTACGCAACTCCAGCAAGATAGTGTTTAATCTATCGAGATGGTCTCGAAGAGATGTACCTTCCTGCATCCGTAGGCTAAACAAACGTTGCTTTAATAGAAACTTGTTGGTTAAAGACTTAGTCATGTAAATACTTTCGAGTTTTAACTACAGACCAGACGCCTTTGTTTCCGTCGCAACTTCAGTAATGACATCATCTGCCAAGCATAGTAAGATGGTTGAATGAGCCTTCTCCTCCAGGCTCACCATCTCAGCATTATCTGGATCTACCTTTTCTTTTAATGGAGCCCACAGACCTTGTTGTTTTAACAAAGCCCGCATTTTGATTTGCCATAGGCTAAAACTATTCCTCCCCGTGAACTTGTCAACCTTAATATTTATGGCCGACATTTTGCTAACAAGAGGCACAAACAAAGCTCACAAAAGGGTAGCTTAACCGAGATGCGTTTCTGATGTGGAAGATCAGATTAACTGCGACCACAGAGCATACTACGCAATCAGGGCTCTGATACCAGTTTGTTGCGGAAGTGTACCCAAATTAGCCAAATGCAGCAAAATAAATAGACACAGAGAATTTACGTGGTTCGGTCAAATCGACCTACATCCACAGACAAAAGGAGAAACAAATTTTACTATGAGGGAAAATATTACAAAAGGGTTTGGACAATAATTCCCGGACCCACAAAACCCACTCAACAAATGTAGACTCCTCACAAAAGAAGAAAGTCTACCAAAACACCCTAACACTCTCTGGGCCAATTTTGCCCACTAAATTCAGCAGACATAAGAAAACATTTGCTACTTTGCTAATGCCTCTTTGTTGCTGCTCTCTTTGTTTTTGGTGTGTTTTCCTTCAGAAGTAATGCCTGTATTTATAGGCAGAAAGGGCATGGGCTGGCATTTATGAGGGAGCTGCCCAACCCTCAACCCCCAACCACCATCCAACACCTCTTAAAAGCACCACCTAATACTAATAAGCTTAATGATTCACATTCTTATTGAATTAACAAAGTTCCTCATTATCATAAATCACTTAAAATTTATACTGTACATTACTACTATCTGGATTTAAAAAAACAAAAAACAAAAATCATTGGTGTAATATATATATATATATATAATTTTATTAAAGATAATATTCAAGAATTGAGTTGGATGGGAATGAGGACTTGACCTAGTGGTCATATCCCCTAACTTAATGGTTGGAAGTTCGATTCCCACCCGGCCCCTTATTCTTCATCTTTATCCCTTTATAATTTGTGTGAATTGAACTCCAATACATATTTGTTGATACATTAGTGTCAATGTTTTTAGGGAAAAAAATGGGTTTGACCTAGTACAATGGTTAACCCTTCGACCTTCACCTTCCCACCTGATTAAGAATTGGGAGTTCAATTCCCCTTAGCCCCTAGCCCTTCCAATTGGAATAACAATCCTATTAGTCCCGTTACTACAAAAAATTTCTATTTTAACAACAAAAAGAATTTAGTAAAATTTGGTCGTCACTAAAGAGGATTGTGATAGAATTTCATTAGCGACTATTATTTGCGATGAAAATGGTAAGCGACCACGATTTTAGCGACCGAATCTGGAATTCTTCTAATGGTATGTAAGTATCCTTAATGTCCAATTTTATCTTTTAATTTTGTTAATTACTAAAATCATCCTCCAAATATCATAATTTAATAATAATTTCATCATTTAGCCACTTAAGTAGCCTAATTAGATGATGTGACATTAATTAAGGGGGAATAATTGTCGTAGCTATTTTCGATGAAACCGGGTATCCACATGCTACCCAAAACTAATCACTCGAGTATCTGCAAGGGTAATTAAGGCGTCTTTCTAAAACAGTTTTTTGCATACACAATACTCGAACCCGAGACATTGCTTAAGCGATTAGAGCCCCATCCACCCAAGCCAACTGTTGTTGGTAATAATTGTCCTAGCTATTAGTCCATTGAATTACTTAATTACCAATTTATTCATTAATACTTCATTCGTCCTAATTAATAGTAGATGACTGACAACGAATTGAAGGCGAAACAATTAAAGTTAGTTTAGTAGTAGAGAAAATAATTATTCATTGATACTCTTCGTTTAGTACTTTTAATGTATTTAATTTTTTTAACATAATTATACAAAAAAAAAAATAAAAAAAATCAATGAATTGAGAGGGTCGTTAGATTCGCATGGAAACAACCATCCGGAGTTGATTCATAACCTTGAATTGTAACGTGCGTGTGTAAGTGTTGGATCAGTGTATAGTATAGTATATATATATAGTATATACTTCAATGTATAAGTGTTGAAGTATATTCTCTGAAACCTTAATTTTTGGACGTGCATACATGCAGCATGGTCCACCCACCGCTCCAACACAATAAATCCAAACTACACAAGTTTAATTTGGAGTACACATGTCATCATCTCAACTACCTTATTTCCCATGCAGTTTAAACCCCCTTAGCGGCTTTGTAGTACTATGAAGTGAGTAATAATCAAATACTCCTATCTATATATATATATATAACTTCAACTAATAAGTAAGTATATTCTTATGAACAAACATCCTTAAACTATTTACAATGGCCTCCACTCTCCTCTCCTCCTCCATCACCGTCCCCTCCCAAATCCAACATTCCTCCCTCCGCCGCCCCTTTTTCCCCAAAACCCCACCGCCATCCCTCTCCGTGTCCTGCTCCGGAGCCAACCCCAAACACAAAACCCCCAAATTCGCCCGCCGCGAAATGCTTCTCGGCGTCGCGGGCGGACTCTACGCAGCCAACAACTCTCCTCCTCCGCCGGCCACGGCCGAGCCGATCCCCCCTCCGGCGATGGACCAGTGCACCAGGGCCATGGACGTCGTCAACCGAATCCCAATCGAATTCAACTGCTGCCCCCCGATGGACCCAGCCGTCAAACCCTACCGCTTCGAGTTCCCCCACGACGAGGAGTGCCGAGTCCGCCCCGCGCTCCACACCGCCGACCGCAGATACATGAAGAAATTCGAGGCCGCCATCGAGGCCATGAAGGACCTCTCGTACGAGAACCCCAGCGACCCCCGCGGCTTCATCCAGCAGTCGAACGTCCACTGCGCCTACTGCAACGAGGCGTACCCTCAGTACCCCGGCGCCAGGGACAAGCTCCAGATCCACCAGAGCTGGTTCTTCCTCCCCTGGCACCGCTGGTACCTGTACTTCTACGAGAGGATCCTCGGGAAATTGATCGGCGACCCCACCTTCGCCCTGCCCTTCTGGAATTGGGACCACCCCGACGGGATGACCATCCCGCGCATCTTCACCAATGAGGACTCCCCGCTCTTCAACCCCAACCGCTACACCCCGCACTACCCGCCGGCCACCGTCGACCTCCAATTCAACGGGGACACGTCATCCAACCCCCGCGAGACGATCGTGCGGAACAACCTCATGGAAATGTACAACGAGATCGTCCAGAACGGGAAAACCCTAGAGAGTTTCTACGGAGGGAAATACGTCAGGGGAACCCCCGCCATGGACCCCGATTTCGGGCCGGGCTCCATCGAGAAGGGGACCCACACCGCCGTCCACCGTTTCGTCGGGACGAAAACCGACCGGGGTTTCGATATGGGGAATTTCGCCACGGCCGGTCGTGACCTGCTCTTCTTCTGCCACCACGTCAACATCGACCGGTTGTGGAACGTGTGGATGGACATGCGGGAGGAACAGAATAAGCCGGCGGCCTTCGACGATCCCGATTGGCTCAACACGGAATTCAATTTCTATAATGAGGACGCCGAGCTCGTAACCGTCACCGTCGGGGACAGTCTCGATCCGGAAAAATTGAGATTCACTTGGGAGGACGTGGAGAATCCGTGGTTGGGGCGGAAGCCGCGGCCGTTGAAGAAGAAATCGAGATTCGCCATGACGGCGGAGGCGCCGAGGCCTCAAGACATCGGTTTTCCGGTGAAGCTGGACCGTGACCTTAGGGTTCTGCTGGACCGGCCGAGGAGGGAAAGAAGTGGTGAGGAAAAAGAGCGGGAGGAGGAGGTGCTGGTGATCCAGGGGATCGATGTGGACAGCACGCAGTTCGTGAGGTTTGAGGTGTTTGTGAACGACGAGGATGTGGAGCCGGACGAGCTGATATCGACGGCGGAGTACGTCGGGAGCTACGCGCAGGTGCCGATGACGAAGCATGGGCACACGAAGAGCAAGATGGTGTTGGATCTGTCGGAGCTGCTGGAGGCATTGGACATTGAAGGTGATGATAAGATATTGGTGTCGGTGGTGCCGAGGCATGGCGGTGAGTATGTTACCATTGATGGTATCAATATCGACTTCGTACCTCTCTGAGCTAGCTAGAATGTTATGAGGAGATAATGGCGGAATTGCTGCAGATGCAATTACGTGCCTTGTTTTATATATGTACTTTGGTTGTAATAATTGTTGAGATCCCTCCTAACTTGAAGCTTCTAGAATGGCCTACAATATTCATGAACTACCTAGCATGATCTTCTCCAATCCTAGTGAGTTCTAGAGATATCTAAACTATTCTACACTAGTCCACATTCTATAGGATTCTAGATTTGTATAGAAGTGTTCTAGAATACTCCATAGGCTAGTATAAATAGAGGAGTGGTGACCATTTGCAACCACAACCAACCACAACACAATCACAAGCACACAATCACAACCACAACACCAAGAGTTGTAAGAGTTGTAAGTGTTGAAGAGTGATCAATAAAAGCTCTTTCTTCCTTTGAAGATCTATATTCATCTTTGAGAGTTTTCATCATCCTTGAGAGAGAGTGCCACTATTATAGTGAGGATATCCAACACTTGCACACACACTTGGGAAAGAGTTCCGCTGCTAATACGTGTTCTTCCCAACAAAGTGGTATCAGAGCCTCGTTTGTTGAAGCCATCACCCTACTAGATTGACGATGGAAGGTGTTGTGATGCACGATGGTGATATGTTCAAGCTCACAGCCGATAACTACTCCTATTGGAAGCCGATGATGGAGGATCATTTATACTGCAAGGATCTGTACGAGCCTATCAAGAATGAGAAGAAGCCGGAGGGAAAGAAAGATGCCGAATGGGATCTCTTGAATAGGAAAGCAGTCGCAATGATCCGTAAGTACATCGATCGAAGTTTGTTTGAGCATGTTTCCACCTACACTAATGCATATGAATTATGGACCAAACTAGAGTCCATGATTCAAAAGAAGACACCTCGGAACAAAGCTCATTTGGTCCGTCGGTTGGTGAAGTTGGAATACAAGGATGGCCAAAGCATGATTGAGCACTTGAATACCTTCAAAGGTCTTGTGAATCAACTCACAAAGATCGAGATGAAGGTTGATGATGAGTTGCAAGCTCTATTGCTACTCAGCTCCTTGCCGGAGAGTTGGGACACGCTTGTTGTTACTCTTAGCAACTCGTGTCCAGAGGGAAAGCTAACTATGGATATAGTTGCTAATAGCCTGCTTAATGAAGAAGCCCGGAGGAAGGAGCGAGGAGACTCTACACACTACGAGGCCAATGTTATGGAGAACCGAGGGAGAATCGAGACCCGTGGAAGAAGCGTCAATCGAAGCCGAGACAGATCCAGGGGCCATTCCAAGTCACGCACGAGGGTCACCTGCTACTATTGCGGCAAGGTCGGGCATATGAAATCAGAATGCCGGAATCTTAAACGCGACCAGAGGAACGGGGTTGTCAAGCAAGACTCGATAGAGCCAAGGAAGAACGAAGATAAGAATACGACGGCGATAACCATGGAGAATAAAGAAGACATCTTCCTCATTGGAGAAGACTACTTGAACATTGCCTGTGACGACAGTACGTGGATAATCGACTCAGGTGCGTCAATCCACGTAACCCCACATAGAGAGTTCTTCTCAACATATAAAAGTGGTGATTTTGGCACTGTGAGAATGGGGAATCACGTGTCAAGCAAAATCGTGGGGATAGGAAACATCACTCTGTTAACTAACACCGGGTGTGAGCTGGTGTTAAAAGATGTCAGGCATGTTCCAGATATGCGACTCAACCTCATCTCAGCCGGTAAGCTCGATGATGTTGGATACATAACTCAACTTGGAGCCGGAAGATGGAAGCTTTCGAGGAACAACATCATCGTTGCCAAAGGAATGAAAGATGGGACGTTATATATCACCCAGGCCAAGCTATGCAAGGGAGAAACCAATGTCGCTCAAGATAGGCCGTGTCTGGATCTGTGGCACAAGAGACTTGGGCATATGAGCGAGAAAGGGCTGCAAATCCTTGCCCGAAAGGAGCATCTTGCCGACATGAAAGGTAAAACACTAGACCCCTGCACTCACTGTTTGGTTGGCAAGCAACATCGAGTCACGTTTTCAAGAAGTAATCAGCCTCATAGGAGAAAGCATATTCTTGACTTGGTGCACACCGATGTTTGCTCGATGACGGAGAAATCAATGGGTGGTGCATTGTACTTTGTTACCTTCATCGATGACCACTCTCGGAAGGTTTTTGCATATTTATTGAAGACAAAGGATCAAGTCATAAACGTCTTCAAGGAGTTTCATGCAAGGGTGGAGCGAGAGACAGGGTTGAAGCTGAAGTGCGTCCGAGCTGATAATGGCGGTGAATATCGAGGCCCGTTTGATGCATATTGCAGGTCACATGGAATCAAGCTCGAGAAGACTCCACCTAAGACACCTCAACTAAACGGTGTTGCTGAAAGAATGAATCGCACCATCACAGAAAGAGTTCGGTGCATGCTTTCTCACGCTAAGCTCCCTAAGTCCTTCTGGGGAGAAGCAGTGACGACTGCCGTCAGTATCATCAACCACTCCCCATCAGTGCCTTTGGATGGAGATATCCCAGAAGAAGTCTGGACGGGAAAAAGAGTCTCATACGACCGCTTCAAAGTGTTCGGTTGCCGATCGTTCGTTCATGTTCCCAAAGATGAACGCGCTAAGCTTGACTCAAAGACGAAGGAGTGCATCTATCTCGGTACACCACATGATGAGTTTGGTTACCGGCTTTGGGATCCAACAGCCAAGAGGATCGTCAGGAGTAGAGATGTCATATTCTTCGAAGATCAGACTATCGAAGATTTTCGTAATGAGAAGAAGTTGATGGTTCGATGTCGTGCCTCTCCTGATACACCAACAGTGGAGCATAATGACCAAGGTGAACAAGCAGCCGAGGATGCTGATGCCGAAATACCTACCTCGAATGACATAAGTAACGAAGATGTTTCTTCTGAGTCAGGCGACACAGAATTATCACAAGAAGAAGGTGAGACTCTACAACCTCAGTTACGCAGATCCACTCGTGAGAGAAAACACTCCACTAGATACCCACCAGATGAGTATGTGATATTCACGAGTGAGGGGGAGCCACAAAACTATAAAGAGGCTATGGAAGATCAACACAAGGAAGAATGGTTGAAGGCTATGCATGAGGAAATGCAATCGTTGCATGAGAACCACACCTATGACTTAGTGGAGTTACCAAAAGGGAGGCGAGCATTGAAAAATAAATGGGTATACAAATTGAAGACTGAAGAAGGAGGCGCAAGACCAAGATACAAAGCCAGAATCGTCGTCAAAGGATGTGGCCAGAAGAAAGGGATAGATTTTGAAGAAATCTTCTCTCCCGTGGTAAAGATGCAATCTATCCGGGTAGTTCTTGGGCTTGCCGCATGCCTAGACCTAGAGATTGAGCAGCTAGATGTCAAGACGGCATTCTTGCATGGAGATTTAGAAGAAGAGATATATATGGAGCAACCCGAAGGATTCATGGAGCCGGGGAAAGAACACTTAGTATGTCGTCTCAAGAAGAGCCTCTATGGTCTAAAGCAAGCTCCAAGACAATGGTATAAGAAATTCGACTCCTTCATGGCCCAACATCAATTCCAGAAGACTCGCTCGGATCACTGCGTCTTCATCAAAAGATATCCTAATGGAGAATTTATCATCCTCCTACTCTATGTGGATGATATGTTAATTGTTGGTCGTGACAAGAAGAAGATCGAGGCACTGAAGAAGGCTTTGAGCAGATCGTTCTCCATGAAAGACTTGGGACCGGCGAAACAAATCCTTGGGATGAAGATCACTCGAGATCGTTCCAAGAGACTACTATGGCTATCTCAAGAAAGATATATTGAGAAAGTTCTCGAAAGATTCAATATGGATAAAGCCAAGCCGGTGGGCGTTCCACTTGGAGGACACTTCAAGCTAACTAAGAAACAATGTCCAACAAGTGAGAAAGAAAAAGAGGAAATGGAGAAGATCCCATATTCATCGGCGGTCGGAAGCCTCATGTACGCCATGGTCTGCACTAGACCTGATATCGCCTTCGCTGTTGGCATGGTAAGTCGATTCTTATCCAATCCCGGGAAAGAACACTGGGCAGCTGTAAAATGGATATTTAGATATCTCCGGGGAAAGGCCAAAAGATCTATATGCTTTGGCAAAAGAAAACCAGTGTTAGAAGGGTATACAGATGCAGACATGGCAGGAGACGTTGATTCAAGGAAATCAACATCAGGATATCTAATTACCTTTGCAGGGGGAGCTGTATCATGGCAATCGAGATTGCAGAAATGTGTGGCGCTATCAACAACAGAAGCTGAGTACATAGCGACTACAGAAGCAGGCAAGGAGATGGTATGGATAAAGGGATTACTTACCGAGCTAGGGCAGATTCAAGAGAGCCCGATGCTTCTCTGTGACAACCAAAGTGCGATATACTTGGCAAAGAATCCAACCTACCACTCCCGATCAAAACACATTGATGTTCGATATCATTGGATACGAGATGCATTGGAAGAAAAGCGACTCCAGCTCGACAAAGTACATACGGATGACAACTGGTCAGATATGATGACCAAAGTAATACCTCTGAAGAAATTCGAAGATTGTTGCAGAGGCGCTGGAGTTACAGATCTTCCAGGTTAGTCGGGAAGGGGGAGATTGTTGAGATCCCTCCTAACTTGAAGCTTCTAGAATGGCCTACAATATTCATGAACTACCTAGCATGATCTTCTCCAATCCTAGTGAGTTCTAGAGATATCTAAACTATTCTACACTAGTCCACATTCTATAGGATTCTAGATTTGTATAGAAGTGTTCTAGAATACTCCATAGGCTAGTATAAATAGAGGAGTGGTGACCATTTGCAACCACAACCAACCACAACACAATCACAAGCACACAATCACAACCACAACACCAAGAGTTGTAAGAGTTGTAAGTGTTGAAGAGTGATCAATAAAAGCTCTTTCTTCCTTTGAAGATCTATATTCATCTTTGAGAGTTTTCATCATCCTTGAGAGAGAGTGCCACTATTATAGTGAGGATATCCAACACTTGCACACACACTTGGGAAAGAGTTCCGCTGCTAATACGTGTTCTTCCCAACAATAATGTGGTTTCTCTCTGGTTTTTTACTGTTTTAGGGTTTGGTGTTGTAATAAGTCATTTCCATTTTCTGAAATAAATTTGTTTAACATAAATAATCTATCTATATAATAAATCCTGAATACTTTTTGACCTGTGCTGACTTTATTGCCCTTATTCAATATAACTGATTCTTTTAATATTTAGAGGTTTTATCAGTAATTATACTATCCTTTTATAATCAATGGCAGCGCTGACTAATTCCAACTCACCATCCACATCATCAATATCTATATGTAGAAAATAAATCTGTCTATTAATATTAATAAGATATAATAAAAATCTTGAGAAAATCTTCTTATATATCTTAAAAGATATAAATTGATTAAAACTATACTTCCTCCGTTTTTATGAAAGTGCAACATTCACACAGTGCACGCAGTCCAATGCACATTTTAAATCATTAATAACTTAAATTCCGTGCAAGTAAAAATTCTGAAAGTTTGATATTTAAAACTACATGATGAGACGAATCTAACAAGATCTCACTTGGCTATATTTTAACTTATATAACTACGATAAAAATTTGAGTCAATATTAAACAATGAATAGTAGCAAATTTGGAAATGTTGCATTATCACGGAAACGGAGGAAGTATAATATAAATTATTTGTTTGTATATATTTTAGAAATATTATTATAATATTATTAAATAAATTTAATTTAGGTTATATCAACATAAGGAATATAATAACTATATTTTAAATAAAAAATATATTATTAAAAATATATATTGAAACTTGATCATTAAAATCTTAATCAGTTATAAAAAAATTTAATCAAAGTTTAGTCATGAGTTTTATATATCGGGTTTAATTTTGAAACTTGATCTCATAAATATAGTTTTTTTAGGTGAATACCAGGGTATCCCCATGCCACATTGGACTTAAGACTAATTCCTCGAGCATCTGCAAGGGCAATTAAGGCGCCTCTCCCAAAACAGTTTTTTGCATACACAAGGCTCGAACCCGAGACCTTGCTTAAGCGACTCATAAATATAGTTTTGATAAATAAAATAATGTAACTAAGTATTATTAAAAAAGATATAATGTTAGTATTTTAATATATTAAATTATCTATATCTACCTATATATATACATCTTAAATATTTTTTAGTTTGCACAGACTATATTATCTTTTTTAACGTGAATTCATATTTCTAAAGAAATTTTGAAAAACCTTATTTAAGGTGTAATCAGTTAATTGACTCTAAAAATATTGATTAATATAAAATGACCCATCACCTAAAAAATTTCATATCATTCTAAACAAATTCTACATCATTTTTACAAGGAAAAAAGAAAGAAAATGAAAAAAATATAATAGTTCAATTATTAACATAATATCCTTAATTGTTAACTATTTCGATATAAAATAAAAATGTATATGAAAGTCTGAGTAAATTGTTATACAAAATTTTTTTATAAACAATTTGTACTCCAAAAGGATATAAAAAGTATTTTAATGTAAATAATAAGTAAAGATTTGTGGTAATCATACATAGTTTTTTGTGGTAATTCAAACTTTGAATTGTTAAAGGTCATTTTTTTCTCCAATTGCTCTTACTATTTTAGATATGAAAGCGAAACTATATATATTAGTTTTTCAACGATGGAAAAAAAATATTTTATATTATGTCCACCTATTTGGAGTTTGAATTTCTTTTTATCCTCCTATTATCTCCTTTATTTCCTTACATTTTTGTTGCATACATTTCCACCACCATTCAAGCATAAGTCTTTGAACCTTATGTAATCCAAAAAATAATATTATAATTTTATAATCTTCATTTAAGTTCAACACCTTGCGCAGCGGGTGAAAAAATCTAGTGATTATAATAATAATTGATTTATTGAGTTCGAACATGTGACCTATTATTATAAAAAAAAAAATTAATACACATTTTAACGCTCGTTTAATTGTTTTGGGGAATAAATTTTTAAGTCAATTTTAAAAGAAAAAATCATTTAACAAACATTTAATTTTTCATTTATAAAATTGATTAGTTATTTAATATATCAAAAAATTAATAATTTAACATAGAAAATATTTATATTTTTTTGGGTAAAAGGAGGCTAGGGTCGTAGCCTATTATTAATGCGAATTTAATTTTACATTGAGCATGTGAGCTCTATCTTCTTGAAGGAAGCTAAGAACCACATGAGGCGGTCTATCCAAATACTCCACGCCTGCTAGGGAAACATTCTCTCTAACTAGAGCATGGGCTACTTTGTTACAAATTCGTGGGACATGTTGGAAAACTAGGTTCCAAGGTCTTCTATGCAACTCACGTATTTGTGCTACAACGCGGATTTGGTGTCCAGCGCGAATTGGTGGTTCTTTCTACTCCCTCCCTACTAGGGAAACATTCTCTTTAACTAGAGCACCGGCGAGCCCAACATAGCGTTTTCTATGAGACGGAGGTAGTATGTTTTCAGACTGTACTATATATATATATATACTACTCCCTCCGTTCTTTTTTTTTTTTAAAGTTTAATATCCCTCCGTTCTTTTTTTTTAAAGTGTAATATAGGGAAATGATACGGAATTGATGCAATGGAATAAACATGCTCTTGTGGAAGTGTTACAACTTTAGGGAATGGGACTTGACCCCAGTGGTCATTTCCTCTGCCTTCCAATCATAGGTTGGGAGTTCGATTCCCACCCGGCTCTCAATCCCTCCCCTTTATCCCCTTTTGTAATTTATATGTCTTGGGCTCCCACACACCTTTGTCGACACATATATAAGTGTCAATATTTACCAAAAAAATTTTAAAAACATTCTAAATATGGTAATGTATTATTTATTTTGTAACACTCAAAAAAGAAAAGTGTTAAATTTAAAAAAATGGAGGAAGTAGTATATTGTAGTGGAAAAAAGGAAAGAATGGTCCCTTTTTTTAACAAAAAATCCAAATCGGTTCTTTTTTTAATTTTTTTGCCCAATTGATCCACTACATTGCCTCCTTATGTCCCGATCAGTTCATCAATCACTAATTATGCACTAATTACTGATGAGGTCCAATTGCGATATACTCTCTCTGTTCTTTTTAATAACTACATTAGCTATTTTTCTAATATTCAGACATATGCTTTGAATTAAAGTTTAAATAAAGTTATACAAGTTAAAATGAGCCAAGTTGGATCTTGTTAGATTCGTCTCGTCGTTTAGTTTTTATTTATCGAAATTTTAGAATTTTTACTTATAACGAACTTGAGTTACTAGTGGTTTAAAATGTGCATTGGACTGCATGAAAGGGGACAAAAATTTACTAACGGACCAATTTAGATTTTTTGGAAAGAAAACAGACTGTTTTGGCAAAAAAAAAACATCAGTAATTACTATATAATTAGTGATCTATGGACCGATTGGAACATAATTAGGCAATGTAGCAGATCAATTGTGCAAAAAAATTAATAAATGACCGATTTGAATTTTTGTAAAAAAAAGGGGACCATTTTTTCTTTTTTTCCATATTATAGCACTTGACTAGCCCAAGTGGTTAAGTCTCTTGACTTCCAACGGAAGGTTGGAGGTTTGAATCCCCACCGACCCTATATCCCTTCCTTTTATTCCCCTTTGTAATTGTGTGGCATGGACTCCCACCACCCCTTTCCAGACCTTGAATGGCTAATCCAAAAAAAATAAGTATAATTATTTGTTTATAAATAAATAAATCTTGAATATTTTTTCACCTATATTATACTTAGGTTGCTTACTTTTGTCCGTATACAAAAATCATTTTTTTTATTATTAAATATTCTCCTCTAATAGCTAGTATTTAATTTGTTAAAAGAGATCAACCTTTGATATTTTTTCGCATTGTACATTTGTACCTATATTATACTTTCTAGGGGTTTTATGAGAAAAATACCTTCCAAGAATAGGAGATTTGAGGTCAGTACCTCAAACTTTCAGGGTCACACTTATACCCATGGAAAGAATTAGAAATTTATTTTGCACACACGTTTGGTCAAACATTTATTTTTAACTGAGAAATGACGAAAAAGGGCATCATTTGGTGGGAAACTTGGAAACTTGTTGAGGAAGTTTGGACAATCCCATACGGCAGAAAAGGGGAACCCGAAGGAAGGATCCCTGCTGAAAAGCCACAGTCTGAGTCTGGAGAAGCTCGACTTTTTCGGAATCGAGGGAAGGGAACTTCTTCGGAATCGAGGAAGGGAACACGCAGATTCAGACAATGAGAGAGATTTGGTTTGGTATATGGTAATGGATGGAAATGGGGAGAACCGAAATGTGATGGAGAAAACCCTGCTAGGGTTTTGCCGATGGGAGGAGGAAATGCATTCGATAATGCTGAGGAAGGAGACAAAGTTGGATGAAATACGGGCTATGCTAATCGAGAAGGGTTGTGATGTAAATGGGCACGAAATATGCTACGAACACCCGATTGATAAATACCCCGTAGCCATCACCAACGATGAAGATGTAGTGCACATGTTTCTTGCACACGATTTGGTGGAGAAGAGTCTCTGTCGAATGGAAGGAAGGAGAATCGAGAAGCGGCGGAAGAAAAGAACAAGGTGAGTATGATCTTACTGGTAGTTCCCCCAAGATTTGATGTTTGATGAGTGAGTTATTGTGTGTGAACTTGAAGAAGGAGGTGAAACATGTTTTATGTATGTTGGTCTGCATATGTCTGAGAAAATAATGGGAATGGGTATCAGGATACTATAAGTATTAACGTTCAGAAGAGCCAAAATTGATTATACCATAGTAACCACAAGCTATACCACAGGACTCATTAATTGTGCAATATTTATCTGAATTTATGCATAATCGACTTCTCCATGGGGGGAGAACTAATGGGCAGTGTATTTTGTGTTTGTTGGAAATAGGGATGCGAGTGATAGCAGAACCGAGAATGGAGGAGCCGAAGAAGATAGAATTCAGAACATGGAGAATACACCAATAGCCACATTGGTTTGGTCTAGGGCAATAAATTCGGTTAGGCAAGAGTTCGAGGATGCCGACCATTTTAGACGTGTCCTAAAAAATTACTGCATTTCCCATAAAATGGGATTTAAGTATGAGCGGAATGATGGAACGAAGGTAAAAGCTATTTATTGTATGCAAGGATGTGGATGGAGCGTTTATGTGCCCTATCACAAAGTTGATAGGTCGTTTTGTATTAGGCGGTGCAACTTGGAGCACTCGTGTGAGCTGGATAATTTAACAAGCAGGGATCACCCACAGGCGGATGCGTGTTGGGTTGCGACATAAATTCGGGAGAAAGTATGGGATGACCCGAACTATAAGCCGAAGCAAGCGAAAGCCTACATAAAAGCTTTATTCGAGATAGAAATAAGCTATCACAAAGCATGGAATGGTAGGGAGGTTGCGCTGCATGAGATATATGGTGGGGACCGCGATGCATTCAACAAGTTAAGATGGTTCCGTGATGCAGTGAAGAGTTTGAATCCGGGAAGTGTGGCGGATTTGGAGATAAATGAGGAAACAATGCAATTCCAAAGAGTGTTCATTTGTTACGGAGCCTGCGTGGTGGGATTTTTAAAGGGCTATAGGCCTATATTGTTTTTGGATACTACACACATCAAAACAAAGTGGAAGGGGCACGTATTGGCGGCGGTAACAATGGATGCAGATGGGGATTCATGACGGTTGCCTATGCAGGTAATTAAGGTTTTGTAGCAATAATTTTAATGCTAGTATTTTTTAGAGTATAGATGTGAAATCTGTTATGTTTGAGTTTATTTTTTATAGTGGTGGATTCTGAGAACGATGAGAATTGGGATTGGTTCTGTAACAAGTTGAAAGCGAGGTTGTTGAGCGAAACGGGGGTTGATATATGGGATAGGTACACTATTTTCAGTGATAGGCATTTTGGACTGATGAAATCCATCCCGATGGTGTTCCGAGGATGCAACCAAGCAATATGCTTGCGACATTTGGTAGAAAATTTTAAGGAGGTATGTAGTGTGATTGAGGCATTATGTACAAATTTCAGAATGCTTATGCTATGTTATTGTGAAATAGTTTAATTGGAGTACTGTTTATGTTATTTTCAGGAACCCGCACTGAAGTACTACTTTATTGATGATGTTATTTATCGCAAGTATTGTGTAATGTATGTAGGTTCTTAAGAAGTATAGGTATAAGAATTCAAGGCTTTGCATGGAGTGGCACTTTATTGGGCTTAAACTTGGAGTGGCACTTCATTGGCCTTAAACTTGGATTGGCACTTTAATGGGCTTAAACAATTTTAGTATAGGTTAATGTTCTGGCTGCTGCGACCTAAATAATTGGGCCTCATTCAGGAAGTCATGCTAAACTTACTTAATAAATTACGAGTACCTCCGATTCACATTAACCAAAATTAACCAGAGATGTAGCAGTTTAGCAACCCCAGCAAATTAAACTAGAGTACACAACTTACTTTAGCCCCCCCCCCGATGGCACATTCGCTTTGCATTCATTGCGTGGATCTTGAAGTATTGTACCCACCACACGAGCACAGTAGGCTTTGATATGCATCTCCCGCTCATCGTTCCAAAACTCTTGCGAGTCCCGCGAATAGGCCTCACACCATAGCATGACGAAAACCCCGCAATCATTTGAACCCGCGATCTGTTGTCTACAGTTGTCCACCTTGTGCGACCTCTTATCAATTTTATAGCCATGGTGCTCCAACCAACCATCTAAAAACCGGGACTGCATCCAAAAAACCACCACATAGATGAAACGACGAAAACCTAATGTACATGAGTACCTTTACAATTTCAAAGTACAAGTTGAACTCACCACAAGAGTCAGTCCATTGGTAGCTTTCCACCCCCACAAAGAGTTTCGGGTGAACATCTGCTTTGCCTCCATGTCAATTATGAGCAAGTGCCAGTGGAAATACATCCCGTCATTAATGGGGACTACAACATAACGAGCTCCTCTTTTAACAGCGCCCATAACGCATGCAAGGTTTTCTCGGGATGCTTGCATCATTTCGGCAACGCACTCTGCATACTTCGAAACTGGCACAGTAGCACGTGGCATCCCTCGCATATTGCTCAAAATTTCCCCCTAATAAATTAAATGTGTTAGTTAAAAGCTCATAAGAACACCGAACACCACATATGAACATGGAAAAATAGATCAAACCAACCACGGAATACGAAGTCACCACTGTCATCCTCTCATCCAAATTTTGCGCACCGCGGTACTCATCCGATGCCAAAATATCGAGGAACCCATCCATGACTTCACCTCCAACTGCTTCGACAAACAACAATTTCACTGAACTTACCGGTGGAATCCTATGTGGACCTCGTTGCCAGGCAACCTCACTAGAATAAAATATTAGTACATACAATGTATTATTATCAAACAAATTAACCTCACGTTAAATTTAGGTATTTGTCACATACCTGCTCAGTCCATAATCCAAGAAATCATCTATTATTGCCCGTGCCCCGTCACTCAATGCCTCATGCCCAACATAGTTCCGCTTGCGAACGTAGTCGGCCAAATACATTTTGCCTCCCTTCATTCTTTTCTTCCCCACCATTAAATCCACATCCTCGTCCGATTCACCAGACACTGCTATAACCTATAGCCATGCCACAGTATGTATTTCACGTTTTAAGTGGGTCAGTAAAAACTGGCTTAATTTCAATGAAAACTAGCATAATAGCTTTTAAAACTGGCATTAACCATATAAAACTGGCATAATATACACACCTTTGCGGCATTGTCAGATACTTTATTGTCACCTCTTGGCTTTGGCCCCCTGTTAACAACCTTAACAGATGACACCGGCGTCACGTGGTCCTTGTCCTTCGGCTTTGGCTTACGATCCGTTCTTGCCCTCACATTCCTTGCTATGGACCCCAGGGGTTTACCCCCTGTTGCTGTCGCTTCTACGCCACCCTTGTCGTCTGCATCATCAACGTTGTCTTCCACACTAACGTCATCTATCTTTCCCTCATCTAGTGCATCATCATCATCATCATTATCATCTGCGTCTTCCGCACCCACTTGATGATCTTGGTTTCCATGATCCTCCTTTCAGCATGCCAAAACAACATCATCTTTATTTCCAGTATCTGGTGCATCATGATCTTCCATTGACTCTTCCACACAAACATCATCGTTCTTCCCCGGCCCTGACAACTCATCACCGTGGACAACATCGGATGAATGGTCAGCCACCATCACTCCTACATTCTCAACAGCCCCATTCTTAAATCCCTCATTACTCGGTGCATCGTCACCCATTATTGCCCCGGTCAGCCCTACCTCATTCGTATTAAACTCCTCGGTTGTCTCATCAGCCTTACTTCGACCATCTCCAGCACCAACATCTAAGTGCTCAACCCCGTCACTCTTACCACCATCGCCGGCCGGCTCATCAACAATGTATTTGTCACCCTCATCAGCACCAAACCTCTCCCCTTCCGTCCATCTCGCATCCTCACTGCCATAACCGATTGCATCATCGACCCGCATTCCAACTTCTCCACCTACATCACTAAGATCAACCGCCACTGCTTCCAAACCGCCCTCCAACGGTACACTCGGTCCACTGACATGCCTCCTGCTGGCCGATCGTGGCAGCACTTTGTCCTTAGCTCCTCAGAAATGTCTATGCATCACAACAAATGGCATTATACAGTTCTCTCATAATCATGTTTAAATACGAACTAAAGCATTAAATACTAGAAACTAATGCATACCTTCTTCCGAAGGCACCCGCAATTCACTAACATGCCTCATCCGATTGCCATCATCCACATCGCTCTGACTTCCGTCCTCGCTATCAGCTCCCTTATTCCCTTCTGTACCAATCTCGATGTCTATAAGCTCTTTACCAGTTTCATCCTCCACTATTTCGACTGCCGGAGCTTTCCTCACACATGTAACAGGGTTTCTTTTCTTCGGGGGAGGCTTCACCTGTCAAAGCACAATAACAAACATTTCATCAAAGTCACAGAACCCCCAACTTAAGACAATCTAAAAGATAAAGACACTTAGTACACATCTGCACATTCCTTTACCTTAAACCCTTTATCATCGGTGTAACACCCCGGATTTGATAACCCGGGCCGGGATGTCACCGCCACACCTCCCTAGCAAGACACGGATACTCCGAGCTTACTAAAGAGGTGTAAGGCTATCGGTATTGCAAAGGGTTTGTAAAACAAGTCCGGAATTTATTTAAAAATAATAATAAGTATCATCCACACATATAGTAGTAATAATAATATATCGCAGCGGAAAATGTAAAGTGGGCCGACATGGCCAAAACTCGGGATTTACATGCCCGATATGGAAGTATCATAAGAAGCGATAAAACAATGTTTAATAATTCCATCCCCCAAAGCACATGCTATGCATTATCTCCGTACTCTGAAAGAAAGAGAAAAACAACAATTTTATCAGTATATAAAATACTGAGTAAGTCGATCCTAACATAGCAATAAAGGGGTTTAATTAAATAATTAAGTTTTACTCCTAGGCATGCATACAAAAATATTCTATTTACCAATTTAAATATAAACAATTTAATTATATATTTGAGCATGCATTAAATTCATAAATAATAATTTAACATGTTATAAAATTTAAGACATAAATTTAAATGCAAGATTTAAAGACAAGAATAAATAAATACGTAAGAAGTATTAAGTCTTTTAATTTTTCCCGTTACGTCTCCGTTTCTCAATATTTAGTGTAGCCGTCATCCGGCGGCCGCAGCCGTTTCGTATTTCAAGTATTTCAAGTGATTCCAAGTATTTCACGATTGCATAGCAATCTCGACAAGTTTAGCCGGTCATCCGGAGGCCGCAGCCGTATCTGCCATACCCAAAACACTCTGGAGCCTTGAGAAATCCATACGAATAATCCCGAGAGTGTAGGCCGTATCTCAATGCCATTTTGGCGTAGTATCTCATTTAATTTTCTCTCGTCCATTATAGGCCCGGAGAGAAAGGCTAGAGGGGCACCCTGCAGAGCACTCACCCTCCGCCAAGTATCTCATATGTTTCAATTTAGTGAAACGGGATTTTTCAAAAGTATAGATGTATCGTATTTCAAGGTCTCGACCGTTTATTTCGAAATCTCAAAAATCTCTTCGTTTTAAAATCGTTGGCGTCACAGTTTACGCCTTTTTAATATAAAAATTCATTCCAAGTCCTAAAATTCTGAAATCTTCACAGTATATCAAAAACACCCTAACGAACAACTTTCGTGTTTTAATGATTTCAAAATAAGTTCAGGAAACATGTCAAAAATCGAGTTTATTGCACAACATGTACACTATCAGGATTCAGGATTACCACAGTTCAGAAAATCGGCGTTTCGACATACCAAATAGACTCCAAAAATTCTAAAATTTTATATGCAAATACTAGACATAATTATCTACAACTTTCATTTAGATTGCAAAGATCAATTCGGACTAGAAAATATAGAAACGGGCTCATCAAGTTCGGACATCAACACTGTCAGATTTTCGAAAACCTTTTACAAGGCAGTTTATGTTCGGATCGTTTTGGGGTAGCAAACGTTGATGAAAATGGCTGAAATTTTTAAACAACATAGATTAATGTGTTAGGAAGAAAATTCTAGTTTTGAGTTTCTCAGATTGGATTCTCGAAATATGAGTTTTAATCGGATTTCAGAAATTGCGCAATATAGGGTTTTTAGGTTCGGTTTTTACGTTTCGTTACAACGTGACTAAATCGGACGCCCCTAAGCTATCCGTATTGATATGAAAGGCATCAACTTACAGTAATGGTGTTCTTGAGTCTTCCTAGGGTCGCTCGGCTCGTCCAAAGCTACTACGAACGGATCCTTGCACACGTTCTCTTCCTCCTTCGGTCACGAACGTGTTTACAAGTCCAATATTCGAAAGTTAGATAAAGGATTGGAGATAAACATGAAAAAACGGGAATCTGAATACTCCTTACCAATGACCTAAGGGATGTAAACCTTGTTCTACACTTTCCTACGGTCGTCGTTGGTCGCCGGGTATTCGTCGGAAGGGTGTTTTGGCTTGGGAGAGTTTGAGAGTGAATGGGAGGCTGTGGGAGGCTGACAATGGGGTGGAGATTAACCCTAACTCGTCCCTTAAGCTTCCCCCCCCCCCCCCCCCCCCGTCCAAATTCACTTTCCATAGTCGGTGGGGTCGAATTATGGCAAGAAATCGCCAAAAATGCGTGAATGGCCGCATTCTGTGGTGCCACGCGGTGGGGGCGCGCTGGAAGGCCAAATACCGCGCGGCCAGCGCACGGCCTCCGCCTGGACCTCGGTCCGGGCGGGTCCGTGCAATCCGATCCGTTGGGTCTTTTCCTCCTCTCTTTCGGGCTTCTATCCTTCCGTGTTTTCGGGCTCGACTTTCCGGGATCTTTTCGAATTGTGATTCCCACCCTAATTTTATTCCGACTTAAATTGATTTCATGTTTGAAATCTTAGGTCCGTCGGTCTTGGGTTTTCTTTCGACTTTCGTACATTTTCGATTTTACGGGTTCTCGGGAACAAGACCTCTTTTCTCATCGGATTAAATTCTTATTTTATATCCTAAAATTAACGGGTATTACAATCTACCCCCCTTAAGAATCAACTTCGTCCTCGAAGTTGTGCTGTATCATCTCGCGAGTTCGGGAATTGTTTGATTCAGCGATTGTATTATTGTGTGTTGTTGTTTGTTATTATTTGACTGAACCCAGAATTGAAATTTCCAAGTTGCCTACGTACCCCGTAAAGGGATCAAGTCATTACGTAGTTCAAAAAAATTTGAATTTGTTTATTTGGGGTACAAAATATTCGGGCCATTACATCCTCCCCCTCTTAAGATTACAATTATGTCCCCATAACTGTGGTTGCATTGTCTTGGAATAGGGTCGGGTAACGTTCTTTCATGTCTGCTTCCAGTTCCCATGTTCCCGTCTCGGTTTCGTGGTTAGACCAAAGAACCTTGACCATCTTCACGGTCTTATTTCTTGTGACTCTCTCCTTCACGTCGAGTATTCGTACCGGGAATTCCTCGTAGCTCAGCTCATCATCCAATTCAATCTCTTCCGGTTGGAGTACATGGGTCGGATCGTGTATGTACGTTTTCAATTGTGAGACATGGAACACATCGTGGACACGAGCGAATTGTGGCGGCAATGCTAGCCGATATGCTAGGTTTCCCACTCTTTCTAGGATCTCGTACGGTCCTATGTATCGTGGACTCAACTTTCATCGCTTGCCAAAGCGCATCACCCCCTTCATCGGTGATACCTTCAGCATGACCTTATCGCCGATTTGAAATTCCAAGTCTTGCCGTCTCACATCGGCATAGCTCTTTTGCCGGTCCTGAGCGGCTCTCATCTTTCCTTGGATTATTTTGATTTGTTGAGCCATGTCCTCAACAAGTTGCGGTCCGACTTCCATAGTCCTATTGTTATCTTCCCAGCTCAATGGGCTTCGGCACTTGCGTCGATACAGTGCCTCGAAAGGTGCCATGCCTATGCTAGCATGGTAAGTATTGTTGTAGGAAAATTCGATTAGTGGTAAGTGATCTTCCCAACCTCCCTTAAACTCTAGTACACATGCCCTTAGCATGTCTTTTAACGTTTGGATCGTTCTTTCTGTTTGTCCATCCGTCATGGGGTGGAACGCGGTACTCATCTTTATTTTCGTACCGAGGGCTTCTTGTAGCTTTGTCCAGAAATGAGAGACAAATCTACTGTCTCTGTCCGAGATGATGTCATGTGGTACTCCATGCCGCCGTACCACATTGTCGACATACGCCTTTGCCAATTGGTCCATGGACCAAGTATCCTTCATTGGGATGAATATGGCAGCTTTTGTCAACCTATCCACGATCACCCAGATTTTATTCATCCCTTTCGGTGAACGTGGTAACCCTGAGACGAAATCTATTGAAATACTATCCCATTTCCAACTCGGGATTTCCAATGGTTGCATTAGGCCTAGGGGTTTTTGGCGTACTGCCTTGATCTTCTGGAAGGTGAGGCATCTTGCCACAAATTCGGCTACCTCTCTTTTCATGTTCGGCCACCAATAATTCTTCTTTAAGTCCTTGTACAGCTTGTCTCCTCCGGGATGGACCGAGTATGGAGTATTATGGCCTTCTTCCATCACTTTTTGCTTTAGGTCCTCGCATTTTCGTGGTATGCACCACCTTCCCTTGAAGCGGATGCTTCCGTCCTCATGAATTTTAAAATCCATTGCCTTTCCTTTGGCAATGCTCTTTCTAATCTCTTCCAACTTCTCATCACCCGGTTGGGCGAGTAGTATTTCATCAAATATGGTAGATCCCACTACCATCGCGTTGACGACTTCGTTTACTGTGCCAGAATGCACCAATTCTAGACTCAATTTTGCTAAGTCTTGGTACAATTCAGCCGGTATCACGAGTGAATTCGCCACGTGTTGAGTCTTCGACTCAGGGCATCGGCTACACCGTTGGTTTTCCCTTCGTGATAAGCAATCTCCAGGTCATAATCCTTGATTAATTCCAACCATCTTCTCTGCCTCAGATTCAGCTCTTTTTGCGTGAATATGTACTTGAGGCTCTTATGGTCGGTGAACATCCGACACTTTCGCCCATAGAGATAGTGTCTCCATATCTTTAAGGCAAACACGACTGCGGCTAGTTCTAGGTCGTGCGTCGGGTAGTTCTCTTCGTGTGGTTTTAGTTGACGCGATGCGTATGCTATGACTCTTTGATCTTGCATTAACACACATCCCAATCCTTCTTTCGAGGCGTCGCTGTACACCTCGAAGTCACCATCCTCTGACGGTAGCGCCAATACTGGCGCTGTGGTAAGTCGTTTCCTCAGATCTTGGAACGCGGACTCGCATTCACTAGTCCACTCGTATTTCACCCCTTTCTTTAACAGCTGGGTTAGCGGGCGTGCGATTTTTGAGAAGTTCTTTAAAATCGCCTATAGTATCCTGCCAGTCCAAGGAAACTTCTTATCTCTGTTGGACTCTTCGGCGGTACCCACTCGGTCACTGCCGAGATCTTCGCCGGATCTACTGCCACTCCGTTGGCGGATACTATATGCCCGAGGAAGTCCACTTCCCTTAACCAGAAGTCGCATTTGGACAGCTTGCCATACAATTGATTTTCTCGTAAGATCCCTAACACTTTGTGTAAGTGCTCGGAATGTTCTTCTTCACTTTTCGAGTAGATGAAGATGTCATCTTTGAACACCATCACGCATCGATCTAATAGTTCTCGAAATACGTTGTTCAAGAGATTCATGAACATCGATGGGCGTTCGTTAGCCCGAATGATAGTAAACTCGTAGTGTTCGTAACGAGTCCTGAACGCCGTCATTGGGATGTCCTTTTCGGCGATCCTCAACTGGTGATATCCAGATCGCAGGTCGATCTTTGAGAATACTGAAGCTCCCTTCAGTTGGTCGAATAAATCTTCGATCCTGGGCAATGGGTACTTGTTCTTAACGGTAACCTGATTAAGTCCTCTATAGTCAATGCATAGTCGTAGACGCCCGTCCTTCTTCTTAACAAATAAGACCGGGACTCCCCATGGAGACGTGCTTGGCCTTATGTATCCTTTCTCCAACAACTCCTCGAGTTGTTCCTTTAGTTCCTTCATTTCTAGTGGCGCCTTGCGGTAAGGGGCTTTCGAAACAGGTTCCGTTCCCGGAATGAGATCTATAGTGAATTCAAGATCTCTCTCGGGTGGCATGCCGGGAACGTCTTCAGGAAATACATCCGGGTATTCTCTCACCACCGGAATGTCATCTACATTGACTCCTTCAGCCTCAAGGTTATGTATGTAGCACGCATATAACGCGTAACCCTTACGCATTAAGCTACATAACTTAAGGGCGTTAATTATCTTGTTAGACTTCTTAGGGGGCTGGGAGTAAAAGATGGCTCTTTTCCCCTTAGTCTTTGACAACGTGATCTTTTGCTTTTGGCATTCTATCACGGCTTTATATCGGGTTAACCAATCCATCCCTAGTATGACGTCAAAATCCCTTAAATCGAATTCTACCAAGTTCGCGAAAAACTCTACGTTCTTTATAACTATCGGAATTCTGTTATAGCGCTAAGAGCATGAGACTACTTCTCCTGACGGTATTCCTAAGTTAATCAGCTCGCACTTAGGTAGATCTAGTCCAGGTAAGACTCTTGATGATATTATTGAACAACTAGCTCCTGAGTCAAACATAACTTTAAGGGGTGTACTTAAGACATTGAACGTACCTCCCATTACGTCTCCCTGCATAGGCACATCCGCCTCGTTGATGACATTCAACCGCCCCATTGGACGTCCCTGATTGCCTTGATGATCCCGGTTCGGGTTCTGATTTTGTTGCTGATTTGGGTTCTGTGGAGGACGTTGATTTTGATTAAAGTTCTGGTTTTGAGGGGGTCTATACCCCTGGTTGTTTCCATTCCGCCCATCTTGATTGCGAGGCTGCGCTGGCCCCGTGCCTAAGTCTTCCCTCTTGGTGATGTTTTCCAGTCGAGTGCGACACTCATTCACCAGTGGCCATTGCGACCACAACGGTAGCATGCGCCCTGTTGGGGGCATCCTCTAGCCAAATGAGGCTTGCCACATCTTGGGCATGGTGGCACCGGGTTACCCTGGAAAAAGACTCTCCCATCATTTCCCCCATTGTAGTTCGGAGGGGGCCTGTTCAAGCCTCCCCGAAGGTTGTCTCCCCCAGAATTGTTACCGGATCGATTATCCCTATTCCTTTTATCTTGTCCCTGAGATAACCGACTGGGCTCTCCACTCACTTTCCTCTTCATTTGTTACACCCTTGCGACAGCTATCGCACGATCATACACCGCCTGCAAGTCCGGGTAATGGACGCCAGTGATCACTTCCCGTATAGTCAGGTTCAGCCCCATTTCAAATTTTTGTGCCTTTTCCACGTCTGTCGGCACGAGTCTTGGTGCGAAACGCACCAACTCTTTGAAACGGGCGTAGTATTCCTGTACGGTTTGCCCTCCTTGCTTCAACGAGAGGAACTCCTCGTACATCACCGCCTTTGTGCTCATGGGATAAAATCGGTCCATGAGCAGTCCCATGAATTCCTCCCACGAGTAGGGTTCTTCGTCCTCAGTTAACTTGTCTTGCGTGGCACGCCACCATTCGTCTGCCTCAGCTCCGAGGTAGTATGATGCCACGTGCACCTTCTCGCCAACTGGGCACCTCACAGCGTTTAGTAACTTATCGAATGTTCGGATCCATTCATCGAGTTTAGCCGGGTCCTCTTCACCGGCGTAGCGCGGAGGGTGATATGAGTTTACCATAGCTAGGTACTTAATGCGGGCCTCAAATGGAGGTACCGCAGCTGCTTGTCCCTGGTTCACATGCGCGTTCCCTATCGCAATGAGAACCTCTTCCAAAGTGCGCAGACGAGCGTCCATGTTTGGCATGGGGTTTGCTGGCTCCTCTTGAGCGTGTACCCCTTCGTTGGGTATCGGCTTATCTGGTTGCCCAGGTGTTTCGTTGGCGTTGGGAGTAGTGGGCTGGGGGCGCGGTCTTCCTCTCGGTGCCATGCTGTTGCAAGAACAGGAGAGTTTAGATTTTCTTGTTGAAGTATTATGTAATGCTTGCAAGGTGGTTTATTAAATAATTTATGGTATTAACAGGTATCAATCCACTACACCCTGTTAGTAGGGGTAGTTTAGAATTTTTAGTGTATTATTTGTTGTTGTTGGAAGTTGCTCAACACTTGTTGTTTTGTTTTGTTGTCTTGTTGTTGTTGTTGTTGTTTTTTTTTTTTCGCGAACAGTAACATGTTCAGGGTTTTTTTTTGAAAAATCTAGGGTCTAGGGTTTAGGGTTTTCAGGGTTCGGGGTTGGAGGTACCGTTGTTTAATTATTGTCTTTATATAATATATATGTCGTTTGTTTATTAATACTTGTATATTTTTGTTTTAGTTGTCATCTCATTATTATAGATACATAAGTTGGTTATTTATTATTACCTTGTTCCCTCATTTGATCAAGGTAATTAAAGAATGATAATTTAATAAAATGTATGGAATAATTTAAATATACTTGTATATAAAATAAAGGCTTTGTATTTTTATTACTCAAGAAATAATTTTGTTTGGGTTACAAGCATTCGAAACGGAAATAATAATAGTGCATCGGCATTGATCTCTAAGTCTAGAGTGAATAGGTAGGTGCATCCTCGATGGGATCGTCCTCGTCGCTGGATACATCAATGGGGGTGGGTGTTCCAACAGGCTTGGGGCTCGGAGGAAATACGTCAGCCTCTAGGCCCAGCAGTTCCGCTCCTAAGTGCCCTACTTGCATCATCAGTTCGTTATCTTTGTCTTGAAATGCAACCACTTGGGTTTGGAGTTCGGCGACTTGGGCCTTGAGTTGGGTTATTTCATGATGGTCAGCTTCCCTAAGATGTCCCAAATGGGCCACGTTACCCTCTAGTTGTCCTACTCGAGCCTTGAAGTAATTGATGTGCTGTTGGGACTCGAGGTATGCGTTAGTCAGTTTCATCATCAGATTGATCATGTTTGCGTTGGGTTCGACCATCTAATGTCAACAAGGAGGTTAGAGTTAGAACATGTTTCGAGCAAAGTCAAGATATGCAGGAATTTAAATGAACATGCATATGCAATCCCCCCGATAAAAATTTATTTAATGTGTTTTTAATTTAAATTTAACCATGGATTTAAAAAGTTGGGCCTCTATATTGGGCCAAAATTTAATAATTTGGCTAAAGAAAAAAAACTGGGTATTTGGGCCAATCATAAAAAAAAATTTGGGTCAAAATAATTAATCTTTGGGCTCAAACTTTTGGGCTAAAAATAATACTAGTAGTTAAAAATAATAAAACCAAAAATAATACTAGGTTTTAAAATAATGGTTTAAAAATAATAATAGTAGCTTTAAAATTTTTCGGGCTCTGATACCAACTTGTAACACCCCGGATTTGATAACCCAGGCCGGGATGTCACCGCCACACCTCCCTAGCAAGACACGGATACTCCGAGCTTACTATCGGTATTGCAAAGGGTTTGTAAATTAAGTCCGGAATTTATTTAAAAATAATAATAAGTATCATCCACACATATAGTAGTAATAATAATATATCGCAGCGGAAAATGTAAAGTGGGCCGACATGGCCAAAACTCGGGATTTACATGCCCGATATGCAAGTATCATAAAAAGCGATAAAACAATGTTTAATAATTCCATCCCCCAGTGCACATGCTATGCATTATCTCCGTACTCTGAAAGAAAGAGAAAAACAACAATTTTATCAGTATATAAAATACTGAGTAAGTCGATCCTAACATAGCAATAAAGGAGTTTAATTAAATAATTAAGTTTTACTCCTAGGCATGCATACAAAAATATTCTATTTACCAATTTAAAAATAAACAATTTAATTATATATTTAGCATGCATTAAATTCATAAATAATAATTTAACATGTTATAAAATTTAAGACATAAATTTAAATGCAAGATTTAAAGACAAGAATAAATAAATAAATACGTAAGAAGTATTAAGTCTTTTAATTTTTCCCGTTACGTCTCCGTTTCTCAATATTTAGTGTAGCCGGTCATCCGGCGGCCGCAGCCGTTTCGTATTTCAAGTATTTCCAAGTATTTCACGATTGCATCGCAATCTCGACAAGTTTAGCCGGTCATCCGGCGGCCGCAGCCGTATCTGCCATACCCAAAACACTCCGGAGCCTCGGGAAATCCATACGGATAATGCCGAGAGTGTAGGCCGTATCTCAATGCCGTTTTGGCGTAGTATCTCATCTAATTTCTCTCGTCCATTATAGGCCCGAAGAGAAAGGCTAGAGGGGCACCCTGCAGAGCATTCACCCTCCGCCAAGTATCTCATATGTTTCAATTTAGTGCAACAAGATTTTTTAAAAGTATAGATGTATCGTATTTCAACGTCTCGACCGTTTATTTCGAAATTTCAAAAATCTCTTCGTTTTAAAATCGTTGGCGTCACAGTTTACGCCTTTTTAATATAAAAATTCCTTTCAAGTCCGAAAATTCTGAAATTTTCACAGTATATCAAAAAACCCTAACGAACAACTTTCGTGTTTTAACGATTTCAAAATAAGTTGAGGAAACATGTCAAAAATCGAGTTTATTGCACAACATGTACACTGTCAGGATTCAGGATTACCACAGTTCAGAAAATCGGCATTTTGGCATAACAAATAGACTCCAAAAATTCTGAAATTTTATATGCACATACTAGACATAATTATCTACAACTTTCATTTAGATTGCAAAGATCAATTCGGACTAGAAAATATAGAAACGGGCTCATCAAGTTCGGACATCAACACTGTCAGATTTTCGAAAACATTTTATGAGGTAGTTTATGTTTGGATCATTTTGGGGTAGCAAACGTTGATGAAAATGGCTGAAATTTTTAAACAACATAGATTAATGTGTTAGGAAAAAAAGTCTAGTTTTGAGTTTCTCGGATTGGATTCTCGAAATATGAGTTTTAGTCGGATTTCAGAAATTGCACAAGATAGGGTTTTTAGGTTCGGTTTTTACGTTTCGTTACAACGTGACTAAATCGGACGCCCCTAAGCCACCCGTATTGATATGAAAGGCATCAACTTACAGTAATGGTGTTCTTGAGTCGTCCTAGGGTCGCTCGGCTCGTCCAAAGCTACTACGAACGGATCCTTGCACACGTTCTCTTCCTCCTTCGGTCACGAACGTGTTTACAAGTCCAATATTCGAAAGTTAGATTAAGGATTGGAGATAAAAATGAGAAAAAGGGAATCTGCATACTCCTTACCAATGACCTAAGGGATGTAAACCTTAATCTACACTTTCCTACGGTCGTCGTTGGTCGCCGGGAGTTCGTCGGAAGTTCGTCGGAAGGGTGTTTTGGCTTGGGAGAGTTTGAGAGTGAATGGGAGGCTGTGGGAGGCTGACAATGGGGTGGAGATTAACCCTAACTCGTCCCTTAAGCTTCCCCCCCCCCGTCCAAATTCACTTTCCATAGTCGGGGGGTCGAATTATGGCAAGAAATCGCTGAAAACGCGTGAATGGCCGCATTCTGTGGTGCCACGCGGTGGTGGCGCGCTGGAAGGCCAAACACCGCACGACCAGCGCGCGTGAGCTGGGGAACGCTTGAACCCAATTCCTACAGTGATGAATATGAGCGCAATTGAAATTCCTGGGGAGTTATACATTTGTGTATTGATAAGACCATTCACTATTTCTTGAAGTGTGATTCGTTTTTTTAACCCTTTAATTGTTAAAGGGTCTTTCGGTCATGTTCGCCTGGACCTCGGTCCGGCGGGTCCGTGCGATCCGATCCGTCGGGTCTTTTCCTCCTCTCTTTCGGGCTTCTATCCTTCCGTGTTTTCGGGCTCGACTTTCCGAGATCTTTTCGGATTGTGATTCCCACCCTAATTTTATTCCGACTTAAATTGATTTCATGTTTGAAATCTTAGGTCCGTCGGTCTTGGGTTTTCTTTCGACTTCCGTACATTTTCAATTTTACGGGTTCTCGGGAACAAGACCTCTTTTCTCATCGGATTAAATTCTTATTTTATATCCTAAAATTAACGGGTATTACAATCGGGCCCTATAAACTTGCGCTCATCCTCTAAGAGGTAGAACGGTTGAACCTCTGAAGCATCCAATGATCTCAACTTTGCTTCACATTCCTCCACTTTCGGATGTAGAACCTGCCAACTTATGAATCGCGGTACTCGAGGTGTACACGTTGGTATGCAAATCCGGGAACCCGCTCAAAAAACCATCCCTGCACAACAACATTTTTAAAACAACCAAAGCTTCGTCATGTTGTTATATACTACCACATAGATGTAAACATATGTCGTACGCCTCCATTACAAAACATTTCACTTACCAACAGCCCGGCTGTGCACCCATCAATGTACCGTTTACCTTGTCCTGCCCGTCTGGCTGACGAGCTCACCAAAAATGCGTGGGTTGCTCTTCCCCACGCAAAATCTTCAATCTTCTCCATATCATCGACATATTGCACAACGAATGGTGGTAAGAACAAGTGAGATGTAGGAAACATGATTGTATTGAACACAAATAATGTGTACAGCCGTGCAAAATCCACAGGGTCGCGCTCCCCTGCCACCCACTTCTCATTCCCAGCAGCCTTCCGCAAAGCATCTATTATGTCACCTCTCTTTGTGGTCTTCAGATTGCCCTTAAAAAATTTCTTCGCCTTCTCGACTGCCCTGCCATCTTCGGGTGCACGTGGAATCCTTCGTCCTGTAGTCCTACCACACACGAAAACTCGGTCGATGGAAACTTCAACCGCATATTCTCCCCAACCATAACATCTTTGTACTCTGCACCATATCGCTTTGCTAAACATTCCAGAAATACCACACTGCTATAACTTTTCTTAATATCGAGAAAATGCACGAACGGTGTCCTCATCATTGCATCTCTTTGGGCCTCTGTAATCCTCTCAAGAAGATCATTCATCACTACAATAAACTTCTGGGTTGTACACCGTGACACAGGTCCGTCAGCATTTCTATTACATCCATCGCCCTCGCCCTTCTCCTGCTTACTTCTTCCAGCAATCTGCCTCTTTCCCTTATCCCCCTTCACTGCCTTCCCCTTTTCCGCCCTTTTATCCACCTTCAATGGTTGCTGCTGACCTATACCACGCACTTCTTTTGGAGCCATATCCCACCAACCTACACAAGGCAAGCCATCCCTTAAATACTCCACCAAAACCCACGGCAATTTAATTGTGATCGTAGAAACAAAATATTACTGCTACGATCGTCCTAATGTCATACCCCCTACTAAACATACCTCATTTCAGTTCACCAATCCTAAATTACCAATTCTGCTCCAATTACTCAGGATTTTAACTATCTAATTCAACAAAGCCAATCATTTAAATTGCATTTTTCAACAATACGATTGCATTTCTCAAACCATTTCTTAACCTACAGCCCTAAAATTTCACACCAAATTCGGCATCAACACATTAAAGCCCTAACAATAATAAAACAACCCTAACTGTTTACCTCTGTTTGCGGTACCACCTTCAACCTGGCCGAATCGACATTTCTTTTCCTCGGTCGTCCCTTCCTCGCGCTTCACTCGCTCTCTCTTGCGCTTTCTCTTATGCCAAAAACTCTGCCGCCCACTGTCGCACCCCGCCTCTCTTTCGCATACCGCTGCTCAAAGAAACTCGCCCAATGCCGCCGTCGTGGCCCGAACAGCACCCACGCCCCTTATTCTCGCGGCCTCCCTAGCTTCGATTTCGAATTTCCGACTGCAATTTTTCACCCACGGGAAGAATGGATAATGTCGTTACAAGGGTTCCAAATGCAGGAAGTGTTCTCGAGAAGAAAGAGTAATGTGCGGTGCAGTGTAACCCTTGAGGCCCCTTTATTTTGCATTTTGCATTTTCTTCATAAAATGTTGTACTACAAAATAACTTGGAAAATTTTTGTGTAGTTGACCTGAACAAAAAATGTAATGTGCGGTGCAGTGTAACCCTTGAGGCCCTCGGTGGGTTTTTCTCTAAATTCCCGTACTTGCTAATTATAAATTGTTCATTGTGTTTATAAAAATTGTCCGATTTTTAGGGTTCAAAAGTAAATTCATTTGAATAATACACATTTAGTGTCTAGAAAATGAGTTCACTTGAGTTTTCTTTGATAAAAATCCACGTTTAAGGCCATCTCCAACCGAACCAAACTCAAATCCAAAATGCAATAAATGTCACATCAAACAATAGTTCATCTCCAACCAAATACACCAAACTCAAACCCAAAAGAACATTTCATAGAATATTCTCTTTTTACTACTTCACTACAAAAAAAAGGATTCCCGACCGAAAAATGCGGTCGGTAACCCATGAATACGGGTCGTTTCGGCCCTTACTGACCGTAAAAGTCGGTCGGTAATCAGATGGCAGGGATTTTTCACCCGACCAGAAAAATTTATCGTCGGGGACTTGCCGACCGCATTACAAACCGCACGTTGTCGGTAATTTCCGGACTGCATTTGCGGTCGGTAATATCTGGTCCTGAAAGGTCCTAGAGAAGTTTACCGACCAAATTATCTTTTATGTAAAAAATTGTGCTCAAGAGGGCTTAAACCGACGACCTCATCAACACCCAACCACAACAAACCTAACCAACTTGGCTAGCTCTCTATCTCATCAATCATATACCGCCATGTGTCCTATATAGTACACCTTCCTAAATATGTTGAAAGATTTTGTTGAAGAAAGGCCTCGAACCCAGGCAAGACCGAGCTTCCTCGCGCATGTGCCATCTGTGCACCACATGTTTCATGTTATCTTATGAAATGTTTTACATATAATCTATATATACATATATACATATAAATATGTAAATTAAAACCTAAATTAAAATATAAAATAAAAATCAAAATAATATTAATTAAATAATAAAAATTCATTAATTAAATAAAATATAACATAAAGTCAATTAAATCAAAAATTGATGTCAATGAATTAAATAAAATAATCAATAAATTTCAAAATTAAGATAAATGTAAAAAATAACATAAATACTTTTTAATAAAAAATACTATGAAGATGGAAATTAAAAATAAAATTAATTAAATTAGTTATGAAATTCGGTAATTAAATTAATTTATTAATAATTAATTAAATAAATTATAAAATAAATAAACAATTAAATTCTAAAATAATCAAAGAAATATTGAATAAAAATATAAACTAAATAATAAAAATGGGAAAAACTTTAGCAACCGCAATTTCGGTTGGTAATGGATCGGTAGAATATTTATTTTTTAAAAAAATAATAAAAATTTAAAAAAATTGAAAAAATTTGCGACCGCACTTGCGGTCGGTAATGGGTCGGTAGAATATTTATTTTTTTAAAAAATAATAAAAATTTTAAAAAATTGAAAAAATTTGCGACCGCACTTGCGATCGGTAATGGGGTCGGTAATACCGGCCGCCTTTATTACGGTCGGTATTTTGGTCGCCAAAAACCCCCCTACGCAATAATGGACATATTTTTTCCGACCACCTTTTCGGTCGGGAATGTGGACGGTAATTGCGGTCGGGAATCAGCAAATTTCTTTTAGTGTTTTATTCACATTATATTACAACATTTCAAATAAACTAAAACAACTACATACCGTCATTTCTAAAAAACACTAGTAAACTTATTGGTACACATTAATTTAAAGAAACAAAAAACATACAAATAAACAATCAATTATTCATATTAGAATGCTCCTACCACATGTGTTCAATAAATGCGTTCCGTTGCGCGAGATGAGCTTCTTTATTTCATATTGCTCGATAACGGGAAATATATTCTTGGAATTGGACATTCTCATTCGAAGCCATTTCAACATTCGGGGATGGTCTCTCAACTTGAACGTCTATTGGTGCATCAAAGTCACGTTCATCTTCAACTCTCATATTATGTAGAACAATACACGTAGTCATGTATCATGCAACACTACTTTTCGCCATTACGTGCGGATCCTGCTATGATAGAAAATCTTGATTGTAGAACTCTGAATGCACGTTCAACGTCTTTTCTGCATGATTCTTGCCTCATTGCAAACTATTTCTTTTTCAATGTACGTAGCTCTGGATTGTTTGCACAAGGGTAGACCATTTAGGATATATACTATCAGCTAAATAATAATCCATATATTGTATTTGTTTCCTTGAATTATATAATTAACTGAAGGAGCAATTGTAATGACCCGACTAATTTTAATTGGACTGTATAATTATGTTGGTAATTGGCTAAATTGCGTCCAAGTTCGGATGGGTCCAATTGAAGGAATTGGGAGTGTTTAGGGGACCATTTGCTAATATTTAGCAATGAGAATTAATATGGGGTAAATTTTGCAGTTTTGGGAAATAGTGGAAAAATCGGGTGAAGAAAAGGGGAGAAGGCCGACGAGAGAAAGAAAGAAAAGGGGAGGATTTCAACTCACCCGAATCATCGTGTTTCTTGTCCGATTGATTATCGATTGTTGGTAAGTGTTTCCCCTCGTCACCTTCTTCGCAATGATTTTTATTTCGCTTGAATTGGTTGTGATTTGGGGATGATTCTTCGTCGGTAGGTTTTGGTGTTTTTGGTTCGATTGAAGATCGAATTGGGCATCCCGGAGGTGTTTAATCATTGGAAGACATCAAGGCAAGGGATTTGTGTGCTTAAATTACGTGTTTGGGGAGTATTGGGGTGATTTCCGGCAAGGGTTCTGTGTATTATCACTATTTGAAAGTTCTCGGTATATTATATGCGCATTGTTTTCACTGTGGACCTATAATTGGGTTATTGGTGAGTTGAAATCACAGTAAAATGTAGAACTGTGTTTGGGGGTTTTGATTCAATATCCGATAGTTCACAATTAATTGAATATAATGTCTGACTCTAAAATTTGGAAGGATAGGCCGGCTATGGGTGTTGGTTTATGGAATATTAAAATTTAAATCCCATTCCATTGAAATATCCTTCAAGCTCGTTGCTCACTGATACACTATAAGAGAATGTTTAAATTGAAACCAGACTTGAGAAAGTGTGCAGAGAATGGTCAGACTTGATAGACTACATTTTGAAATGATGATGTATAAAACGTGTCCTAGGTAGGTTTTTTTTTGTTCTAAAATTTTATTATTAATTTCCAATTCCAATTCCATTGCTCTACAGTGTGTTGTGGCCGGTGTAATTTAGTGATTTATTTACACCTATTTAATATGCAGTGAATTGCTAGAGTAATTATGGGAATTTTAATTATGTGGAATCTTATGGAATTGGTGGAATTGGTCATGATTACACGGGCAACCTTCACAGGTGTTGTTGAGTCCCGATGGCCCTGCGGGTGGTTATTTGGCTGTGGTGCCTGTGATTTGGCTGTGATGCCTGTGATTTGGCTGTGATGCCTGCGGTCCCTGCGAGGATGGTGTATGTTACCCTGTAACGGGTTGGAGTTGATGATATCCTCACCCGTGGGTTTATACCACTCGGGTTTTTAGGTGCCGGCTAGGCACGTTCCTTGCAATTGCATATAGGGTAGATAGGTGTATGTTAGGTCATGCATCACTTACATAATTGTATGATTGTGGTTGAAGTACCGGTATGGGACGGTGTGATATTTATTTGCTTTATTATATTATGCTCTGTTATTCTTATCATTATTTATTATTATGATTTACGGTACTGTCTTCCCTTACTTCCCGGCACGTAGCCTTGCTCAGTACGTTGTACTGACTCCCTTTACTTTTGTCTTTTTTATAGATACTGCTGGAGGCGCTGGAGCATGACTGGGTTCGGGGTTATGAGAGATCACATAGATAGGACTTCCCTGTTATTATTATTTCATGTGATTATGTGCTACTCTGTTGTTTTTATGACTTGGTACTTGATTTGTTGACTAGTTGAGGCCTGTGAACCTAGGATTTACATTCTATCGGCCTGTGGCCTAATGTGATTTACTGCTTTGGGCTGGTAGCCCTGTTTGAGATATTGGCATCCTGTCTAATGTTGTTTTGTGAGGCATGTAGCCTGGATGAGTTGTTGGTACGGTTATATGATTATTATTGTGAGACCTTTTTCATGTGCCTATATATTTAGATTTATTCTTAGCTTCTGCATTAAACTGGATTAATCAGATGATCACTTTAGGTTTACTCAACCTTGTACTAGCTGTTTTAAATTAGCTGGCCACTAGTTTAGGATAGTTAGTACGGTGGTAATGCTTGCGAAAATCAGGTTTGAATTTTCGGAGCGTTATAGAGTGGTATCAGAGCTTGTGTGCTCTTTTAATATATTAAAACTGGTGTAGACATAGGTGGTGAGATGTGTGTGGGATATATAGAGTGTAGAATTGCATTCTTCTTATTTATTTTTGTTGAGTTTTGTGCATACCAGGTTGAGCCACAGTTGGGGAACTGCGGAAGAACAATGGTACTCCAGTCAGGATCCTTGTGATTTCAAAGTCATTGAGGACTGTGAATACATTTATTTATTTATTTAATTTATTATATTCATTATTCTGCTCTCAGTTATCCATGATATTATGTTGGTGATTTCTGCTAACATTGTTTGTTGTTGCAATCTAAGTTGGCTGAATAGTTTGGAAAGGCCTTATGGAAGCCTGGGCTATCCGAATGGTGATCCAAGCGGGATCAAGGTGTTGAATAGTGTTCAGATGGGTTTAATGTACCCTCGAGAGTGAGATAGGGTACTGAGAAAGTTTCCCTAGTGCGATAACCAACTTGGGTGGTACAGACATTTGCAGTCCGTCTGCATGCGAATGATGGTGGAAACCAGTTTCTAGGTTATGCCAGTGATGGTATGGTTGGGCTAGAGAGAATAACGATGTAGTGGTGCATATAATTGAAAGTGGATCAGTCGATAGTACATGAGATCCGTTCGTCGAAGTGTTAGATGCCCGTCGCGTGAGCCAAGACAGGGCGACTGTCCTGCATGTCGAGATCGACAACCTGAGGAAACCGACTTCGCTTGAGATGAACGGCCGATTTAGGAAGGCTTGTCAAGCGTGTCGTCTTTTTGTGATGGAAACATTATGTTGGTTGATGACGTTTTGGCGTGGGATAGTTGAGGGACAAACTCGTTTCCCCGCTATGCGAATTATTCGTGCCGCATTTTGTGTTCTGGTTTTTGTGTTTGACTCTGGAGTAGGTGCTACTATTGTTGCGAATCCTTCTGCCTTAGTACTGTGCGATTCGGAAGCCTCGTGTTCTTTAGTGGCTTTACCATTTGTGCGAGAGCACGGAGTAGGACCGTTGGTGCCCTACCAGATGCCAACTTCTTCACCTTCGGGTGATATTATTCGAAGTGATCATTATGGCAAGATGTTGTGTTGAGCATCGAGAGTTGTGAATTCAAGGCAGACCTGGTGGCCTTTATCCTGGTTGATTTTGATGTATTTTTGGGCATAGATTGTTTGTCTTGCCATCATGCTATGATTGATTGTGGTGTTTCACGAATATCCTTTCAAAATCCTTTGTGGGTAAGTGTGTTTCTTACCGACCTTCTTTGATTCCAATACTCTATTAGTATGGTTTCTGTTGCCTCGTTGTGTGACTTGATGCGCAGGGGTTGTTCTCTTTCCTTGTGGCAAATGAGGGATCTTCGAGCAGAGGTTTCTGCTGCTTCGAGTGTTCTTGTCGTATCTGAGTTCGGGAATGTTTTTCTCGATGAAATTCCTGGTCTCCCACCTGCCCGGGAGATTGATTTCACTATCGAGCTGATGCCTGATGCAGCTCCTATTTCTAAGGCTCCTTACCGTATGGCTCCTCCTGAATTGAAGGAGTTGAAGGATCAGTTGAATGAGCTTACTAGTAAGGGGTATATCCAGCCGAGTTTCTCGCCTTGGGGAGCTCCTGTATTGTTTGTTAAGAAGAAGGATGGGTCGATGAGGATGTGCATCGATTATAGGGGCTTAAACCGAATCACGGTGAAGAACAAGTATCCTTTACCTCGATTGAGGATCTGTTTGATCAGCTGAGAGGGGCCAGTGTGTTCAGTAAGATCGATTTGAGATCGGGCTACCATCAGATAAGGGTGGCAGAGGCTGATAGGCCTAAGACAGCATTCAGAACTCGTATGGACACTTTGAATTCACGGTCATGCCTTTTGGTTTGACTAATGCACCAGCGATCTTGATGGATCTTATGCATAGGGTATTTCGTCCCCTGCTGGATGTGTGCGTGGTTGTGTTCATAGACGATATTCTGGCCTATTCGTCAACACGTGAGGCACACGCGGTCATCTGAGGACAGTGTTGAACACATTGCGAGAGCATAAGCTATATTTTAAACTTTCTAAATGTGAATTCTGGGGAGAGAAGATGTCTTTTCTGGGACACATCCTTTCTGGTGAGGGTATAGCAGTTGACCCTACCAAAGTAGAAGCGGTATTGAAATGGCAAGCCTCGAAGAATGTGGGAGAGTTCCGAAGTTTCCTTGGTTTTGTTGGCTACTACCAAAGATTCATTGAAGGGTTTTCTGGTATTGCTAAATCTCTGACAAGATTGTTGAGAGAGATGTCAGATATAGATGGGCTGATGATTGTGAGCAGTCATTTGAACTTCTGAAGAAGAGAGTGACTGAGGCACCTGTTTCGGTACTACTAGATGATTCAGGTGAGTATGAAGTGTACACGGATGCGTCACTTAAGGGTTTAGGTTGTGTGTTGATGCAGAATGGGAAGGTGATTGCGTATGCATCTCGACAGCTTAAGCCACATGAGCAGAACTACCCGACTCACGATTTGGAGATGACAGCGGTAGTGCATGCTCTAAAAATCTGGAGACACTATCTGTATGGGGCGAGGTGGCATGGGAGCCAAGTCAACAGCGTTGACCATACCGGAAGGACCCTGCTCAAAGCAACGTGCTAAAAGATTCCTAAATGCAGTGTCCCAGATATTATCAGCGGAGTCAGATAAATGGGAGCAGTTCGAGAGCCGAGCAGATAGAGCCCGATGAAGCACAGTAATTAACTGGGTTGCAGAAATGGAACCCCAGTTAATTAACACAGAAGAATGACCAACAGAGGAAGACCTCCAGATGCAGAAACAGATAAAAGCAGCATAAGGAGGTCAGACGGGAGGGATCTGCCGTCGCCGTCGCCACCGCCGGATGTCCGCCGCCGTCACCGGAACTTGGCCGGAATCTGGCCGGAAAGTTCGCCGGAGTGTCGCCGGTCTACGGTGGTCAATGGCCGGAACAGTGCATCAGAACAGTGGACCCTCCGCCGGAGCAGTCAAAGTCTTCTTTAACTTGGTCAAGACCATTACAATGCTAAGCCATAGTTACGACGCAGAACTCATCTACGTCGATAAACGAGGATATCGTCGTCCCCTCTGCAAGCTACGATGCTGAACCTTCCTACGATGCTATACTTGGACAACGTCGTAATCAGAGTATAACGTCGTAGGCCTCCCAGAATCCATTTCAGCCCTATGACGCCAGACTCCATTGACGACGCGGAATGAGGATAGCGTCGTAGTTGCCGCATTACGTCGAAGTACCACCAGAAGCCTTCAAGATTCATTTTCTCCCTACGACGCCAACCTCTACGTCGCAGAACAAGTGTTACGTCGTAATTGTAGTCTAGCGTTGTAGGTCGGCAGATTGCTTGTTTTACTTTCCTGTTTTGTTGGAACTCGATTAGGGTTTTTTAATTCATGTTCTAGGCTTGTGAAACTTTTGACAATTTCCTCACGAGTATTTTCGAAATGATATTGAAATAATCTTTTGGTTTATGTTTTATTTAATGAAACCAATTTATGAGGATAGAGTTGGAATTAGGGATATATTTATAGGTTGTCACGTTTTTTATTACTCGTGTTAAGAAATTGTGGCCCGAAAGCGCACGGTGTCAAAAATTGCAGTAATTTATAGGAAAGACCGGATCGTTCACTGGAGGATGTGCGATAGAAGCAGGTCCTACGTCGTTTTACTAGATTTTCCACTCGTATTGCTCTAATTAGTTTGAGAAGTTGGCTACCAACTATTTAACTGAATTTAATCTAAACCATGAAAGCAGATAAATTATTCTACAAAGCACATTAAAGCTATTCTAAAAAGCAGATAAATCTTATGCTAAAAAGCAGTTAAAACTAGGGCTAGAAAGCAGATAAAATTATCCAATGGAAGTGGTAAAAATTATTCTAAGGAAGCGATAAATCTGCGCTATACTAACTATGAAGCTGATTTCAAAGATTGACAGAAGGGACAGAGAGAAAATAATAAAGATTGGACAAGATTTAGACAAAGCACAGTTATACTTCCATTTTTATACACAGATCGTTTGTTTGGGATAATCCTGTCAGATAGCTAGTTTTCATGCTCTCGGTACTATGTTCCCTTTAACAAACAGGTACTTATGAAGCTTTGAGGTAAAACCCCGCTGCAATGCCCCCCGACAGCCTTTACACTATAATCCTAGGGCTGTTAAAAAGCTTGCTTAGTTTTTCCTACCGAAAGCGCACGGTATCAAGCTGCAATATTTATTTTTATTGTCGGGATCGTTCAATAGAGAGTTACACGATAGAAGTGTTTTAATAGAATTATTAGCTCTAGAATCTGTCTCTGCTCTTGGTTTAAGGATGGTGTAATGATGATTACTAAAGATTTAATGCTGAAATGTAAATGCTTAAAGCTGTAAACAATAGTAAAGAAAACAATTAAAATGATGTTGAATGTTGTGATTATATTCATGTGTTTAAGATAACACGGACCAAATCAAAGAAAGAAATAAGAATATGATGAGAGTATCATACTTCAATGGTTAAAACATAATGAAAGTCCATTGAGATAGAAAAATCCTTTATACTTCCTCCGTTCTCAAATCTTTTTTACATACCCCACTGCGCACGCAGTCCAATGCACATTTTGAATCAATGATAACTCAAGTTCGGTATATGTAAAAATTCTAAAAGTTCGATATTTAAAAACTACACGACGAGACGAATCTAACAAGATCCCCCTTGACTATATTTTAACTTGTATAACTATGTTAAAACTTTAAATCAAATTGCATTGGTGAATAGTTCCCCAAAACCAAATGTCTCAAACATTTGGGAACGGAGGAAGTACAACTTAATCAAATCTACATGTCTAAAATCACTTCCCAAGACAGGTACTTGTGATTCAGTGTCATGACATTCTAAGCACTGAAATCATGGAATACTATCATCACAGAATGATCGGTCAGACTCGTTCTGTGATAAAAGCCTTTTAGAACTGTCACTTAATCTATTTCTTTCAGACTCAGATTAAGCCATTGACAACTCGAGGTCACTTCTAAATCATCTTATATTCATCTGAACTTGAAGTTATTCTTTTCATTACTCTGGTCAAACTGATCTTATGACCCTGTGTTGGATGTCCTCTACAAAAAATGAAAAAGCAAGTATTTAAATCTATCATCCAATGTTTTCATAAAACTTGTATCCTCAGAGTAATTCCTGCAAGTATTTGTAAGAAATAATAGTCCTGTAAGTATGTCAAGATGAAATTGCTATTCAAATTCCTTGACTTATCCAGACTACTCAGATTCATATAGATGATTTAGCTTGAGAAATCTCTGTAAACACTTCTAAATTCCATGGTTTGACTCAGGATTAGTAGACTGTAAGAGAAATATTTAATCTCCTACCCATAGCATATAGTGATAACTATAAAACTACGAACCCTGGAGATTAATCTTCCTAATACTCTACTAATTATTAGGACAAAAGATGGTATTTGAAACATCTTTCCCTTTTAAACGACAGGTACTAAATGTCCAACTAAAGAACAAGTTTGTTCTTCCTTAATCCTGAGTAAATAATGATTGAGAAAACTTATATCATCATCTTTTCTCATTGTACTAGTGAAAATAGTAATACGAATTGCAGATATGAATTATAAGTCTGTAATTATGAAGTAAGATTACTCATCATAGACTGGGAAATATCCCAAAATATTATACGTATATGTAATATTATATGTATAAAGAAACGTTGAGGGTTCTGAGTCCTCTTAATCAAAAGGCTAGGGTGTTTCCAAAATATACATCGGAAACTAGACAGAATTAGGAAATAACTTTCCCAAGAAAAAGGATTTGAGAAATAATTCTGCAAAATAAATGTCCAAAGTAACTCGCAGTAACTACTTTGGGTTTCAAACTATGAACATTCCAATTTTCCGCACGCTATGTCTGTACAGCGTGGAGGGATTTATTATTCAAAGAATGTTCATCAGATTTTGTTTATACAAAGAGCTGAATGCCTCGCAGTAATTTCTATAAGAATGCGGCGAGGTATTTAATTCCTACTTATAAGATAGGGGTTATATATGTATAAGAAGTAAAAAGTGAATAGTTGATACCCTGAGAAATGGATATCAAATCTGTTGCTATTATAGATTGGTTCTCTCGCTTTGTCAGATTGACATCGCGGGAGTATTAAAATAGCATTCCTCACAGCAAAGTTATCTGGATATTTCCTCGCATCATCTTTTAGGATGAAGCGTGGGTTTATCCTTATGTGAAGTAAATGATCAGGGTTTATAACTGTCATAACTACCTTCTGGGATTTTCATTTAGAAAATCATGAATACAGAACCTTTCACATCCAAATTCATGAACTTAGAATTGTTAATTCTTAAAGATTATCATGCGATGATTAACACTGCATGGGTCTTTAGGAACTCTTTAAAGTTCTGAACATTTAACACTATGAGTTTCCTCCTATTTTGTGATCAAGACGTGATATCAAATGAATTCATAATTCTGCCAGTTCATACCTAACTCGGTTACAATATCCAAACTTCTTGCGTAATTAGAACGAACAATTTACGAATTAAAGATATGGAAGTATTATGATCTTCGAGAATCGAATTAGCGATGTGACGCAAATTCCAAAATTGAATATCGAAGTTGAGGTTTATACTCTTCTGAAACAGAATTGAGAAATTGAAACCAAAAAAAATAAGAAATTCACAATTTGATAACTGATCATTCTTCATATATCTCGAATAACAAAGAATTAAAAACGAATACACCTGGAAATCTGATTGCAATCAGAATAATGCAAAGATGAGCGAAGGAGTCGGAAGTTTAGATGATAATCGTCGTGATGGATGAACAAGCATTCCAAAAGCAACTCTCCTTCCAGGGTATCCTCAAGCTAATCTAAAAACTATCTTAAAGAAATCTACTACGAAATTGAATTACAAATCTGAAGAACTTAAAGTAAATCGCAGTGAAAATTAAATCCTAACCTACCTACTAAATTCTAAAAATGGACTGGAGAGTAAAATCGAGCTATTCTCTTCAATCTCCCGCCTGCTGAGCTGATTCCCCCAAGGGTCCTATTTATAGATGGGCGTTGTAACTGCTTTAGCCTTGGATGATAACCGCTCGCATCAGAATAGCTCTCCTCTCGCTTTGTCCAGTTCCTTCAAAGCGAGAGTCAGAAATATAATCATCTTTCTCAACAAGGCGAGGTCTTACAGTTTCTCCAAAGAGTTTGCTTCTCGCCATAATATCTAAAGCTTTTTGTCTTGCACAGATTTTCTTTTCCTCGCGATGTCAAACAATCATCGCGTGGACTTCAGCATCTGAACGTTTTTCTTAAATCTTTTCCTGATTTCGAACACAAGCCCTCGCACCATTCCTTCTCTTTCCTCGCTATGTCTTTTTCCACTTCCTGCTGCTTTTTATAGTTCTTCCTGATAAATGACAAAGCGTGAATCAGTTCAAATAAAAACACAGCGTGCGAGACTTACAAAGAAAATTTAGAATTTCAAGCCATTTTCAGTGTAATTCCAACTTCTTCGCAATCTTAATTCTTCTTCCACCTTTTCTGATCCTCCATGATTATTCATCAAAAATCAATGGAATTAAGAACAAAAGATCATCAATAAGACACTAAATTGGACGCAAATGACAGTCATAAAAGACTGTCATCACCATTCCTCACATTTAGAAACACTTGTCCTCAAGTGGTAAGAAACTTGTAAAGTTTCAAAGTATAAGTCCAATTAGTGGCTTCTTGGATTAGATGTTCATGTAAGATTCTACTGGATCACTACCTTCTCTTTTCCAACTATCTCAAGCTCAACTCTTTCAACTGATTGATGCTTCATACCTGACTTTTAAATTCACCAGGTTTCATAAAAACATTAACAAAAGTGATTTGCATTTATGTGAATTATTGTTCTGCTCCTTAGTCAGTCAGACTTCTCTTCTCACGCTCAATCCCGTCCGACTCATGTGCATATCTTGTGCTTTTGAATCCTTACTCAAAAATAAAATACACTCTCTCTTTTTTTTTCTTCAAGGGGTGGCCTTCCGTGGCTTTCAATAGCTCGGTTTCACATTATTAGGAGGAGTCGCATGGCCTGACATTGCAGATGAAACTTCAACTCCCCTGCCCTTGATTCTGCTTTTTTAAAGTTCTTCAACTTATAAATCAGAGGGGCAGCTGTGCCAGCTACTTATATCCACATTATTTTACCACGTCTGTTTCTGAAATTTCCCTTGCTCTCTTTTTCTTTTTTTCTTTTTTTTTACTCAATATGCACACTCATCTTCCAAGAGAGACTAGATTAGATCAATCATTTTAACCTTGTGCAGTTGTTGTTTCGAGTATACAAATCTCTAAAGTTAATATAATCATAAAACCTTCAAACTATTTATCCAGTAATGACATCAATCAATCTCAGAGCTTACAGCTGAAGACAGTTTTCAAGAGCGGCTCATGCTTGCAGTGAAAATCTATAAAGTAGATGTCTCCACAGGAACCACTTTAGACTCATCTTCTATTACTTCATCAGTTTATTAGCCTCCCTGAGTTTTTTTTTTTCTTTTGTGATCCTAACTTGAAAATTCAGTCCTATGTTACAACCTCATATTAACTCTATCTAAAGATATATTAGAATGAATGGAAACAGGGAAGAAATAAAGAAAAAGAGACTGCAATTTAAAAGAAAAAGAAGGTTACAGAAAACTCCCCTGTGATCTCAGGATGGTCCTGCATCATTGTCTGGATCTTTGGGTGGTATAGATGGAGATTTCTTTAGATCCGAGACTAGGTTGGCAAGGATGTCGACCAGTCTCGTACTATTGTGTTGCTCCTGTCTCCTCAGCTCCATATCCCTTTCTCGTTCCTGTCTTCTCTCTTCAAGTTCTTCTCTTCTCAGCCTTTCAAATCTTTCCATTTCTTCCCTTCTCATTCTTTCCTGTCTACCCCATTCTTCCTTCCTTATCTTTTCTTGCCTCTCTATCTCCTCTTTCCTGAGTTTTTCCTCAGTTTGAATCCTGACATGCTCAAGTTCAATCCTCTTTTGCTCCATTTCTCTTTGAACATGCTTGTCTTCTGACATAGTTTTCACTAGCATCTCCATGGACTGTGCAAAACTTTTGATTGAAGTACTCATATTCTGAGATTCATCCACAGACACTGTGTTCCTCATTGGTTGTCTCAAAGGTTGAGATGGTGCAGAAGTGTTCTCAAACTCATCATCTTCTGGAATAGGATTCAATGCAGGAGATGGAGATACCGTCTTTGTCCTTTTCACTGCGGCTCTTGACTGAGATGATCTTGATTTTGAAGGAAGCTTGACCCTTTTTGTCTTAGGAGATGGCACCTTTGATCCTCATCCCTCGGAAGTTTGTTCCTCTAAATCCGGCATTTCATAAACCAATTCTCCCCTCAAAGTGTCTTCTGGTAATGGAATACGAGGATCTATCTTTATGATCTCTGGTAAAAATGGTGTGATTAACACTCCTTGTTTCTCACAGACTCTTCTGATTAAATTTGGATATGCCAATGCTGCATCTTCTCCAACTCTTGACTTAATGACATTGAGGACATGGTGTGCAGCACTGCATTTCCTTCCTGACCATAACAATGCAAATCCCTCGAAAGTTCCAGCTGAAGGTCCTTGAAAATTTGTGGTGGGTCTGAGCTTTGAATAATAGAAATCAAGTGTTGGCAGATATTCAGGCTTCAAGTTCTTCAATGGAATCTTATTCTGTTCAGTTCCTCTGTGTGTTGAACAGAATCCTAGTGCCATTTTTCTAGCATTAGCAAGCTTATTTCCTTGAGTTTTCTTCCTCAAAAGAACCTCAGACTTAACTTCTGGTTGTTCTAACAAAGGTGCCTGTATTAACTCATTTAGAGTCTCCACAGTGACTTGCACTGTTTTTCCTCTAATCCATGTTGTTTCTGTCTCAACATCAAAGTTAGCATAGAACTCTCTGGTCAGTTCCACATAACCACATTTGTTGTTGTGTCTCATGAAAACGTCTCATTCATTGATTCTCCTCCAGTAACTGATACACTTATGATCCAACCACTTGGGATGAAATCCTTTGTCCGGAACAATCATTTTGGACATCCCCAGGTAGTTCTCCAATGCCTCATTTCTTTCATTAAACTTAACCTTGATTTCTTCTTCTGTGAATTCAGTCCTCTTTTCAATGCTATCAGAGATTGACAACCTCACCTTTGGACTATTCTTCCCCCAATAACTCAAAGGTAACAATTATGGAATTTCTTTTCCTGTGGACGATCCTTCAGATGTATCTGATTCATTTCCCTCGGATTCTTGTGCTTCTTCCAGCTCATCCCCAGCATTCTCATTTCCTTCTTCTTCTGTTTGGCCTCCTTCTTGAGCAGGTTCCACGTTTTCTTCATGAACTTGTTCTGGGTTTTGTTCATGGTCAGGCTCTGGATGTTCTTCTTGAGCTCTATCAGTGTCATCATGTTGTGAATTGCCTATACCTGAATCATGTATCAATGACGTGCTGGTATCTACCTTCTCAGTAACTTCCAGGCTATGCTGATTTAAGATCTCTGTGGGATCTTCTGTACAGGTTCGTTCAGTAGAAGAGGAATAGCAGTAGGTTCTGAATCTACAAATCCTTCGATTTCAAAATATTCTTCTGCTTTCTTCTTCTGTTCTGCAACCCATTCAGGATCATTCATCCTTGCAATCGCTCTCTGAATTACTTCATCCCTGACTTGAGGTGGTAAGAGCCATTGATTCATTTGATTTTCAGCATTCGTCTGTGTTCTAAGATATTGACTAAAAGTGTCTTCCACAAAATATGTTCTCTGTTGATCTTCTTGAGTTTCATTTCTCTGCACTTCTTCTTCATAAGCTTGAATTGCTAATGGAGATGGTTCCACTACTTGGTCAGAATTTATTTGTTGTTGGATTTCCTCTAATTCTGACTCAAGTTTAGCTGCATATTCACTTGCTTGTTCTACTGATGTGTGTGCATTCCCTCCTTCTCTAGCCAATTTCCTGAACTTTTTAATCAGTCCTTCCAGGGAATAAGTCATGTTCCCTACTGATAATGGCCAAAATTGACCATTATTTTCAATCTATTTCCGTGTCTAATACGGACATTTGATCGCATTCCGGTCTTATTTAAATAAGAAAGCAGTTGAATTTGACAGATATATGCAAGTTTGTATAAATAATAAGCTGGTATCGAAAAATACAAAAATATTGTTATTTTCATTAATTTTATGTTAAAAAATCCAAAAACATGATAAAAATATTAAAAATCATACACTTGATTAATTTTGGTTCGTTGTTGTCTATTCGGTGGAACATGGGTCTATTGAATGGATCACAAACCAAATAATCAAGTGGAATAAATATTATATTTATATTATTTTTACACTTTGATGTATATATTGATAATAATTCTTATGGTTACTTTCATTTCTGCTTTTCTGCCATAATTAAGTTAATTGGTCCACTAATCCTTTTATTTAAATTAATTACAGGTAATTTGGTCCAAGTGTTGCAAGTCCAATCCAGCCCAAATTAATCCATTTTAGCACCAAGGAGCCAGCCCAACAGCAATTAACTCCAGGCCCAATTCCATTAGCCCACATCATCCCCTTGGCCCAACCCTAAAACCTAACCCTAACCTAACCCTAACCCCTACCCCGCCGCCGGCGACCAGTTCCGGCGCCGCCACCTTTTCCGGCGGCCCTCCTCACATCCTCAACCACCATCACCAACCCCCGCATCTCACCATTTCCAGCCACAACCCCCGCAACCATCTCCGCCTCTCCGTCCATCACCTTCCCATTTCCGGCAGCTCCTCCGCCGCCTCTCATCTCCATCCGAAATCAACCATTCCAGATCCGACCACCATTCTCTCTCGCCGCACTCGCCGCCGCCGCGAACCCTACCCAACTCAGTCGCCGCCATCCCAACCCCCAATTTCAGGAGCAACAAAAAAAAATAGAAATTGAAGAAGAAGAAACTGAGAACAGAAATGAACGAAGATGGAGGAGGAAAGAAGGAAGCAAGAAGAAGAAATCGAAAGAAGAAGGTGAAAGAAAAGAAAGAAAGAAGAAAAGAACGAACGAGAAGAATCGAGAAACGAAGAGAAAATGGAGAAGAATGGAGGAGAGAGGAAAAGAAAGAAGAAAGAGGGAAGAAAGAGAGATGGGATCGAGACAGACTGGGAAAGAAAATAAAGAGAGAGAGAGAAAAAATAAACATTTGTCGCGGAAGGGGTACACCGCGACAAAGTGCTCCGCGACCAAAAAATTGCTCCGCGCCCAAGAATTACTCCGAGACTGTGAGAGGAGAATCAAGGCACAAAATTTTGTCGCGGAACATGGTTCCGCGACAAAGTGGATCGCGCCCAAGACAGCCTCTCCGCGACAGAGACAGCCCCTCCGAGACAGCCCCTCACGTGACCACTCCCACTTTATTTTCCCACATGCTCAATCTGTTCCAAGCTCCCAGGACCTCAAGTCCCGCAATACATGGAAAGTTTGTCTTTTCCCCTGGATCTCGAGCTCCCGCCCCTCCTGGGCGCCATCTTGGAGCTAAAAAGTGTTTTGTCCCTATAGCCAATTTGTTCCGCGACAAAACAGTTGTTTAGCGACCAGATGGGCCTAATGGGCCTAGGGCTAATTTTCCACCTCTATAAATATATCCTCCCACCCCCTTGAACAGTAACCTAGCTACACTTTAGTTTATTTTACTGTTCAATGAGGCACCACTGTGCTCTCCAAAATTAGTGTAGGTAGATGTAGTTTAATTTATTTTCATGCCATGTAGTAGATTTTAGCTTAGTTTAATTTATGCTTTGTAATAAATAAGTGTAGCTAGTGTTCACTTTTATTTTTCCAGTTTTATATTTTGTAGTTTGTGGGTTTCAAACACTTAAATCAATGGGTGTATTTTGAACCATGTTTTGGTATTGTAGTTAGGTTTTATTGCTTTCCTTATTTTAATAAATGCATAATCATTAGATATTATCCCTTGATAGGTTTATTAGCCTAGTTTATCTTTTTTCATATTTTTGTTCCAGTGTGTTTTATCTTGCTTTTTAGTTTAGTAGTTGCTGTTATTTTTTCTTTTTATTTTGGTTGTTGTTTTATTTTATTTTTAGTTCTAGTATAATAAATCTAGAAAGGGATGTTATTAAAGTGTTTGTGCATTTTTATTTAAAAATTGCATCCCCCATATTGTATTGCATAACATTGTAACCCCACGGGTTGCAATGTAATTTTCCCGTTGTGATCCCACGGATCACAACGCACACCCATGTAATGCAATATAAGGGGTTATGCTGCCAAAATTTTTATAAGAATTTTAAAACCCTTTGTCGCGATGCAACCTTTGTCGCGGAACCACGTTCCGCGACAAAACCCATGTTTAGCGACAAAGGACCAAATTCTTGCATTTTGTCTGCATGGCTTTTGTCGCAGAATACCCTTGTCGCGGAACCACGTTCCGCGACAAAATCTTATTCCGAGACAGAAAATTATGCCTTGCCATTAATTTTGAAACCCCTTGGTCGCGATGCAACTCTTGTCGCGGAACCACGTTCCGCGACAAAATCCTTGATTAGCGACCAAGGACCCCAAATACTTGTAATTTTATTCTGGGAGGACTCTGGCGCGGAACCTTTGTCGCGGAACCACGTACCGCGACAAAATCCTTGTTCCGCGACTAGGAATTATGTCCTTACCAATTTTCAACCCCCTTTGTCGCTATGTCTCCTTGTCGCGGAACCATGTTCCGCGACAAATTTTTTGCTTAGCGACAAAACACACCCTAATTTTCAAAATCCCATTCCTCTTATTTCCCACCCCTTTGTCGCGAAACCTTTGTCGCGGAGCCACGCTCCGCGACACGAACTCTGCATCGCGACAAAGTGGCACTTTTGCCAAATTTTTATTCTTCATCTCACTCCATTAATTAATTGGACCTTTATATTAATATTTTGAGGTTGAAATCCAATGATCTCAACCCATGATTAATTTGATATAAAGAACTTTGTTCAATTCCCCATTAAAAGATTCTTCTACAAATAATTAAACTCTAATGATCTAAGTATATAATCCGGACTGTAATTAATTAATTAATTATGGAATGAGTGATTATTTAGACATAATGAGTAATTATGGAATCATTTCCATATCCTTGCATGAGAAACCAATGTCTCTCATGCAAGATGACCCAAAAATATTTTCTTTTATTTATTTTGTCTTTTCCGTGTTGTGTGAAACAGCTAGTAAGAGATATAACAGACTAATGTTGGCGGGTATTCCCACACGGATAACTAGCTCGTGGTCTGTATATTAATTATTAGATTGTTATTTTGCATGGTCTGGATAGTGGCCGGTGGAAGCCTTGGCGGTTCATCCATCCGGGATTATAATAGCTGCTCAGCTGACTCCTATCCGGATACAATTTTCTTTTCTTTATCTTAATTTCAAACCCGAATCTCAAACTGTGCCAACATTAGACGACATAGGTCAATGTCATCTAGTAATTAAGACAGTGAAAGAGCATGTAGGTTTTTCTCTGATTCACAGACAGTAAGGGTCTGAATGATAGCGACCACTGTCATTTAAGATTATTCTGCTGTCTAAAATCTTTCCATCTGGAATAATTGGGAACTGGATAGCAGATGTTTGCAGTCCAGATCACCCCAGTTATTTCTGGCACTCTCTTTAGCCAAAATTCTTCTCATCTCCGGCTACTTCATATCTGTGTGTCAACTTCTGTCTAAATCCACCTTATATTTTGGGTTATTTAATTTTACACTTCTCTATAAATTTATGCATGATATTATTATGTAGATATTGTGGTCGATATTATTTTGGGATCCTTCCCTTGGACATAGAAGTCTTGATTTAAATCAGATGTGTCATAATAAATTTCCAACAAAAATTCCTTTATAAAATCCGGATCTGAGTAAGGGATAAATTCGACAGTTATGACTAATTCACATCCGACTGGGGGTTGATTTTGGGAAATTAGAAGCAGAGTCAGCGATTAGGTCTCACCTAGACTGAAGGATCTTTGTTTTAATTGAGAGTCTAGTACCTGATAGGGAATGATTTTCAGATTTATTATTTTCCAAAATTGCTGTTTGTTGGAAATCTTGTATTAAATATTGCACTGGGTCAGATTCCACTTGGATTCCGATAAGGTGTGACAGATAATACTAGAGGAACAACATTCGGGCCTTGGTTATTTTCTAAGGTAGGGTTGAGTATTCTTTCAACTGCTATCTTCTTCTGCCAAAGCCTATTTTTGAGTCTTGAGTGAGTGCATCCGGAACGAACTAATTTTATTAGTTCGTTTCATTAGTTTGTATCTCATAACCACCCGACGGGAAGTGAACACTGCGAGCGGTTCACCGAGAATAGGGAATTCTTGATCCACACCCGGTCATTCTGACTGGGGGCTTTCTTTTACTACCAGGGTCAGACTTTCAAAAACCTCCGAGTGATAGGATTTTAAATGCTTTCTTTACCGCTTTCTTTTAACTGCTTTCGTTAGAGGTCACTCGGTTGTATTGAGAGTTGTGTAACTGCTACTAGGACAGAGAGTTAAGGGATAGTTCAGGGCTTGATTAGAATCTTTGGGTGTGACATGGGGGAGTGATAGCAGTACTTGGCATCTCAATAAATGATTTGTCGGGTGTTGCTTGTCCACCACAGATAAATAACATACCTCTGCGCGGGGGCAGTTGTATATCTGTGGCATCTTAGATTTTGTTGTCTTAAGGCATGTAAATCCTTACTGTAAGTACCTGTCTGTTAAAGGGAACATAGTATAGGAAGCATGAGAGTTAGCTAACTGATAGATTATCCCAAACAAAGATCTGTGTATTAAAGTGGAAGTTTAACTGTGTTTCATCTGAATCTTGTCCAATCTTTATTCTTTTCTCCCTGTCCCTTCTGTCTCATTTTAAATCTGCTTTCTTAGATAATTTTAACCGCTTTCTTAGAATAATTCTATTGCCTTCTTAGATTAAATTTAATTCGCTTTGTAGAATAATTTTATCTGCTTTATTTTGATTGCTTTCATAGCTTAGTTTAAATTATGTCAAGTAGGTGTTAGTCATTTCTCAAACTTAAATCGAGTAACCGAGTGGAAAATCTTAGTAAACGGCGTGGGCCCTGCTTCCATCGCACATCCTCCAGTGAACGATCCGGTACTTACTATAAATACTGCAATTTTTGACTCCGTGCGCTTTCGGGGGCACAGTTTCTTAACACGAGTAAATAAAAATGTGATTTTTCAGAAAATACTCATGTAGTGGGAATCTGCCAAAGTTTCATGGTAGGTAATCTCATGACATGAAATCATGAGAAGTATCATGGCACATATGCCGGGGACCCTCAGTGTGACAGGCTGAAGGTCAATCTATCCCGGTTGTACCATGAGACTTGTCAAAAGTTTCACGACATGAGAGGACTGCAGCGCCATTTGAAATTAAAGCACCCCACCTGAGTAATAAAAAGTGACAACCTTAATATATCCCTAAACCCTTTCCACCGATTCATAACTCATTTCATTTAATAAAATCAATCCTGATATATTTTATTGAAAAATACTCGTGTTAATGAAATTTGTCAAAAGTTTCACCTACTGTAGTTCCATGCAAGTTCATATCTTCAAAAGTTTGTAAATCTTCAAGTGATTGTTCCTGAAATGTGTCCACCACTGATTTCTCAACTTGATTTAAAAACTCTTGCTCATCTGCAGCTTGTTCTGGTGGTAAATCTTGTTCAGTTTCTTTTCCTGAAAATCCTTGTAAATCAATCTGACTTTGAATAAGATCTTTGTTAACCTGAGCTTGCTGACCTTCATCCTGCTCTTCTCTATCATCTTTTTCAACAATCTGAATCTGTTGGAGATCAGTGATCGGTTTAGTTGATCCTTGTTCATCAGGTTGATGTTCATCGATACATGCTCTCCAGCCTTCCGGATCTATATCTCCCACTTCCAAATTAGTATAAGGAGTGAGCTCCAACCTCTCTGTATAGGGAACTATCCCTAGAGTTGGTTTGACTTTTTCTTCCTCAGAGCTGGTATCATGTACCACATACTTAGGCTTCCCGGCCTTCATCTTTATTCTGAACTTCTTAACAGGTTTTTCAGGTTCTTTTTCTTGTTGCTTTTCTTTCTCAGGAGTGATTTCCAATTGTTCTACATTCTCCAGAAAAGACTCTTGCTGCTTAAATTCTTCAGGTTCAGTCTCCTTCTGATCAGAGGGTAACTTTCCTCTCCTTTTGTATGTAACAACTTCTTTCTTTTCTTGAGCTGATTGTAAAATCCCAACATCTTCATCCATTAAATCCTTTTTCATGTCCGAAATTTCTTTGGCTGCCAGCTCATCTTCATTCTTCATCTTCTTTGGAATTCGGCTAGTCTTCTCAGACCTGCTTGTCTCCACTTTTCTCCCAGTCCTTTTCTTGAATATTGGTACTTCTTCTGAAGTACTTGGACTGAGATTGTGCGACTTTCTCTTTTTGGTGGATACTTTCTTTTTACCTTTCTTATCTTGGGTTTTCATGAGTTCCTCCCATTCACGGTTTGCCTTTTGTCTGTTTGCATAATAATAATCCATACTTTCTTGCAGAATCGGATGGATTTCATCATTTTCTTCATTCCTTTATCCTACAATAGTTGTGACTTCATCTACTACTCTCATCTTCTCAATTCTTTGCTCATCATCTGTGCTGTCTTCATCTGAATCGTGCTTCTTGACATAGAAATTCTTGCCCAATCCTTTCAGCATGACATTCATTCCCTTTCTGTTCAGATATTTCTCATTCCATGCATCCCAATCATCAATAATTACCTGCTAAATTCTTCCTTGTGTTTGATCAGTATAGGGTCTATGCTCCTTGTATGCATTTTCTCTGCACATAGCATCATACATAACATACTTCTCAATGAATTCTTTCTTCCTCTCCTGAACATATCCATGAACTTCCGGTTGGAGAGTTGGAGGTAATCTCTTCATGATCTTGTTGGGTCTATCTGTAATGAGAAGATCTGCATCTGCTTGTGTTATTGATGGGGCTGAAACTTTTCTGAAATTCGCTATAGGTTCCAGTCCTTCATTAACAACAGATTCTCTGAAAATATTCCTTACTATATTTTGTGGTGTCTGTTTTGCATCTGATCTCTGCTTCCTGTTTTTCCCTGATCTCTCAGCTTCTCTCTCCTCTGCATCCTTAACCCATGCTTGCTGCTCTGGTATCAAATTAGCAAACTCCTCTAAAGGAAATTCCTCATCAGGTTTCCTTTTCAACCCTGGTTTTAGAATCCTTTTTCTTAGATCTACCCCTTTAGACCAGTTATTCATATACCTGATCCAGCTATTTCTAGCTTCCTGAATAGTTCTAAGGACATCTTTCCATACCATCTTACCTTGTTTAGCTTTCTTGAAATAAGGCTCTAGGTCATGTCTTAAATTGATCCGAGCATCAATAATCCTATCCAGGGCCAGATTTGTCAATAAATTCTGTTCAATGGGTCCCTTCTTGTTCAAGAATGTTGGAGGCATGTATGCAGTGAGTGCCTGCTGGGTATCATAGACTCTAGCATTTCGGATTTCATGAAGTTTGCAGCAATGTTTGGTGAGTCGCTTCACATATTTTGGTAGTGGTTGAGGATCAAAGTAATCCAACTCCAGCCCTATTTGATCTTTTGGATTGATAATTCTGTAGCATTCCTGATTCCACTCAGCCATGCACTTCCTTTCCCTTTCCAAAAGTCTTTCGAGTCTGATTTCGTTGGGCAGATGCCTGTCATTGATCAGAATTATCATTTGATCATCCCAAAATCTATTCATCTTATTCCAGAATGCTTCTTCTAAATCAATCCTCAATGATTCCTTTTCCTTGTCTGGTATATGTTGAACCATGAATGGATTGATATAAAAGTCTGGAGGTGAAATTTGCATTCCTGTCCATCGACCACTTTTCTGAATAGTTTCCACCATTTTAACTGTTTTCCTCTTCGTTAAGAATGATTTCTCTTTCTTATCTGATTCTATGCCTCGAGCTTGAAGTTCTTCATAGGTCATCTTATGAATCCTTAAGAAAGAAATAAGAACAAACTGGTTAACTAGTGTCACCATACTCACATTTAGAGCTTGACTCTAAATGTGCAGATGATAAAAGGAAACATAATACCAGATTCTTCTTTTACATTCATCATTCTTTCCATGATATCACCATACTCACATTTAGAGATTTGCTCTAAATGTGAAGATTTCAATGCTAACTAAATCTACTTTAATGCAGAAAATAACAGAGAACTTACAATCAAAACATCATTAATCAAAAACAAAGCATAGAATTCATTAGATCCTTGCTACTAATATGGAATTACAAAGCATGGTGTTTCTTATGACATTCAACCTATCAATTACAAATGAGGAGGTGTCTCTGCCTCAATTCCAAATCTGAGGAATAGATTACAATGCTCAGAGACTAAACACCTCATGCAGTAAATTGAGGTGACTCCATAAGTATTCCTTGAAGGGCCGTGATTGTTATCATAATAGCTCCTAAGGTTGCAAAGTCTCTTCTTAGGTTGTCCTTGAAAGGGTGAGATAAATTCCTCATAACTTGATAGCCACCCTCTAACTTGAAGCCGAAGATCTTTGAGTCTTCGTCTATTCTTGCATAAAGGAGCAAAGAGCCAAATTCCCTTATCTTGTTCTTCAATTTCATCCTTACTTAAGAGCATAAGAGCTTTTACATAAATGGATGGAGGGTGATTATCAGTGATTGCAGGTTTTAAAAGTTTAAATGCTGCTTGTTCATTCTTATCTTTAACGAACAAACGCAGTGCCTCTTGTAACTGGTACATCCAATTTCCTGCATTTTTGCAGCTTTCAAGGAAAACACTTTGTGTCTCTTCAAAAGTCCCCCATCCCCATGCAGAAAAATCCTCAAGAGAAGCCTTTTTCAAGACTAAAGGATGATGGGTAGCCGTTTCAAGCTCTTTACAAACTAATTTACAGTTAAAGACAGTCTCAAGGTGGTCAAATGCCAATCTCGATAAAATGTTTCCAAGAATCTCATAAGGAAGATCTGTGATCTGAGTTTCCCCCGATCCAGATTTCTTTATTAAAGTCCTTGGTTGCTTTGATGAAGTTCCAATTTCACAGCTGAATAGGATTAAAAACAATAATAGTATTAAAAACTAGAGAATGCAATTCATTAATGCAAAAGGAATGTACAGTTTAGGTCATCCAGATAATTCTTTGCCCCGAAACAAAAAGCACAAAAGATTACAAGCAAAGAAACTATGAACTGCTTGATTTCTAAATTAGTCTAATTCTAGCAATTCTTCTTCATTCTGATCTTCTTCTCCATTGTTCCATTGCTCCCAATCGAATAATATGCCCAGTTCTCCACTTGCTCTTCTATATTGCTTGACATAGTCAAACAGTTCACATGGAACACACTCCATCCTTTCACTGAAAGGTAGTTGCTGTCGCTCTTGAAGGGAGTGATTCTTACAAAAACTCCTTTCCTCTTGATCAAAGAATGGGTTTGGGAACTTATCACCATAAAGAAGCCAGTGCAGAACACTCATTTTTTAGGAATAGTAGATCAAAAGGATCCTGGGTTACAGATTTAATCAACTGAATTCCTTCCTCATCCAGTTGTGGGTCTTGTTTGGAAAGCAATAAAAGAGATCTTATGAAAATAGTTGGTTTGTGTTTATCATCTAATCCGGGCTTTAGAATTTCATAAGCTTTTTCTTCATTTTTATTATCCACAAAGGCTATCAATGCAGGCTCAATATTAAACATATAATTGCCTGTATCCTGACATCCTTTAATGAATTTGACCTGATTACTTGGGTAAACATCTCCTCTCCAAATAGCACAGGTTTCCAAATTGGCTCTCTTTAGAGCTAACGATGATCTGCTTGCTGAGAAGAATTGCTTAGATGTTTCAGATGCTCTACAAAGTGCCTTTATGCTCTCCATTCCTAATCTTGACAGAATGTCTCCCAATAACTCAAGTGGTAAATCAAGTATTTGAGTTTCCAAGAGTTGAGGGATTTCGACATTTCTGAAAAGAAAATGAGGAAAAACACAGAATTAAGAGTTAAACTCAACATTTATGCAGTAATTAAGAAATGAGATTAGATTTTATTATCAAAACCAGGCTGCATTACATGATTTAAAAGACCTGATCTAGTGACAGTTTCAAGGTCTAAAATTAGAAGACTTGTCACACGCATCAATCTCTTCCTCCTTCATCCAAGAATTATTCATTAATGCTATAGTTGTCATAGTTCTCCCTTGCTGCCATCCTAAAATCAGCTATGGCTCTATTTGTGTCACAACAGAGATAACTGATCTGATCTGCTGTATGATTAAAGTATAATGGCCTATGAAGGCTTTCCTGATCATGATCATCTGTAATACAGAATTCCCTCTTTTTCTGGCCTAAAAATGGATTCGGAACATATTCCCATTCTGAAAGTAGGGTGAGAAGATTATATCTAAACTCATAGCTGTTTAATCTATCACTTAGAATAGGACTAATTAAGTGAAGCCCTGCATCTATTTCTTCTCTAGAACTTTTACTTAAACAGCATAAAGCTTTAAAATATTGAGAAAACTTGAAATTATCTTCTATCCCTCCTTCCAGGATTTGAAAGGCCTTGTATTCTTTACCCTGTGTAAACAGTTCCATAGCCTTTTGTAGCTTCAGAATGTGATTCTTAGCCTTTCTACAGGCATGTAGAAATTTGATTTTACCAGAAGATTCATTAGAGATTCTTTTAAAGGCCGGATCCTCTACATTAAATCTCCGGAAAAACAGTAGGGTAGTTTGAGACTATTGTAAATGTTGAGCAAGTTTGTTTGCAATGGACCAAATCTTCGAAGCTGCTCTGCCCTACTCGTGACAAAATCTCCCCAATGACGTCCAGTGGAAGATCAGTCAGGTGTAAAGCAGAGAACTCAGAAGCCTGCTCCTCACTGTTGTTTAAATGAGTTTTAAAGAAGATCAGTTGAAATTATACTCCAAGTTTTACAATTAGGGAAGAATGAGAATGGATGAAGGGAATTTATACGAAATGAAAAACTTAAACCCTAGTATGAGTAAAGCACTACAATGCAGAATGTAAGAATTTGAAACATCAGGAAGAAATACGCTGAAAAATGAATGGAGAGCTTACGGGTTGTTCTCAGCCATTTTCTTCGTCGATTGGGTTTCTGAATGAACTTGCTTACGAGAATGATTGAGAATGATGAAAATGGTGTGTGGCGATTTCTTCTTGAATGAGAAAAGAAAAACTGATGAAAGAGTTTTGAAATGACAACTGAGAGGAATGACTGCAAGGATATAGCCGCCCTATTTTTATCTAAGGACTGCAGGGGTCAAAATAGTAAATCTTGTCTCTGCAGAGAGTAATGATTAAGCCTAGAATAAGCCTATTTTAAAAAAAAAAACAAATTTATTTAAAATGACTCAGATAAAAATCTAGTGTAAAAGATAAGATCAAGTCGTTTCCTTTTTAGAAGAATGAGGCGATGAGTACATATCATCATCAGAGGGATTAAAATTTAGATACAAATTAAGAGAGTACATAATCATTCAATTTGAATGTGGATCAGTTTCTAATTCTGACTCAGATTCAATTACATGTTCATTGAAATCTTCTCTTAATCTTCTAATCAAACTAGTAACCTCACAACACAAACAATCAATGTTTGTGGCACCATAATTAAAGTGTGGAGGTTCCCTAACTAAGTCCCTACTGTGTGGCGCTAAGTAATCACAGTAATAGCGATGCCCTTGTCCCCGAAAGGGATTAGGCTCTTCTTCACTTTCGATAAACAACTTGCTGATCTTCTCCTTGATCTTGTGAATGTGTTCTTCCTCTTTAAGAATTGATCCAAGAAGATACAATCCTTTATCAATCTCTTCAAGGCTCTCTAAACTTAGAAGAATGAAGGCCTTGATGAAGATTGAAGGGTGATGGTTGTCTTCGATTCCAGGCTTGAGGATTTCAAAAGCAGCTTCCTTGAGCCCTGTGTTGCAGAAGATCGAGAGTGCAGGTTCAAGTTTCAGCATGAAATTCCCTGCCTCTCTGCATCTTCGCAGTATTTGAACGTAGTGAGAATCAAGCGTCCTCTCTGCTGTCATTCGCCTCTCTACATTCGCTCTCCTCCATACTACAGGCGCCTTACTTGCTCTGGCGAACTTCTTGCAAGTTGGGGCTGCCCTGGCTACATCCTTCATTTCTTCCTTTCCCAGCCTTGAAAGAATATCTCCTAAGATTTCATCAGGAATGTCTAGAATAGATGTTCTAGCATTGGGAGCTGCCGCGGCCATTCTGATTTCTGATAAAAGTTGTAGGATAATTTCTTGAGGTGGAAATGTTTGAGATGAAAGAAGAGAAGGATTCGACTAGATTTTATAGCAGAAAAACTAAATTCTGCCATAATTACAAGCGGTTGAAACGACGTGTGATGGTTGGTGTAAGAGAAGAAGAAGAGTCTGAAAAGGGTATTTTGGTCTTTGGGAAGTTTGAAAATCTATCCGTTCAGTATTCCCAGACTCTCGCTTTGTCGATTGTCATCGCGTGGTATAAAAATCGTTTCTCGCTTTGTTAGTTACAACGCGAGGAAAAATTCTTGTACAGTTTTCAGAGAAAATAGTCACGCTTTGTATTTCGAAAAGCGTAGACATCAAACTCTTATTATTTAACAACTTATGAGATTTCATGAGATAAGAATTTGAACTGATCACCTCGCGTCATAACTTTTACAAAGCGTGAGCAAGAGTAGTTCCTTTTAAATCACGCTTTGACAAAATTACAAGAGCGTGGCCTCAGAATCTATTCATACTTTATTTCCAAACACTTAATACTCAAAAACCTGGTTGAAGATTCTTATCTCATCCTCCTTCATTCTATCACAGCTTCATTTCTCGAATTCCTAAAAATAAAGAATAAAAGAATTAGAGATGGAAAATATATCTGAAGAAAAAGGAAAATACTACTCAGTTAACCTGGGTAGTATCCACCCCCCTAAATTTTTTTTTTTTTTTAATACTAAGGGTTATCCAAATAGTCAGTTTGGATATTTAAATCTTGTTGACCAATATACTCCTTTAGCCTGTATCCATTTACAGTCTTTTCTCCTTCACTGAACATAATTGTAACTGCTCCATTGTCATGAACAGCTACAACGGGAAATGGTCCTGTCGACCTTGATCTGAGCTTTCCTGGAAATAATTTCAAACGAGATTTATAAAGCAAAACCAATTGACCAACAGAAAATTCCTTATGTTTAATTTTTGAATCATGAATTCTCTTGGTTCGATCTTTATAAATTTTGTTGCTTTCATATGCTTCCAGTCTCATCTCTTCCAATTTAGACAGATCAAACTTCCTCTTGTCTTGTCCTAACTGAAAAACCATGTTGAGCATTTTAATGGCCCAATATGCTCTATGTTCTAGCTCAACTGGGAGATGGCATGCTTTTCCAAAAACTAATCTGTAGGGAGACATTCCTATAGGAGTCTTAAAAGCAGTTCTGTAAGCCCATAAAGCATCATCTAGCTTCTTTGACCAGTTTTTTCTTGTAATATTCACAGAAGCTTGTAAAATATGCTTGATTTCCTTATTAGATACCTCCACCTGTCCACTTGTCTGAGGGTGATATGGTGATCCAACTTTATGATGAACATCATACTGCTTCAGTAATTTCTCAAAGAGTTTATTCACAAAGTGAGATCCTCCATCAGATATAATGGCACGAGGGGCTCCAAACCTGGTAAAAATATTCTTCTGTAGAAATTTAGTAACTTGTTTAGCTTCATTATTGGGTAAGGCTACTGCTTCTACCAATTTTGAGACATAAACAATAGCTACTAGAATATAGTGATTACCAAAAGATGGGGGAAAAGGTCCCATAAAATCAATTCCCCACACATCAAATATCTCTACTTCTAAAATCCCTTTTTGAGGCATTTCTTCTCTCATTGAAATGTTTCCCAGTCTTTGACATCTGTCGCACATCTTTATAAGTTTCTGGGAATCCAAAAAGATAGTTGGCCAGTAAAGGCCACAGTCTAAAACTTTTCTAGCAGTTCTAGCAGGACCATGATGGCCTCCTAAAGGATTCTCATGACACTTTCTAACAATTTGAAAACCTTCTTTTTCATGAACACAGCGCCTAATAACCTGATCAGAACAAAACTTGAATAAAAAGGGATCATCCCAATAGTATTTCTGAATTTCTCTGAAAAACCTTGACTTCTGATGAGAGTCTTTAAACTTTGGGACAATCTTGCAAGCTAGATAATTAGCAAAGTCTGAAAACCAAGGACAATCAAATTGATGCAACTGCAAAGCATACAATTGTTCATCTGGAAATTTATCATTTATACTTTCATCCTTCTCTGTTTTCTCCTCCAATCTAGAAAGATGGTCTGCTACTCCATTATCTTTTCCTTTTCTATCTTTGATAATAATGTCAAATTCTTGTAAAAGTAAAATCCATCTTATCAGCCTCGGTTTGGCTTCTTGCTTTGAGAAGAGATATCGTAATGCAGTATGATCTGTGTAAACTATAGTTTAAGCTCCAATAAGATACTGTCTGAACTTGTCAAAAGCAAAAACTACAGCATACATTTCCTTTTCTGTAGTAGTATAGTTTATCTGAGCATCATTAAGAGTATGGCTAGCATAATAGATAACATGATGTTTGCCTTCTTTATGTTGCCCCAAAACTGCTCCTACTGCATTCTCACTTCCATCACACATAAGCTCAAAAGGTAGACTCCAATCAGGAGACTGAACTATAGGTGCAGTGATTAATTTCTCCTTCAAAGTCTTAAAAGCAATCAAGCAATCTTCATCAAAGCTAAATGTCACATCCTTATGAAGAAGATTACATAAAGGTCTTGCTATCTTAGAAAAGTCCTTAATAAACCTTCTATAAAAACCAGCATGACCAAGAAAACTCCTTACTGCCTTAATTGTTTTGGGTGGCGGTAAATTTGCTATCACAGAAACCTTAGCTTTATCTACTTCTATTCCTGCTCTAGATACTTTGTGTCCTAGGACAATTCCTTCCTGAACCACGAAATGACACTTTTCCCACTTAAGAACTAGGTTAGTGTCCTCACATCTCTGCAAAATTTTTGACAAATTTTTTAAAGAATCTTCAAAGTCAGTTCCATGAACAGTAAAATCATCTATAAACACTTCAATGCATTTTTCAATAAAATCAGAGAAAATACTCATCATGCATCTTTGAAAAGTAGCAGGAGCATTACATAATCCAAAAGGCATTCTTCTATAAGCAAATGTTCCATATGGGCAAGTAAAAGTTGTTTTCTCATGATCTTCACTAGCAATAACTATTTGATTATAACCTGAGTAACCATCTAAAAAGCTGTAAAATGGTTTACCTGACAGTCTTTCTAACATTTGGTCAATAAATGGTAAAGGAAAATGATCTTTTCTTGTGGCAGTGTTTAATTTTCTATAATCAATGCAAACTCTCCAACCAGTTACTGGTCTTGTTGCTACTTCATCACCATGTTCATTAGTCACAATACAAATCCCACCCTTTTTGGGTACAACTTGTGTTGGACTCACCCATTTACTATCAGAGATAGGATAGATTATACCTGCATCAAGTAGCTTGATTACCTCCTTCTTGACAACTTCCTGCATTGGTGGATTTAGCCTCCTTTGTGGTTGTCTGGATGGTTTGTATTCATCCTCCATCAGAATCCTATGCATACAAATGTGTGGACTGATGCCTTTGATATCTGCTATAGTCCAAGCAATTGCCTGAATATGATTTTTAAGAGTACCTACTAGAGCTTGTTCTTGTTCTTCACTCAATTTGGATGAAATTATTACCGGAAGCTTCTTTTTGTCTGCCAAAAAGGCATACTTAAGATGTTCTGGTAATACTTTAAGTTCAAGCTCAAGTGGGTTTTCTATTGATGGAATTAATTTGCTTCGAGTTTGCACTTCCATCTTTAAATCAGATCCTTCTTTAGAAAGGTCTGTTTTATCAATGTCATCCTCAGATTGCTCTGAAGATGGCATATCCTCACTTTCTGATCCATCCTTGATTTCACCAGTCTCAGGATCAGCGAATCTAACCGCGCACAAGTAAGCAAAAGTGGCATCTTTAGCATTTGTGAGTGGGGTGAGATTGTTCTCAATTACATCAGTGGTAAAGAGATTATAGTAATCAAAAAGATTTCCCCCCTCCATAGTACTAGAATCTAATTCCTTTCCCGCTACATTGGTTTCAAAAGCATTAAAAGGATATGTTGACATCTTCATCATGTCGAAAGTGACTTCTTGGTTATCAACATGAAGTTTCACTATGTCGTTCTTTGCATCAATCATGGCTCCCGCAGTCACCAGGAAAGGCCTTCCTAATATGATAGGAATCCTGACATTTTCGTCGATATCAAGAATGACAAAGTCAGCTGGAAAACAAAGGCCTCCTGTCTTTACTATAACATCTTCAATGATCCCTTCTGGTCTGGTGCTCGATTGGTCAGCAAAGAAGAGGGTCATATTAACTGGCCTCATCTTTCCCAAATCCAAACGTCTGGCCATATCAAGTGGCATTACATTGATGCTGCTTCCTAAGTCACAGAGCCCTCGCCCAGCTTCTTTACAGTTGATAATCAGAGGTAAAGTAAAACTCCCTGGATCTTCAAGCTTTGGAGGAATCCTTTGTTGAAGAACCAAGCTACAATTTTGATTTAAGACCACCATTTGCTGCTCTCCTGCACTTCGTTTCCCTGAAATTAATTCTTTCAGAAACTTAGCGTAAGTGGGCATTTTAGCAATTAATTCAACCAAAGGGATTGATATTTCAATGGCCTTAATCTTTTCAAGAAATATCTTAAATTTAATTTCTTGAAGATCATTTTTGAGTCTCCCAGGATATGGTATCCTGGGCATGTGTTCATCCAGTGAATCCTTTTTGTTACCTGTAGAGTTAGGATTATCATTACCTCCCTCTTTTTCCTTTGGAAAGGAATATCCTGAGACATTCTTTTCCAAACCCTTATCCTCAAGTATCTGTCTTTGTTCAAGCTGATCATCTTCTTCCATTGTTTGAACATCCTTGAACTTTTTCTGCTGCAGCAACCTATCTCGTTTCTTTTCAAATTCAGGATCAACAACCTCTTTTCCTCCCCTCAATGTAACTGCCTTACATTGTGGATTTGTTTCAGAAGAACTTGGTAATTTTCCTTTTTCTCTCTGCTGTAGTAATTTGGCCATCTCTGTTACTGAATTTTCAACATTCTTAATTGAAGCCTGCAGTTGATTATTCGTCTCTGTCTGCTTAATAATAAACTCCTTCAGAGCATTCTCCACCTTTAAAGAGTAAGTATTGTCTTGAGCAACAGGATAAGGTTGTTGTGGAAAGTTTGCAGGGACTGGTGCAAACTGTCCATATGGCCTGTTCTGTTGGTTCATCTGTTGAAGAGGTCTCTGAGGGTACATCTGTTGCTGTGGATAAAATGGTTGTGGAGGACGAAACTGCTGCTGATTTTGTTGTTGTGGATTCAGAAGATGTGCATTTTGTGCGTTCTGAGTATTACCATAGCTCAGATTCGGGTGCTTGTTCTGGAATCCGGTGTAGTTACAGCTCTCTGTGGTGCTTGAAAATGTCCTTGAAGTGGTACATTTTGCTGATTATCTGGTTGTCCATTTGGTAAGTTTCCAGGTCCGTCATTTTGTCCATTGTTAGCCATCCTAGTTATTGTTGAAAGATTCCCTTCCACAAGATCTCTCTGTCTCCTTCTTGGACTTGCTCTGATCAACCTTGTTGTTCTCTCAAGTTCACAATTAAAAGGAAGCTAAGGTGGCCTTGAAGATCGAGTTATTCTTTCGCTCATAAACTGTTGAGACTTCTCTGTGAACAAAATGAAAGAATTAATGAATTTGTTATGGTATAAAGTAAATAATTACAGTTAAACCAAAGAGTATCTACAGTTCTAAAATTCATAACGCTACACCCTCCCCGGCAACGGCGCCATGAAACTTTGAGGTAAAACCCCGCTGCAATGCCCCCCGACAGCCTTTACACTATAATCCTATAGGGCTGTTAAAAAGCTTGCCTAGTTTTTCCTACCGAAAGCGCACGGTATCAAGCTGCAATATTTATTTTTATTGTCGGGATCGTTCAATAGAGAGTTACACAATAAAAGTGTTTTAATAGAATTATTAGCTCTAGAATCTGTCTCTGCTCTTGGTTTAAGGATGGTGTAATGATGATTACTAAAGATTTAATGCTGAAATGTAAATTCTTAAAGCTGTAAACAATAGTAAAGAAAACAATTAAAATGATGTTGAATGTTGTGATTATATTCATGTGTTTAAGATAACACGGACCAAATCAAAGAAAGAAATAAGAATATGATGAGAGTATCATACTTCAATGGTTAAAACATAATGAAAGTCCATTGAGATAGAAAAATCCTTTATACAACTTAATCAAATCTTCATGTCTAAAATCACTTCCCAAGATAGGTACTTGTGATTCAGTGTCATGACATTCTAAGCACTGAAATCATGGAATACTATCATCACAGAATGATCGGTCAGACTCGTTCTGTGATAAAAGCTTTTTAGAACTGTCACTTAATCTATTTCTTTCAGACTCAGATTAAGCCTTTGACAACTCGAGGTCACTTCTAAATCATCTTATATTCATCTGAACTTGAAGTTATTCTTTTCATTACTCTGGTCAAACTGATCTTATGACCCTGTGTTGGATGTCCTCTACAAAAAATGAAAAAGCAAGTATTTAAATCTATCATCCAATGTTTTCATAAAACTTGTATCCTCAGAGTAATTCCTGCAAGTATTTGTAAGAAATAATAGTCCTGTAAGTATGTCAAGATGAAATTGCTATTCAAATTCCTTGACTTATCCAGACTACTCAGATTCATATAGATGATTTAGCTTGAGAAATCTCTATAAACACTTCTAAATTCCATGGTTTGACTCAGGATTAGTAGACTGTAAGAGAAATATTTAATCTCCTACCCATAGCATATAGTGATAACTATAAAACTATGAACCCTGGAGATTAATCTTCCTACTACTCTACTAATTATTAGGACAAAAGATGGTTTTTGAAACATCTTTCCCTTTTAAACGACAGGTACTAAATGTCCAACTAAAGAACAAGTTTGTTCTTCCTTAATCCTGGGTAAATAATGATTGAGAAAACTTATATCATCATCTTTTCTCATTGTACTAGTGAAAATAGTAATACGAATTGCAGATATGAATTATGAGTCTGTAATTATGAAGTAAGATTACTCATCATAGACTGGGAAATATCCCAAAATATTATATGTATATGTAATATTATATGTATAAAGAAACGTTGAGGGTTCTGAGTCCTCTTAATCAAAAGGCTAGGGAGTTTCCAAAATATACATCGGAAACTAGACAGAATTAGGAAATAACTTTCCCAAGAAAAAGGATTTGAGAAATAATTCTGCAAAATAAATGTCCAAAGTAACTCGCAGTAACTACTTAGGGTTTCAAACTATGAACATTCCAATTTTCCGCACGCTATGTCTGTACAGCGTGGAGGGAGTTATTATTCAAAGAATGTTCCTCAGATTTTGTTTATATAAAGAGCTGAATGCCTCGCAGTAATTTCTGTAAGAATGCGGCGAGGTATTCAATTCCTACTTATAAGATAGGGGTTATATATGTATAAGAAGTAAAAAGTGAATAGTTGATACCCTGAGAAATGGATATCAAATCTGTTGCTATTATAGATTGGTTCTCTCGCTTTGTCAGATTGACATCGCGGGAGTATTAAAATAGCCTTCCTCACAGCAAAGTTATCTGGATATTTCCTCGCATCATCTTTTAGGATGAAGCGTGGGTTTATCCTTATGTGAAGTAAATGATCAGGGTTTATAACTGTCATAACTACCTTCTGGGATTTTCGTTTAGAAAATCATGAATACAGAACCTTTCACATCCAAATTCATGAACTTAGAATTGTTAATTCTTAAAGATTATCATGCGATGATTAACACTGCATGGGTCTTTAGGAACTCTTTAAAGTTCTGAACATTTAACACTATGATTTTCCTCCTATTTTGTGATCAAGACGTGATATCAAATGAATTCATAATTCTGCCAGTTCATACCTAACTTGATTACAATATCCAAACTTCTTGCGTAATTAGAATGAACAATTTACGAATTAAAGATATGGAAGTATTATGATCTTCGAGAATCGAATTAGCGATGTGACGCAAATTCCAAAATTGAATATCGAAGTTGAGGTTTATACTCTTCTGAAACAGAATTGAGAAATTGAAACCAAAAAAAATAAGAAATTCACAATTTGATAACTGATCATTCTTCATATATCTCGAATAACAAGGAATTAAAAACGAATACACCTGGAAATCTGATTGCAATCAGAATAATGCAAAGATGAGCGAAGGAGTCGGAAGTTTAGATGATGATCGTCGTGATGGATGAACAAGCATTCCAAAAGCAACTCTCCTTCCAGGGTATCCTCAAGCTAATCTAAAAACTATCTTAAAGAAATCTACTACGAAATTGAATTACAAATCTGAAGAACTTAAAGTAAATCGCAGTGAAAATTAAATCCTAACCTACCTACTAAATTCTAAAAATGGACTGGAGAGTAAAATCGAGCTATTCTCTTCAATCTCCCGCCTGCTGAGCTGATTCCCCCAAGGGTCCTATTTATAGATGGGCGTTGTAACTGCTTTAGCCTTGGATGATAACCGCTCGCATCAGAATAACTCTCCTCTCGCTTTGTCCAGTTCCTTCAAAGCGAGAGTCAGAAATATAATCATCTTTCTCAACAAGGCGAGGTCTTACAGTTTCTCCAAAGAGTTTGCTTCTCGCCATAATATCTAAAGCTTTTTGTCTTGCACAGATTTTCTTTTCCTCGCGATGTCAAACAATCATCGCGTGGACTTCAGCATCTGAATATTTTTCTTAAATCTTTTCCTGATTTCGAACACAAGCCCTCGCACCATTCCTTCTCTTTCCTCGCTATGTCTTTTTCCACTTCCTGCTGCTTTTTACAGTTCTTCCTGATAAATGACAAAGCGTGAATCAGTTCAAATAAAAACACAGCGTGCGAGACTTACAAAGAAAATTTAGAATTTCAAGCCATTTTCAGTGTAATTCCAACTTCTTCGCAATCTTAATTCTTCTTCCACCTTTTCTGATCCTCCATGATTATTCATCAAAAATCAATGGAATTAAGAACAAAAGATCATCAATAAGACACTAAATTGGACGCAAATGACAGTCATAAAAGACTGTCATCAACTTACAGTATGAGTTTACATGTTCTTAAGACCACAAATTCTAAGATACCACAGATTCATAACTGTCCCGGTCAGGGTATGTCATTTCATCTGTGGTGGACAAGCAACACCTGACAAATCATTAGTTAAAATGCCAAATACTGCTATCATTCCCCCATGTCACGCCCAAAGTTTCTAATTAAGCCTGAACTATCCCATAACTCTCAAACCTAGAAGCAGTTCCACAACTTTCAAAACATCCGAGTGACCTCTAATGAAAGCATTTAAAAGAAAGCAGTAAAGAAAGCATTTAAAATTTTATCACTCGGAGGTTTCAAAAGAGTTACCCTGGTAGTATAAAAAGAGCCCCCAGTCATGATGATTGGATGTGGATCAAGAATTCCCGGATCTCGGTGAACCGCTCGCAGTGTTCACTTCCTTCCGGGTGGTTATGAGATACAAACTAATGAAACGAGCTAATAAATTAGTTCGTTCCGGATGCACTCACTCAGGACTCAAAAATAAGCTTTGGCAGAAGAGGATAGTAGTTGAAAGGAACTCAACCCTACCTTAGAAAATAACCAAGGCCTGAGTGTTGTTCCTCTAGAATTATTTATCACACTGTATTTGAATCCAAGTGGATCCCATCTCGGTTTAATATCTAATACCAGATTCCCAACACACAGCAATTTTGGAAAATAATAAATTAACAGGTGCTAGACTCTCAATAAGGACACAGACCCTTTCAGTCTAGAAGAGACCTAATCGCTGACTCTGCTTCTAATTTTCCAAAATTTAACCCTAGATCGAATATGAACTAGACATAACTGAGGAATTTATCCCTTACTTAGATTCGGATTTTATAAATGAATTTTTTTGTTGGAAATTTAATATGCAGTATCTGTTGAAAAATCAATACTTCTAATGTCCAAGGGAAGGATCCCAAAATATTAAAGACCACAATAATTAGATAATAATATCATGCATACAGTTATATGGAAATGTAAAATTAATTCAACCCAAAATATAATGGCGGGTTTAGACAGAACTTGAGACACAGATATGAAGCAGCCATGAGGCTGAAAGTGGTGGCAGAATAATCAGGTGGATTGCAAATATCTGCTATCTAGTTTCCCAATTACTCGGATGGGATGAATTTAGACAGCAGAAACCCTATAATGGCAGTGTCGGTACCAGTTGGGCCTTTACTGTCTGTGAATTCAGATAAAAACCTACATGCTTCCTCTCTGCGATAATCATCAGCTAATATTTACATATATTAACTGATTCATCTTACAAATTAGAATTTGGGTTTGGAAATTAAGATAAAGAAAAAGAAACTGTATCCAAATAGCAGTCAGCTTAGCAGCTATTATAATTCCGGATGGACGAACCGCCAAGGCTTCCACCGACCACTACCCAGACCATGCAAAATAACAGCTAGTATTAATATTCAGACTACGAGCTAGTTTATCCGTGTGGGAATACCTGCCAACATTAGTCTGATATATTCATTACTAGCTGTTTCACACAACACGGGAAAGACAAAATAAAATGAAATAAAAATAGAGTAAAATAAAATGAAGCACCTTGTATGAGAGACATTGGTTTCTCACGCAAGGGTATGGAATTAATCCATACTTAATGACTTAAATAATCATTCATACCATAATTAATCACAGTCCGGATTATCTGCTTAAGGCATCAACGTTTTGTTTATAGAAAAATGTTTTAGTGAAAATTGAACAAAGGTCCTTTAATCATGGTAATTATTGATTTTAATTATTGCTAATCATAATCAGTAATTAATAACTTAAGGGTTCAATTAATTAATGGTCGGATATGGAGAAACATAAAATTTGGCAAGGGAATGCCATGCATGTCGCGACACAAAATTGCGTCATGAACCGTGGGTTCATGAACCGTGGGTTCATGACGGGAGGATCACCACATGAGGGGTAGAGAATAAAAGAATTTGATTTTAGGGTTTTCCCAGTCCTTAAACAAATTACCAGACGTGGTCTAGCGACTGGGGTTTGGGGACTAGGGGTCAAGAAGATAGAATTTTTGTAATTTAATAAAGGGATGAGGACCCAGTCGTGATACCATAAATTGTGTCGCGAACCGAGGTCCGCGACATGGGTATCGCGACTGGTGAATTTTAGAAATTTTTTGCAAGACGATGGCTTCATGTCGCTAGACCAAAAATTGTGTCGCGAGACGTGGTCTCGCGACAAGAGTCTGGCGACATGAGATTTTCTGGAAATTTTCTAAGTATTTGGTTCCCAGTCGCGAGATTCAAAAGTGTTCGCGAGATGTGGTCTCGCGACAGGATAGTCTGGTGACTGGGGTTTTTCCAAATTTTCTAAGGCATGATTCCCAGTCGCAAGATTCAAAAGTGTGTCGCGAGACGTGGTCTCGCGACAGGATAGTCTGGCGACTGGGGTTTTTCCAAGTTTTCTAAGGCATGATTCCCTGTCTTGAAACTAAAAAGTGTGTCGTGAACCGTGGGTTCACGACAGGATCTCGCGACAGGAGCCTTATGAATGCAAATACAAGGATTTTGGTCCTCAATCGCTATGCAGGAAATTGTGTCGCGAACCGTGGGTTCGCGACAGGAATGCCTCACGGCTGAGGGTTTTAAAACATTATGGAACAAGTGTCCCAAAGCACCCATGTCGCGATACTGCCTTCCTGTCTCTAGACGTGGTCTCGTGATAGGAAGAGGTTGGCGACATGGGTGTGTTTCAGGACACATGTCAGAAAGGAACAGTAGCATGCAACCAGCGTGATCTCACCCTTTTCAGATTAAAAAGCTATACTGACCCAAAATAACCAAACAATATTCAAATATAACTAGAACATGCTTGCATAAATGAAATGAAATCAACTAGAACAATATTTAAATCTATCTAAAACAATATTTAAAGTAAAGCAAAACCTAATCTTGGGTTTGATCACACCCATACATGAAACATTATCCAAAAATGAGAACAGTAAGCATAAAAATAGAGAATAAAGGTCAAACAACCAAAATAAAATAAAAGCAGTAAAGGATCCATGGGTTGTGAGACCCATTTCATGGTTTTTGGGACACATTTTGATGAATATTTTCCCATTTTATTAAGTGGGTTTGATATTATCCATTAAGTTGGATAATACAAACTCTAAAACCAAAAGTTTAGAAAACAAAAAAACATGGTAAGAAAGTGGCTACTTAGCTACTGGAAAGTGGAAAAACAACATGAACTTAAGCTAAACTACACTAATATATGGACATAATTTAAATAATGCAAAAAAATAAACTAAGCTAAGAACTACCTAGAGAGAATATCCTCCAAACTGTCTTCAAGAGAATGGAATTTCTAACCCTGGCACAAGGGAATCACCTCATATTTATAGAAATGAAACCCTAGGCCCATGGGCCTTGATCTGAGGCCCAATATGTCGCAAGACATCACACACATCCCAGCTTATGTCGCGGAATCAAGCGATGTGGCGCGAGATGAGGCTGCATGTCGCAAGGCTTCACGACTGGGTCTTGGTTTTCTTCAGTATTTGCTTGTCATACCCTTGTCGCGAGACCATGTTTCGCGCCACGGGGGTCTGGCGACAGGAGTCTAAGGACATGGTTTCTTCTTCATCTGCGTTTTGTGGCCCGAGACCATTCTGTATCGCTAGACCATGCTTCGTGCCACGGGGCTAGCGACAGGATCTTCCTGGACTGGTCTTCCTTTCATTTGGCTGTTGTGTCGCTAAACACCCCATGTCGCGAGACCATGCTTCACGCCACGGGGGTCTAGCGATAGGGTGCTCCGGACACTGTCTAGTTTGGGCCTGATGGGCCGAATTTGCATTTTGTGGACCTTTTCTTTCTTTTCCCATCTTTTTAGTTTTTTGTGGGCTATTTTATTCTTGAGATAAATATTTTTTTAGGCCATCAACAGGCAGGTAATTCACTTTTGGGCCGCGAAAGATTGAATTATGAAATTGAGCCACCAACAGACATTCGGGCTAGTTTTTTAGGCCAAATTGACCAAGTCAACGTCTCAACGGGCCGCGTGTGCTCCACTAGCCACACACTCTCACGCGCTGGCCTAAAAGTTGCAATGTTTACCTTTTGATGGCCTATTTTAGGTTTTTTATTTTATTTTCTATTTTTTAAATTAAATTAAATAATACTTCATCCAACTATTTATTTATGTCTCACTTTCATTTTTATTGTCAGTCAGAATATTTTTGTCCGTCAAAATTTAATTTATTTTTTAGATTTAATTATTTATTATTTATTTTAGGTTAGATACTTTAATTAATTCTTGATGTTATTATTAATACAATTAATTATACTTATTATTTTTTATTTTTTTTATTTTTTATAATATATATTTTGTTTTATTTTTATTTATTATTTATTTTAATGAATGTTTATTTCACATCATGGTATTTTGACCACGGTATTTTATGTGGGGATAGAGCGTATTTAATGTAGTGTATATGAAGTAGTATTTATTATAGGAGTAAACTAGAAATTTATGTGATATAATTATATTAAATTTGAAATTTTAATTAATTTAGTTATGTGTGATGTATGGTCGTGTGTTGGAATTTATTAATTGTCGTCAGTTTGAAATTTTAATTTTTGATGTGATGCAGTAGGTTTGGTGATTTTTTTTTTGTTGCAAAATAGCCTATACAGTTATTAATATTTCATTACTTCTTAAGGTAGGTTTGGTGATTAATATTTCATTACTTCTTCCGTCACACTTAACATATCTTATTTAATTTGTGCACACATCCAATGCACATTTTCAATCGTTAATATCTCAAAATATGTAAAAAGAAAAAAAGAACTATATAAAATATATATTCTAAAACTACATGAGTTTAAGATTCTAAAAGACCCAACTCGACTATTTCTTTCTAATATATACTTGTAATAACATTAAGTCAAAGTTAAATAATTAACAGTGACAAAAAGTCAAACAAGAGAATTAAACTGGGACGGAGGGAGTATTTAGTATAATGAGAATGAGACAAAAATGTTGAAATAGACAGAAAAAGGAAAGAGATGCATAAATAGTGGAATGATGGAGAAATATTTATTTTAATTACCAAACAATTAAAACAGGCCACCAAAAGGAGACAATTTCCGCTTTTAAGCCATCGTGTGGTGAGTGGGATGCACGCGGCCCGATTTTGTGTGGTATTGGTCAAATTGGCTTTAAATTCGGCCTGAATGCCTGTTGGTGGCTCAACTTCATAATTTAATCTTTCGTGACCCAAAAGTGAATTATCTGCCTATTGATGGCCTAAAAAATATTTATCTCTTTATTCTTTTGTCCATCTTTTCCATTCCTTTTTTCTTTTCTTTTCTTTTTCTTATATTTTTGGATTTTTCTTACATAAATGTGTAATAAAATTACATATTTTTGCATTTTTCATACCAGCTTATTATTTTTACAAATATGCATAAATCGGTCCAATTCAACTGCTTTCTTATTTAATATAAGACCGAAATGCGATCAAATGCCCATCTCAGACACGGAAATAGATTGAAAATAATGGACATTTCTGGCCATTATCAGCTTGTTGATTTCGGGTTCCCTATATATATGGGATCCCTTAGCTTGTAATTCTCTTTTGAACATTGAATGAATTGAATCTTCTCTTTCAAAGGTCATTACCGAGAGGCATACTCTCAAACAACTCCATGGATTTCATCCATTTTGGCTTCGGCTATCAATCGAGAATCGAGACACCTCGATTGATTATCACTTTGGAAGATTGAAAGGATGAAGGGGGTCACCATATTGGAGGGGTGGTTGTCTTCAAGAGTTAATTTATCCATTATGAAGTCTCCTTATCCTTGTTCTTATTTCTCTTGTTCTTCTTCATTTTTATTTTGCTATAGATTTCAAATATTGATCCATGGCAGTCTATTTAATTTGGTATCAGAGCCCATATTTGAATCTATAAGTGTTAGAAAACCACAAAAATATTTTGTTTATGTTTTTGTTTTTGTTTTCCTTCTTTTCCCCATTTTTCTTACTCTCAGGTTAAACACTGTTCCATCCATTTCTTGGCATTTGTGTGCTTGTTTTGATTGGGTAATTGGTTCTATGTGTTAATCGAGTATTATGCAATCCATATCCAAATTTTTTGAGTTATCCGAATGTTTTGGGATTTTGTGTTCTTGATTAGATTGGGAAGAACATCATATTGTTCTTGAGTGTTCATTTGTATTTTTGGGTTTTTGATTCATTGGGTAAGTGTTAGGGATTTGTTTGGGAAGCATTCGGTTGTAATTTTCCTATTTTTGGACCACAAGGGCGTACGTGGCATCCCAAGGGTGTGCATGGTACAAAAGTTGGTTAGTGGGAACTTGGCCTACGTATCCGTCAACATCAAAGGCTGTTATGACGCCAAACACCTTAACGACGCAGACCAAGTCTAGCGTCGTAATGCTTCCAAACAAACGCTAAAGGCAGAAAGGCGCCCACGACGCCACACACCTAGTACGACGCGGACCAAGTCTAGCTTCGTAAACACCCATAGCATCGTAAGGCCGACTGAGGACCAACATTCAGAATCCCAAAGTACGACGCCAAGCAGTACTACGCGAACCATTACGACGCTAAACAAGTCTCTCGACGTAATCAAGGATAGCGTCGTAACAGTCAAAATTCGAGGTTTCACGTCGTACCCAGCAAAATCAGGGATCCAATCAGAAGCTGCCACGTGTCAGTGCAATTTCCAAGGCGTTTCTAATCATTGTGCAATCATTTCAAACTTGGGAAAATTGGTCCATCCATTTCACTAAACGGTTTCACTAATTTAATCCACGAACGATTTATTGGGTTGAAGTTCCATCAGAACTCGTAACTGATATTTTTATCTGTCTCGTAACTGACATTGGAATTCCCCGAGGAATAAGTGTCCATCACCGTTCCTCTAGATTATTTTACAAACTTTTGAGTTGAAGCCCCATCTACAATGTCAGATACTAGGGTTCCTCAATAGTGAATTTTTATCAGCTACTTTTAGCAGATATTGGGGGTTACGTGTGAGGCATATATCTGAGATTCTGAGTCATTTTATTTTTGTGAGGAATCCGGATATCTGATTGCAGCCTAATTAAAAACTGTGAACTGATTATTTAATTTGCAACAGCACACACGTGTCGTTCCCATTTTCCTTTCCTATCTTTGTTTGAGTCAGGCACAGCATTCTGTTTCGTGCTGTGAGTGTCTGTCTCTATTTTTTTCAACTTTTCTCTGACAAGGTGATACTTTTGAGGTGATCTCATACTCTTGTGGCTAAGCCAAGAAGGACTGAAGACAGAATTGTTTGAGCTAAGCGATACACTTGAGTGAGATCAGTCTACAAATTTCTGCACCTTATTTCTAGTCTATCTATACATATATTTTCTGCAAGTGTTTATCAATGGCAGGAACCAGCATGGAGGATATAATGAAAAAACTGGAAATCATGGCCACAAGAATTGACACTTTGTCTACCACCACCACATAGTTGAACACCAGGCTAAATGACATGGATGACAAGATGGAAGGACATTTCACTGCACTTAGCAATGACATCCGGACAGTGGAAGAGCGAATCGAGGAAACCAGATCATGGAGATCTGATCAAGGAAGTCAACTAGGTGAGTTCGGTCCTTCCAAGGAATGCTCATAGCAGACAGGAACTGGAGGAAATCGAGCAGCAGCTGCGGCAACCTCTGCCTGCTCAAGACCCGAGACAACCAGCACCACCAGTCAACCCTCCTAACCCAGTTGCATCTCCTCCGGTTGCATCTCCTCCTCCGGTCGCACCTCCGCCGGTAGGACCTCCTCCGGTTGTACCTCCACCAGTGCCAACCGGACATCTGAGAGCCGCTGTTAGAAATGTCCATCACGAGGAAAGAGGCCTAAGGAACCATGATTATGATTATGATGATTACGATCACAGGCGAAGGAATCAAGGCTACAGACGAGACCATCAGGACCCAGATGAACCCGATCTGCGAGGGTTGAAACTGCAAATTCCTACATATAAAGGAGCTGGGGGACCTGATGAATTCCTTGACTGGAGAGATGCCATTGAATTATGTTTCCAACTGCACAACCATTCTGACATCACCAAAGTCAGATTGGCTGTGAGTGAATTCTGGGAATATGCGCTTACATGGTGGATCAATCACAACCGCATCCGAGCAAGGAGACAACAGCCTGATATTGAGACATGGGAAGACTTAATGATCGAAATGGATCGTCGATTCGTACCTAGCACATACAAGATGGACTTGTATATGAAGCTGCAGTCCTGTGTCCAAGGAAACAGAACTGTAGACGAATATCACAAGGAACTGGAATATTTTATGATGAGATCTAGTGTGCGGGAAGACGATGAACTTTTCATGACCCGTTTTGTTAAGGGCTTAAGGCTGGATGTTCAAAAGGAAATGAAGTTGAGGCCTTATGAGGACTTACAAGACTGCATCCACCTCGCCACCGCATTGGATATTCAAATGAGGCAACAGCGAAACCGCCAGCACTCCAGTTCACATTCTCATCCACCAAAGCAGTGGACTTCGAAACCTGAAGCTGACAAGCATAAATCCTATCCAAAGGATGAAAAATGGTACAAGCCCCGAGGCTTCGAAATTGGCAAAGACTTTCGAACAGACAGAAAGGATGATCAGAAGCCTCGAAAGCCAGACATATATCGACCCAAAAGGGAAGATAAAGAAATAATTTGTTATAAATGTCGCCAACCTGGCCATATTTCTCCCAATTGTCCTAATGTACGCAGAGCTAATATAGTTACCACTGAAACATGTGATTACAGGATTTTAGACTTTGAAGAGGATGAAGCCGAGGTTGCCAGAGAAGGCGAAGACGAAGAAAATGAATTTGAGTATAGCAGCGACGAAACTGCTGATGAGTGCATCAACCAAGATGAAGTTCGCTTGCCTAATTTAGTCGCTATGAGAGTGCTAAATGCAGAAAAGCAGATCGACAACCCCGACAACGAGCTTGCTCAATGGGAGAATTTATTTCATTGTTATGGGGAGATTTGTGAAAATCTGACTTCTATAATTGTTGATAACGGTAGTTGTACCAATGTAATAAGTCTGTATTCCATTAGAAAGATGAAAATACCTACCAAAAACCACACTCGTCCATACCAACTCCATTGGATGAACGATAGTGGGAGTACGAAGGTAAACATACGAGCTAAAGTGGCACTGAAAATAGGGACTTATTATTCTGAAAATGTCATGTGTGACGTTGTACCAATGACAGCTTGTCACTTACTCCTTGGTCGCCCTTGGATGTTTCACAAGTCGGTCACGTACAACGACCGTAAGAATTGTTTATGTTTTCTGCACAGGGACAAAAAAATAGCTCTCAAGACATTGTCTATGGCCACAGTTCATGCTATTCAGAAGACCGTGATGGAGAACATTAAGAAAGAAGAAGCAGAGTACCAGCAGAAAAAGAAACGTAAGGCTAAAGTGGGTCAGCAAACGCCAAAATCTAATAGTGCCATTGCTTTTGCAGATCAATGTTTGTTGTCCACTAGAACTGAATTTCAGGAGGCTATAAAGGAACCTGGTTTCCCAGGTTACTGTCTCTTAGCCTTTGTTAAGCCTATTCTCTGTGTTAATCTCTGCTGCACCTGATTTGCCAAATGAATTTCACAGGATGCTAGATCGCAACAGAGACGTGTTTCCGGATGAAGTACCCGCGGGACTTCCTGCAATCCGAGGGATTGAACATCGCATTGACTTTGTACCCGGGGAATCCATACCGAATAGGCCAGCGTACAGAATGAACCCCGAAGAAACCAAAGAAATTCAAAAGCAAGTTCAAGAGCTTCTGGACAAGGGTTGGGTTCGGGAGAGCCTGTCTCCCTGCGCTGTGCCAGTCTTACTTGTTCCAAAAAAGAATGGGACTTGGAGGATGTGCGTGGACTGCCGAGCAGTGAATGCAATCAAAATCAAATACCGCCATCCCATACCAAGACTCGATGATATGTTGGACGAACTAGGTGGAGCAAGTATCTTCTCCAAGATCGACCTACGAAGTGGCTACCACTAGATCAGAATGCAGCCCGGTGATGAGTGGAAAACAGCTTTCAAAACCAAATTCGGGTTGTATGAATGGTTGGTGATGCCGTTCGGGCTTACAAACGCACCATCTACGTTCATGAGATTGATGAATGAGACATTGGGAATTTATATTGGCAAATTTGTTGTTGTATATTTTGATGATATACTTATTTACAGCAACTGTCTATCTGATCATGTCTCTCATATGGAACTGGTGTTAAGAAAGCTGCGAGGAGCCCAACTATATGCCAACATGGAGAAATGCACCTTCTGTGTTCCAGAGGTGATCTTTCTGGGGTTCATCGTTAGCAAAGAGGGTCTTAAAGTGGATGAATCCATGATAACCACCATAATTGAATGGAAGCCACCTACCTCAGTTCATGAAGTAAGGAGTTTCCTTGGGCTATGTGGGTTCTTTCGACGTTTCGTCCTACAGTTCAGTATAATTGCTACACCCCTGACCGCTCTTCTCAAGAAGAGTATTCCATACAAGTGGGGGATTGCCGAACAGAAATCGTTTGAGGAGCTGAAAGAAAAGGTGACCCATGCTCCAGTCATGGCACTGCCAAATTTCGACTATCCATTCGAGATCGAATGTGATGCATCGGGAACAGGATGTGGAGCCTGCTGATTCAGGAAGGTCGTCCAGTGGCCTATCACAGTGAGAAATTTTCGGGAGCTCAACTGAATTATTCTATTTATGATAAAGAGTTGTACGCTGTGATACGGGCACTGAAGACTTGGCAACACTATTTAAGGAGCTGAGAGTTCATAATCCATACGGACCATGATACCTTGAAGCATATCCGATCTCAAGATCAGCTAAGCAGACGCCATGCAAGGTGGAGTGGATTTCTGGAAACATTTCCATATGTGATTAAGTACAAGAAAGGCAAAGAGAACATAGTACCAGATGCTCTTTCGAGAAGATTGGCACTAACCGCATACGCTACTACGCATCTAATTGGATTTAAACATATCCGTGAGCTGTACAGCACAGATACAGATTTCGAAGAAATCTGGGAGAAGACGGAGAAACATGCCTTCAAGGAATACTCTCGTCTGGAGGGTTTCCTTTATTTTGGAAATCGGTTATGTATACCGAAAGGATCGGTCAGAGAGCTGCTCATCAAGGAAGCACACAGTGGAGATATGTTAGGGCATTTCGGAAGGATTGCCACTGTGACCATCCTATCTGATCGTTTCTTTTGGCCCGGATTGCCAAAGCAAGTTGAGGACTTCATCGCGAAATGCATCATCTGTCTCAAGGAAAAATCAACAGTGAAGCCTCACGGACTGTACAAGGCACTGCCCATACCAGATGGTCCTTGGGTAGATTTGTCAATGGACTTTGTTTTGGGACTGCCCAGAACTGCTCGAGCAAAAGATTCCATCTTTGTAGTCGTTGACAGATTTTCCAAGATGGCCCATTTCATCCCATGTGCCAAAACCAATGATGTCTCCCATGTGGCCAAAATATTTTTCAAGGAGGTTGTGCGCTTACACGGCATTCCTAAGACAATTGTGTCAGATCGGGACGCCAAATTTGTGAGCTATTTCTGGAAGTCACTATGGTCTGAAATAGGTACCAAGCTTCTCTTCTCTACGGCATACAAACGGACGGCCAGACCGAATCTGTCAATCGGGTTCTCGGCAATCTGTTAAGGATAATCACATCTTCCAATTCTAAAAGTTGGGATGAATGCCTTCCATACATTGAATTTGCCTATAACAGATGAAACTTTTGACAATTTCCCACTATACGAGTATTTTCTAAAATATCAAGTTTGAATTTATTAAATGAAAAGAGTTAATTTATGGAAGGGGTTTAAGGATATATTAAGGTTGTCACGTTTTTATATACTCGTATAGGAAACTGTGGCCCGAAAGCGCACGGTGTCAAAAATTGCAGTATTTATAGTAAGACCGGATCGTTCACTGGAAGATGTGCGATAGAAGCAGGGCCCACGTCGTTTACTAAGATTTTCCACTCGGTTACTCGATTCAAGCTTGTGTTTTGAATTACCATCTACTTGACATAATTTAAACTAAGCTATGAAAGCAATAAAATTATTCTACAAAGCATATTAAATCTATTCTAAGAAAGCAATAACAATATTCTAAGTAAGCGGTGAAAATTATTCTAAGAAAACAGATTTAAAATGTGACAGAAGGGACAGGGAGAAAATAATAAAGATTGGACAAGATTCAGATGAGACACAATTAAACTTCCATTTTAATTACACAGATCTTTGCTTGGGATAGTTCGTCAGTTAGCTAACTCTTATGCTTTCTATACTATGTTCCCTTTAACAGACAGGTACTTACAGTGAGAATTTACATGCTCTTAAGACAACAAAATCTAAGATACCACAAATTCATAACTCCCCTTGCAATGCCTTGCAAGAATATGTTAGTCATATGTGGTGGACAAGCAACACCTAACATATCATTAGTTGATATGCCAAGTACTCCTACATCCCCCTTGTCACACCCAAAGTCTAATATTAAATCCTGAACTAATCCACAACTCTTAAACCTTACAACCGGCGGCCAACCTCTAATTCTTCCGAGTGACCTCTATAAAAGCATTTAAAAGTAAGCGGTAAAGAAAGCAGTAAAAAAAGCATTTAAAAACCTATCACTCGGAAGTCTCAAAAGCTATCTCATTCCGTTAGTATAAAAGAGCCCCTGGTCTTGGTGACCAGATGCAGATTTAGAACTTCCCAAATATCAGTAAGCCACAGGGCTTATAACAACCGGTTAGTTATGAGATACAAACTGAGTGGAACAGACCTGTGAAGATCTATTCCGAATGTACTCACTAAAGACTCAATTCTAGGCTTTGGCGGGAGAAGATAGTAATTGAAAGAATAAGCAACCCTACCTTACAAATTAACTAAGGCCTATATGTTGTTCCTCTAGTATTATTTATCACATCTTATCCGAATCCAAGTGGACACTGATTCGATGCAATACTTAATAGAAGTTTTCCAACACACAGTAATTTTGATAAAACAATTGATATTTGAAAATCATTCCCTACACAGGTACTAGACTCTCAATTAAAATACAGATCCTTTCAGTCTAGGAGAGACCTAATCACTGACTCTGCTTCTAAGTTCTCAAAATCAACCCCCAGTAGAATATGAGTTAGTCATAACTGTCGAATTTATCCCTTACTCAGATCCTGATTTTGTAAAAGAATTTTTGTTGGAAATTTATTATGTAGCATCTGATTTAGATCAAGACTTCTATGTCCAATGGAAGGATCCTAAAATAATATAGACCACAATATCTACATAATAATATCATACATACATGTATATGAGAAGTAAAATAAAATACCCCAAAACATATGGTGGGTTTAGACAGAATTTGATACACAAAGATGGATTAGCCTTGAGATAAGAAGAATTGGATAAAAGAGTGCCAGAAATAACTGGGGTTATCTGGACTGCAAACATCTGGCATCTAGTTCCCAATTATTCCAGATGTAATGGTTTTTAGACAGTAAGGAACCCTTAATGACAGTGATCGCTATCATCAAGAGTCCTACTATCCATGAGAGAGTAAAAACCCACATGTTGTCTTGCTACAGTACGATTATAACAGTGTTGATCGACACTGTTTAACATTACTTATGGCTCGAAATTCAGGTTGAAATTAAGATAATGAGAATAAAACTGTATCTAGTTAGGAATTGGCTGAGTGGCTAATCGTTATCCCCGTGAAGGGACCTTTTTGCCGTAGCTTCCACCAATCACTAACCAGACCATGCAAAATAACGAGTAATAATTAATACACAGAAGACGAGCTAATCGTTATCCCGGTAAAGGGACCTTTTTGCCAACATTGATCTGTGATATCTCTTATTACCCATTCATACACACAAGTAATGAGAAAATGTGAAATTAAAAGAATGTTTTTGGGTATTGTGTAAGTATCAATCACACAATAATATAGACACTAATGGGTTGAGGTGTGTAATGGATAAAATTAAATGCATTGGGCCTAAGCCCAATACATCCATGCAACTTACACAACTCAGGAAGATAAAATATTTTTGGAGTTTTAAAATAGAGAGGGGAGGTCAATTCGGTCTACTGCAATATAAACCGAATTGCCTATGCATGAGAAATGAAGTGTTATCTTACCCAATTAATCATAGTAAGGTTGGGAAATAACATCATCTAATTCGGTTTGTCAAGCAATTAGGTATAGACCGAATTGGGCAAACCGAATTGATGGGGTTATCCCCTTACTCAAATTTGGCTAAGGCATTTGCTTCAAAAGGAGTGTTTAATTCGATTTACCAGGATAATTCGGTGAAGACCGAATTGGCAAACCGAATTGGTTTAACAAGGAAAATAAACTAAGGCATGAAGGGATGATAATGCATACAATGAGGTTTCCAAGTCAATTCGGTCTATGTGTGCAATTCGGTATAAACCGAATTGCATAGATCGAATTGCATGGGAACTTCATGAGGATGTGAACAAACAACATTTTTATCATGCAATTCTGTTTTCATGGGCAATTACATGACATTTTCATGGGCAATTCGGTATAGACCGAATTACATGACATTTTCTCATGAAGGAAATAAACAAACATTTTGTGTCATACACTTCAGTCTTCATGGGCAATTCGGTATAGACCGAATTAATTACCTTAGACCGAATAGCATGGCATTTTCACATGTGTATTTTTTTTATGTTTACAAATATCACTGCGGTTTCTAAGTTGATGTGGTTTATGATAGATGAGATTGACCCCATCACTCATTTCACATCAATGTCATCTCGCAGCCATACTTGTAAATATTTTATGGTTATCCATAATCATGCATGTTCAGTGGATAAAAGCATGGAGTAAAACCTAAAGCTACAAACAAATAATTCAAAGAGTAAATAACCTAAAACAACTATAATTCTAAGAACATCATGCATAAAATAATAAGAACACTTAAATTATCTAAGGCAACATAGACAAGAAATCTAAGCAAGGAATTAAGGAAATTAAAATAAAGCATGTAAACTTATTTCTAAGAAGCCTTAAATTAACTAAACACCTAAGAACACTTATTTGAGCTCTAAGGCATAAAAACACACCAAAAATCCACTTAACATGCATTTATTAAGAATGAAAGCCAACTAGAAACATATTAAATGTAACCTACTTGGAACAAACATTCATTCTACCATATTTATTGCTAAAGAAAGCATTTAAAGAGTGTGAAACACATGAGCCAAAATCCATTTCTGGAAATTTTCTTTGCATTAAACACTTGAAAACAAAGTAAATAACCCAAAACGATCATTAGATTGAAAGTTGGGTTCATTCTAATTACAAAGCATGTTAAAAATATGAAAAATGGCTACTCTAAGTGGTACTAACAGCTTTACAAATTAAACTAACATCAAAGCAGCAAAAACTAATCTAAAGTGCATAAAAATAATCTAACTAATCTACCTACCTAACCCTTAAGGGGTGAAGAACTTGGTACCCCTTGTCCTCTCCAAGTATTAGGGTTGGAACTGTATTCTGTGTTCTGTGATATCTTCAGTGTTGGTGAGAATTGGCTTTTATACTTGTTCTTCAAAACCTTAGGCCCATCAGAGCCCATTAGCAATGGCAAGCTTTTTCCACGTGCTCCTCAGCTTCATCTGGATGTATTTTGAACTTAATTCGGTCTCCACATGCAATTTGGTATAGACCGAATTGGTGGACATCGAATTGCTTGAAGTCTTTCTTTCATGATCTTTGGCTGTGATGTGGTCTTCAGTGTCAATTCGGTATAGTGTAGACCGAATTGATTTTGTCGAATTGATCATGGTCTCCTGTTTGGCTTCCTTGTCTTGAATCAATTCGGTTTATGCAATTAATTCGGTGTAAACCGAATTGCATAAACTGAATTAGGTATCTTGCTTCTCCTCTCAACACTTGGTCTATTGTTCTTCTTTATTCTTCAGCAATTCGATCTATATGGGCAATTCGGTGTAGACCGAATTGCCTAGACCGAATTGCCTAGACCGAATTGCCTTTCAACACTTGGCCAAAAATTTCATTTTTGTGGGTTTTCATTCTTTTTCCCATCTTTTTGATTTTTGTGGGCTATTTTATTCTTTTGCCCATCTTTTCATTCCTTTTTCTTTTCTTTTTTTCTTTTTCATGTTTTTGGATTTTTCCAACACAAATGCAATTAAAATTGCATATTTTTGTGTTTTTCATTACCAGCTTATTGTTTTTACAAACTCGCATTAATTTGTCGAATTCAACTGTTTTCTTATTAAAATAAGATGGGAATACGATCAAAATGTCCGTCTCAGACACGGAAATGGATTGGAAATAATGGACAATTTTGGCCATTATCAACATACTCACATTTAATTCTGATCGTCCCCGAGCAGTCAGAGTCAATGCTCCTAAGAGCAAGGAATCTGCACATTCAATCCATTTGCGTGGCTTCAAAAATTTCATTCTTTTTATATTGGGATAAGATAATCAAAATTACAAGTATTAAACTCTCTTGATTGCAGTGTTTAATGAAATGATATTTTTCACTTGAGTCGGTATACAAATCAATCATTATTGTTAATTTTCCTTGAATATATGTATAGAAAATTTCATTCGTTTAATTCTTGAATTCAAATATGACATGAACATTAATCAATCAACGCAGAGTCTCACATATAGTAGAAACGGAAATTTCACTCACTCTCAAATTGGATTTTAGACATTAATGCTCATAATCAAATTCAATTAAATTCTCCCATAGGCTTGCAATTAGACCAACTCGTCACCTACTCATTTCCTCAAATCGAGATCCTGAGGTCTTATTGAGGGTTATAACGGGGCATACGGTTGTAACATCGGTATGGAAGGGAATTATTGGGTTAAAAAGTGGCACGAATCTATTCCACCATAACTTGGCATGTTTTTATTTAAAATCTATGATCATCAATATTCTTTTTTTTTTCTATTGCATGACATTAGACTATGTCTAATTTGCTTTGTCAATTGCAATTTATTTTTGTTGAATGGATCTCAACATTTTTCTCTTTTTCTTTTTCTTTTCTTTTTTCTTTTTCTCTTTTTTTTTAATCGGTTTTTGAATACCGATTGACATTTTTTATGATCATAAACTATAATGCCTTGGTGAAATTGGTGCATGTACACTTGGGTTTGATTTTCTTGGTCTTTTTATAAGGTTAGGAAAATATAGTGGTTTCAAAGAAAAATTAGGCTTACGGGCTCAGAATGGTTAATCCTAAAGGAAAAATATTTTTGGGTTTGGATTTCAAACGAAGGCCAAAAATTTGGGTTTTTCTAAGTGCCTCGATCATATGCTCAATTTTGGGAATATGGCATGGTCTTGAATCGGTCCCAATTGCAAGTTCTAGTTTCCTTTAATCGAATTGATTTTCACACAATCAAAGAAATAATGAGTAAAAATGACTCGGCTCAGATCTCACATGGTATGGTTTGATCATGTCATATATTTATTCTTGAACTTAGCCTTTGAAAAATTCTTGCAATTTATTCATCGAATTCTCAACATGAAAGTTTGTTTTTCTTTCAAGTGATCATATCATTGATTTTTATAGCTCAAAACCTCAAGAATTTATATCATGCATATTTTTAATTATTTTATCTCAATTTAATAGTTTGAAAATTTCATCATTAGCCTAAATTCAACATGTGAATTTAGGTCACAAATTTATGCTTGTTTTATGTCGGTTATTTAATTGAAAGCAGTAAAAAGACACTGTGAACATGCAAGCATGTTACAGCTTTGTTTTTGGCATGGCAGTCACTTATTCATTTCGGACTGCCACACATCTTTTTTCAAAATATTTTGAGAATTCAAAGCGAAATTCTCTTTTTGGAAAGCAATAAATACATCAATACATTAGTTACAGGAGAGTGTTGTGTTCTCGAATCGAGTTTGCACACAAAACTCAAAATTCAAAATATCGCCTAATTGATATTTTAAGTTTAGATTAGACAAAAAATACAGTCAATACAGATCTAATCTTCCCTCCGCATCTTTCTTCTATTACCCTTGAAAGAAGACTCTGCTCCAGTGGACAAAGTTTGTTAGGCTGCAGGGTAAGCAGTATTCGTAGTCGTCCATTTCTCCTAGGTCCTCTTGCATCCTTGAACAGTAGACCCTGGGCTCTTGGTCACCAAACAAATCGGGGGTCTCCAAGCTCTCTATCAGCCATGAGAGGACGTTGGTGCCCACATATTTTAGGACCAATTCATCCGTTGCCATTTTGTCGATCATTGTTATCCCTTGTTGGACCTGATCATTGTCCAGCTTGCTCAGCAGCATGAATCCCCTTACAAAGATCGAAGCCTTGTGATTATCCTCTATCCCGGGTCTCAGCAACTCGCAGGCTCCTTCTTCGTCCCCTGCTCCGAATGCCTTTAGAGCTGGGATGAGTTGGAGGTTAAAGTTCCCTGCCTCCTCACATGTACGGAGGAGTTCCTCCTTCTGTCCTTTGATTCCTTGGTCCCAGATTTTTATGATGGTGGTTTCTAGTTCACACCTTCTGTAGACAATGGGGAGATCTCCTGCAGTTCTGAACTTCTTGCACACTTTCTTGGCAGTAAATACCTTTTTGATGTCATCCTCTCCTATACGGGAGAGGATTTCTCCTAACAGATCCACTGGCAAGTCCAGCAGCTTAGTTCCTTCCTGTTCTTGATTTGGGTCTGGGAAGATGATGCATCTGCGAAAAACGGGGAGTATTAAATCAAATTTAAAATCAACATTCTCACATTTTGAGCCCTTGCTCTAAATGTGAGTTAATTGGTTTCACTTGAATTTATTGAGGCAAAAGATAGGTACTAAGATACCGAGTTAGATTATAAAATCTAACTTTATTGAACACAAATAGTTACAAGGAAAAATGAAAAATAAGAGTCTTGGATCCTTATAATTTTTCTTAGACTAAAAAAAATAGTCTAAGGATTTTTCAAATGGTCAAGAGACCAAAAGATGGAATTTTTATAGGCTATTGAGCCCACAAAAGAAAATTTTGATTTTTAATCATTTATAAAAGTGATTTAAAACATATGAGATGGGATGAGGAAAAAAAATTCAATGATGGAGAATAAATGCACATGATGAATGATGCAACTGCTAGCATGAGGCAATGGATTAAGGAAAAATAAAAATAAACTAACACAAACACACAAAGACTATTTTTAGATTTTAATAAAAAGTGTTGACTTTTAATGTAATAAAATTGGGGGTGTGAGTGGTCCCCCATTTGAATTTTTGTGTGGATAATGGGTGATAAAAAGTGAGCAAAATTACTACACTTTGTTGATTCCCCACATATCCCACATGTGTAAGTCAAACACTTAATGAAGCAAAACAAGGAACCCTACCAACTTTTGTCTTTTTTTTTTTTTTTACATAAATGCCAAACCAACAGTGTTTGAGAAACACATGTCAGGAAAAATTTTTTCATGGTTTTGTTTGTAACCCATGTTTCCATGTTTATTATAAACATCAACTTTTCAGTTGAATTTGTATGGTGTGGTCAACTGGGTACCCACAAAACTTTTATTAGCAAAATTCACAAATACAGTAGCATGCAAACAACTACATAACATGGTTTATTCATGCCAATATTTTTCAAAAATTATGCCAATAAATCATACTTCAAGAACTCAACACAATAGGTTCACTCAATCAATCATGCTTATTCAATCATCATCATCACACATATCAAAATAGTAGTACAGGGGCAAAATGGAAAAGCTACCCCTGTAATCACCATCATCACAGTTTTCTAAGTGTAATCACAGTTATCAACAAATGAAATGACACAAAATTTACACAATGGACAAAAACAGAATTTTTGAGGGTTTTAAAACCGAAATATTTTTCACAGTGAACACTATTCTTAAACACAATAAGCTTCAAAACATCACAATGGAGTTCGAACAAGGAAACAGGGAAAAACCCTAAGTTCTACTAACACTGTTTTAAGCTATTTCGATTATGCCCAACATATTCCGACCACATTCCGACCTTCCCCAACATAAAAACAGTCTACAATCTCTTCCCCACCCCGGATTTCGCAAAAATTCATAAAAATCAAAACTGGAAACGCGACAATGGGGCGCGGAATCGAAAACAGAGAACTTACCCCATGCTCCCACTTGGATTAGAAGATGAAAACGCCATTTAAAAAGCTTGGGAGTGATTTGGATGTAGTGAAGTTTTGGGTTCGAGCTCTGGTTTCGCAAGGAAGACGAAGGGTCGCGAGAGGGAAATAGGGGATTTTTCTAAGTGTGGAAGTGAAAGTGAGAGGGAAGAGAGGGAAAGGGTATATATATATAGGGGAGTGGGACTGGGATCAATTCGGTGTAATGGAGACCGAACCATCAATTTGGTCTAGACCGAATTAATGAAATCCCCAAGTGTTTGTGAGGGATTCGGTCTCCAGGCCAATTCGGTATAGACCGAATTGGCTTGTAGACCGAATCTGGAGAAAAACACAAACAACTCACTTCAATTCGGTGTTTAAAATCAATTTGGTCTAGACCGAATTGACATAAGACCAAATTGGAGAGAGTATACCCAATTGGACACTTAGAAGAATAAAGGGTGCTTTTGTGAGGCAATTCGGTCTATTCAGGCAATTCGGTATAGACCGAATTGCCTTTTAGACCGAATTGGTCACTTGCAAAAAAAAATATGAGGCTCAGAATAAAATAATGCCTTTTGTATATCAATTCGATCTTTCAAAATCAATTCGGTATAGACCGAATTACTTAGACCGAATTGCTACTTAGCAAAATTAACACCGAATGTGTGCCTTGGGGGATCAATTCGATCTCTTCGATCAATTCGGTCTAAACCGAATTGGCTTGGAGACCGAATTTGAAGAATTTAGCAAGGCAACACTTACAAAAATTTTTGAAATATTCCCAGTTTTTAACATTTTCTAAAATTATGCATTTTCTATAAATCTAAAATACTGAGCACGCTTACTTACACACAATGATTATTCTAAATATTTATTGCTTGCATAAATTAGGTTGGATTAACACTGCTATTTTGTGGATTTATTCCGGACTTTAAATTTCTCTAATTTCCGAAATTAATTTCCATTAATTCCAATATTAATCCAACCAGGAACCTGGTTTTTTAAGCTTTATTTTTCTTTTTGTTGATTCCATGAATTCCTGCAAGGCAAATATAGGAAAATTATTAGATTTTTCTCCAAATATCAACATCCTCACATTTAGAGTCTTAGCACTCTAAATGTTTAGTTGATGTTTGGATACTTATTGCCCAAAAAAATGAATATGCTATGTACTAAATAATTAAATAAGTATATGTTATTTTATTGAGCATAGGCCGGCTCTAATATCATTTGAACTTCTTTTTCGGGGTCGAACTGTCCGAGATACTCCTTCAATCTCTGTCCATTTACCACCATCTCTCTCTTGTCAGTTCGAATCCTGATAGCTCCACTTTCAAACACGTGCACCACTTCGTATGGCCCTTCCCATCTGGATCTAAGCTTTCCGGGGAATAGCTTCAACCTAATATTGAACAATAAGACATTTTGGCCAACATAGAAGTGTTTAGATTTAATACGACGATCATGTATCTTCTGGGTCCGCTCTTTGTAAATCCTTGAGCTTTCATAAGCTTGCGCACGTATTTCCTCAATTTCATTGAGGTCCAACTTGCGTTTGCCCTGAGCAACTCTTGGATCAAAATTAAGCGTTTTTACGGCCCAGTAAGCCTTATGCTCTAGTTCTACAGGCAAGTGACAAGCTTTTCCGAAGACAAGCCTATAAGGGGACATCCCAATAGGAGTCTTAAATGCAGTGCGGTATGCCCATAGTGCATCATTGAGCTTACGTGACCAATCTTTACGGGTTATCCCCACAGTAGCCTCGAGTATATGTTTGATTTCGCGGTTTGATACCTCGACTTGGCCACTAGTTTGGGGGTGATACGGTGTGCCTATCTTGTGGAGAATCCCAGTTTTTCTCATAAGATTTGCGAAAGCTTTGTTAACAAAATGGGTTCCTCCATCAGATATAATTACCCTAGGTACACCAAATCTATTGAAAATGTTATTTTTCAGAAATTTGATGACTTGGTGACCATCATTGGTTGGCAGCGCAACCGCCTCAACCCACTTGGATACGTAGTCAACAGCTCCCAAGATGTAATGATTCCCATCAGATGTCGGGAATGGTCCCATGAAGTCAATACCCCATACATCGAAAATCTCAAGAGTGAGAATTCCTTTTTGAGGCATTTCATCCCTCTTGGAGATATTCCCTAGTCTTTGGCATCTGTCACAAGCCTTAAAAAACGCCCTGCAATCCTCGTAAATGGTAGGCCAATAGAAACCACACTCGAGCACTTTATGAGCTGTTCGAGTGGGGCCATAGTGACCTCCATATTCCGATTCATGGCATTTTTTAGCGATTTGATAAGCCTCATGCTCAGTTACACATCGTCGAATAATCGAATCTGCACAATGCTTGAAGAGATAAGGATCTTCCCAGAAGTAGTTGACTACATCTCGGTTGAACCTTGCTTTATGGCCCTTGTGCTGGAATGGTGGGGTTATTCCACATGCTAAAAAGTTAGCAATGTCGGAAAATCATGGACAAGCTTGATCATGAAAGTGCAAGGCAAACAGTTGCTCGTCCGGAAAATTTTCGTTAACGGCTCTCTCATTTTTATCATTTTCTATTCGAGACAAATGGTCAGCAGCACCATTGTCTTTGCCTTTTCTATCTTTTATTATGATATCGAATAACTGCAACAGAAGTACCCACCTAATTAATCGAGGTTTGGCATCTTGTTTGCTAAACAAGTATCTCAGTGCAGAGTGATCTGTGTACACTATGGTTTTCGTACCAATGAGGTACTGTCTGAATTTATCAAACGCGAAAACCACAGCATACATCTCTTTTTCCGTGGTGGTGTAGTTGATTTGAGCTTCATTCAGGGCGTGACTTGCGTAATGAATTACACAATGTTTCCCTTCCTTATGTTGCCCAAGAACTGCACCTACGGCGAGATCACTTGCATCGCACATTACCTCGAAAGGTATTGACCAATCGGGTGGTTGCACTATTGGAGCAGAAATCAACATCTTTTTGAGCGTGTCAAAGGCTTGAACACACGCTTCATTTATTATGAAGGAATTTTCTTTACACAGCAAGTTAGTGAGCGGCTTGGCAATTTTAGAAAAATCTTTAATAAACCTCCGGTAAAAACCGGCATGCCCTAAGAAACTCCTAACTGCTTTTATTGAATTGGATAATGGAAGATTGGAGATGACTGAGACCTTGGCTCTATCGACTTCGATGCCTGCGCGCGAGATGCGGTGACCCAACACAATTCCTTCGGAGACCATGAAATGGCACTTTTCCCAGTTCAAAACTAGGTTAGTGTCCTCGCATCTTTTTAAAATTTTTGCAAGATTAGTCAAACATCCATCAAAAGTATCTCCATATACAGAGAAGTCATCCATGAAAACTTCAATGCATTTTTCGATAAATTCGGAGAATATAGACATCATGCATCGCTGAAAAGTTGCAGGCGCATTGCAAAGGCCAAAAGGCATGCGCCTGTACGCAAAAGTTCCATACGGGCAAGTGAAAGTAGTTTTATCATGATCTTCACTAGATATTACAATTTGATTATATCCCGAATAACCATCCAAAAAACAGTAGTACTCCCTCCCGGCCAACCTCTCGAGTATTTGATCAATGAACGGCAAGGGGAAGTGATCCTTCCGCGTAGCGGTATTGAGCTTCCGGTAGTCGATGCAAACTCTCCAACCGATCACTGGCCTTGTCGCCACTTCTTCTCCTTGTTCGTTAGTAGTTATGCATATCCCCCCACGCTTAGGTACTACCTGCACTGGGCTAACCCATTTGCTGTCAGATATAGGATAGATGATACCAGCATCTAAGAGCTTGATAACTTCTTTCCTTACCACTTCTTGCATGTGGGGGTTCAAACACCTTTGGGGTTGCCTAGAGGGCTTGTACTCCTCTTCCATTAAAATTCTGTGCATGCAAACAGAGGGGCTTATTCCTTTTATATCAGAAATGGTCCATCCAATTGCATGTACATACATATTTCTTGATAATGTCTACCAGAGCTTTTTCTTGTTCTTGTGTCAGCTTAGCTGACACAATTACCGGTAACTTTTTAGGTTCAGTGAGAAAAACGTACTTAAGATGATCCGGAAGTATTTTAAGTTCAAGCTCTGGCGGACATTCAATGGAAGGCAGTAATTTGCGAGAAACGGATGGGGGTGAAAGATCAGATTTACCTTCAGGACCCTGTGTCAGTACAGGGTCCACTTCCTCGTCCATGGTGCTCTCCTCCTCCTCCGGAGTGAATTCAACACCGTCGAATTCTTCAAGGTCCCCAGTTATAGGGTCCTCGAAGTGCACGGCATTGCAGCTTGGCTCGGCACCAGCAGGCATCAGTACCTGCTTTGAAACTTTGTCCGACATCACAGTCATAGAGTCTATGCTCTCATCCTCACTCCTACCCTCTATTACATCAAACTTGGAACAAATTTCCTCAGATGGAAACTTCTGCAGTTTGCCCATGTTGAAGTTCAGCTCTTCTTCTCCGACACGGAGCTTGATTTGGCTTGATCGAGCGTCTATCAGTGCACCACATGTTGAGAGAAAGGGGCGGCCTAAGATCAGCGGCATTTCGTAGTCCTCCTCAATGTCAAGAATGATGAAGTCGAAGGAAGAGAGTCCCTCTCGTCTTTACGATCACGTCCTTCAGAATTCCGACTGGGTGGGTAATTGACCGGTCCGCCGGTTGAAGTTTCATTGTAACTGGTTCAATTACTCCCAAGTGAAGACGTTTTGCCATGGCGAGTGGCATGACGTTGATGCTGGATCCCAAATCGCATAACCCTTTTCCGACATTGGTTTTTCCAATGTGGACTGCAGTGTGATACAGCCTAGGTCTTCCTTCTTCTCCGGTAGCACTCTTTGGATTATGGCACTGCAGCTGCTGTTTAAAATCACCACTTCATCCTGCTCAAATTTCCTTCTCCCTGAAATCATTTCTTTAAGAAATTTAGCATAGACGGGCATTTCCGAAATCATTTCGAACTGGGGAATGGTGATCTCAACAGCTTTCAATCTTTCTAAACACTTTTTAAATTTTTCATCTTGTTCCTTATTTTTAAGACGTGCAGGATATGGCACCCTTGGCATGTATTTATTATTATCAATTTTTTGTGGCAAAGGGAAGGAAGTTGTACCTTCACCAGTACCCTTATCAGCTTCAATGCAGCTTTAGTCTGCGAATTAGCTGCATCTAATTTATCCTTCACCAGTTCAATACTTTGTTCTCCTTCAATCCTCTCCTTTTCATTTTCTACCTCCACTGAATTCTTTCCCTTTATAGCCTTTTTCTTTCCGGACCCAATATTCCCCTTCAGATTCTTACCTCCCCGCAATGTGATTGCTTTACATTGCGGGTTGGTCTCAGTACTGCTCGGTAATGTTCATTTCCCCCTGTTTTGCAGTTCTTTCGCCAGCTGAGTGACTTGTGTTTTCACATTCTTAATCGATGACTGCAGTTGCTGGTTTATCTCCCTTGGATTAGAAATAAACTCGGTCATCATGTTCTCCAGACGAAATGGTGGCTTTTGATTGAACTGCTGGTTCTGATCAGGTTGGGCTTGGAAATTCTGAAAGTTTTGGCCTTGATTTTGGTTGGGTCTTTGTTGGATGAGTGGCTGGAAGTTCTGATTGTGATTCTGGAAGTTCTGTACTCTCTGTTGAACGAACCCTTGATTCTGTGGCCGAAAGTTTTGCTGTTGGTTTTGGTGGGCAAACTGGGTAGGCTGATTTGGCTGAGATAACAAATGCGCATTGAGTGCATTGTTATTTGAGTAGGATAGATTGGGGTGGCGGTTCTGGTAGTTTCCGGCATAGTTACAGCTTTCAGTAGCTATCTGTTGGCATGTATCAGTTGGATGTGGTCCCTGACACAGCCCGCAAACAGCTTCCGATTGCTGTGGTTGTGCTTGGCTTGAAGAAGCTCCTGCTTGTGCAATACCCTTTCCTTTATCCTGACCCAGCTGGATCGCAGCTACCTGTTCCTGTAATTTTTCAAAGTCTGTTTTACCCTCACTTACAGCAAAAACTTTTCTAGAGGAGTCAGCCTTCCTTTCATCAGTGTTCAGCACTGATCTGTTGACAGACATGGTCTCAATCTTTGCCCAGGCTTGGTCCATGGGCAAGTGGAGTAAGTGCCTTCCTCCAGCAGCATCTAGCATCATTCGCCATGAGTGGGTGAGTCCTCCATAGAATTTTCGCAACTGTTTCCATGGTTGATATCCATGTTGGGGGCATCTCCTCAAAAGGTTGAAGAACCTCTCTTTGGCATCATAGAGTGACTCATCCGGTTTCATTTTGAATTCTCCAATTTTTGCTCGTCCTTCCTCCACTTTTGATTCAGGGAAGTACTTCAACAGAAAACTCCTCACCAGATCTGCCCATGTGCTTCTCTGATTGATAGGCAACGACTTGTACCAATCCCTGGCTCCACTAAACAATGAGAAAGGAAACAACATCAGTCTTATAGCCTCAGGGGATACCCCCTGATTTTTTATCGTATCGCAGAGCTCCAGGAAAGTTTGAAGATGATCATGAGGGTCCTCATGATTTGCACCACAAAATTGATTGTTCTGCACCAAATTAATTAGTGCAGGTTTCAGTTTGAAGTTGCGTGCGGCAAATTGTGCTCTCCCGGGCCTGTTCAGATAAGGCTCCACAATAGGCTGCATGAAGTCAGTTGCTGCCTGCTGCTGCTGATTTCCTTGTTCTGCTTGATCTTGGTATTGCTGGTGGTAATTGGGATTTTGTTGGAACATGTTGTCTGGCTCTTGAGGGTTGTTCTGAAATTGATCTTGATTGAAGGGTTGATTCTGGTATTGCTGGTTTGGTATATTTTGGTTTTGGTTTTGGTTATATTGGTTTAGAGGTGGTGGCGGTTGTTGGTGAAATTGCTGGTAATGTTGCTGTTCAAGATTAGGTAGATTCTCCTCCTCGTTAGCACGATTTGGATGTTCTACCATACCTCCATCAGCTCCATTGCCAGGGTTATTGGGTGGTTGATTATGGATGGGTGGTGGGTCTATGGGTAAGATCGGGGGAATGTCCTGGTTTTCTGCCATGTCAGATAAATCACTCCTTGTGGTTTCAGGTGAGGTACGAGTCCGTGCTTCCCGTTCCTTTCGCAATCTTGCTTGTGCTCTCAGCTATCGAGCAGTTCTATTTCTAGATCGAACGGTAGCTCATGCAATGTATCCTTCCTCCATTGCATAAGCAGTTTATATCTCAACTTGACAGCACCTGCACAACCCCCAGGTTAGTAATGGTTCAAGAGTATATACAAAAACTATCTATGAGTAAATCAGGAGTGTAATTCTCTTAATAAACGGCGATGCATCCTCCCCGGCAACGGCGCCATGAAACTTTTGACAATTTCCCACTATACGAGTATTTTATAAAATATCAAGTTTGAATTTATTAAATGAAAAGAGTTATGATTTATGGAAGGGGTTTAAGGATATATTAAGGTTGTCACGTTTTTATATAGTCGTGTAGGAAACTGTAGCCCGAAAGCGCACGGTGTCAAAAATTGCAGTATTTATAGTAAGACCGGATCGTTCACTGGAGGATGTGCGATAGAAGCAGGGCCCACGTCGTTTACTAAGATTTTCCACTCGGTTACTCGATTCAAGCTTGTGTTTTGAATTACCATCTACTTGACATAATTTAAACTAAGCTATGAAAGCAATAAAATTATTCTACAAAGCATATTAAATCTATTCTAAGAAAGCAATAACAATATTCTAAGTAAGCGGTGAAAATTATTCTAAGAAAGCAGATTTAAAATGTGACAGAAGGGACAGGGAGAAAATAATAAAAATTGGACAAGATTCAGATGAGACACAATTAAACTTCCATTTTAATTACACAGATCTTTGCTTGGGATAGTTCGTCAGTTAGCTAACTCTCATGCTTTCTACACTATGTTCCCTTTAACAGACAGGTATTTACAGTGAGAATTTACATGCTCGTAAGACAACAAAATCTAAGATACCACAAATTCATAACTCCCCTTCCAATGCCTTGCAAGAATATGTTAGTCATATGTGGTGGACAAGCAACACCTAACATATCATTAGTTGATATGCCAAGTACTCCTATCATCCCCCTTGTCACACCCAAAGTCTAATATTAAATCCTGAACTAATCCACAACGCTTAAACCTTACAACCGGCGGCCAACCTCTAATTCTTCCGAGTGACCTCTATAAAAGCATTTAAAAGTAAGCGGTAAAGAAAGCATTTAAAAACCTATCACTCGGAAGTCTCAAAAGCTATCTCATTCCGTTAGTATAAAAGAGCCCCTGGTCTTGGTGACCAGATGCAGATTTAGAACTTCCCAAATATCAGTAAGCCACAGGGCTTATAACATCCGGTTAGTTATGAGATACAAACCGAGTGGAACAGACCTGTAAAGATCTATTCCGAATGTACTCACTCAAGACTCAATTCTAGGCTTTGGCGGGAGAAGATAGTAATTGAAAGAATACTCAACCCTACCTTAGAAATTAACCAAGGCATATATGTTGTTCCTCTAGTATTATTTATCACATCTTATCCGAATCCAATTGGACACTGATTTGATGCAATACTTAATATAAGATTTCCAACACACAGTAATTTTGAGAAAACAATTTATATTTGAAAATCATTCCCTACACAGGTACTAGACTCTCAATTAAAATACAGATCCTTTCAGTCTAGGAGAGACCTAATCGCTGACTCTACTTCTAAGTTCTCAAAATCAACCCCCAGTAGAATATGAGTTAGTCATAACTGTCGAATTTGTCCCTTACTCAGATCCGGATTTCATAAAAGAATTTTTGTTGGAAATGTATTATGTAGCATCTGATTTAGATCAAGACTTCTATGTCCAAGGGAAGGATCCCAAAATAAATTAGACCACAATATCTACATAATAATATCATGCATACATATATATGAGAAGTAAAATAAAATACCCCAAAATATATGGTGGGTTTAGACAGAATTTGATACACAAATATGGATTAGCCTTGAGATAAGAAGAATTGGCTAAAAGAGTGCCAGAAATAACTGGGGTTATCTGGACTGCAAACATCTGCCATCCAGTTCCTAATTATTCCAGATGTAATGGTTTTTAGACAGTAAAGAACCCTTAATGACAGTGATCGCTATCATCAAGAGTCCTAATATCCATGAGAGAGTAAAAACCAACATGTTTTCTTGCTACAGTACGATTATAACAGTGTTGATCGACATTGTTTAACAATACTTATGGCTCGAAATTCAGGTTGAAATTAAGATAAAGAGAAGAAAACTGTATCTAGTTAGGAATTGGCTGAGTGGCTAATTGTTATCCCCGTGAAGGGACCTTTTTGTCGTAGCTTCCACCAATCACTAACCAGACCATGCAAAATAACGAGTAATAATTAATAAACAGAAGACGAGCTAATCGTTATCCCGGTGAAGGGACCTTTTTGCCAACATTGATCTGTGATATCTCTTATTACCCATTCATACACACAAGTAATGAGAAAAGGTGAAATTAAAAGAATGTTTTTGGGTATTGTGTAAGTATCAATCAGACAATAATATAGACACTAATGGGTTGAGGTGTGTAATAAATAAAATTAAATGCAATGGGCCTAAGCCCAATACATCCATGCAACTTACACAACTCAGGAAGATAAAATATTTTTGAAGTTTTAAAATAGAGAGGGGAGGTCAATTCGGTCTACTGCAATATAAAACGAATTGCCTATGCATGAGAAATGAAGTGTTATCTTACCCAATTAATCATAATAAGGTTGGGAAATAACATCATCTAATTCGGTTTGTCAAGAAATTCGGTATAGACCGAATTGGGCAAAACGAATTGATGGGGTTATCCCCTTACTCAAATTTCGCTAAGGCATTTGCTTCAAAAGGAGTGTTTAATTCGATTTACCAGGATAATTCGGTGTAGACCGAATTGGCAAACCGAACTAGTTTAACAAGGAAAATAAACTAAGGCATGAAGGGATGATAATGCATACAATGAGGTTTCCAAGTCAATTCGGTCTATGTGTGCAATTCGGTTTAGGTATAAACCGAATTGCATAGATCGAATTGCATGGGAACTTCATGAGGATGTGAACAAACAACATTTTTATCATGCAATTCGGTCTTCATGGGCAATTCGGTTTAGACCGAATTACATGACATTTTCTCATGAACACATAGACCGAATTGCCTTAGACCGAATTACATGACATTTTCTCATGAAGGAAATAAACAAACATTTTGTGTCATACACTTCAGTCTTCATGGGCAATTCGGTATACACCGAATTACCTTAGACCGAATTGCATGGCATTTTCACAAGTGTATTTTTTTTATGTTTACAAATATCACTGCGGTTTCTAAGTTGATGTGGTTTATGATAGATGGGATTGACCCCATCACTTATTTCACATCAATGTCATCTCGCAGCCATACTTGTAAATATTTTGTGGTTATCCATAATCATGCATGTTCAGTGGATAAAAGCATGGAGTAAAACCTAAAGCTACAAACAAATAATTCAAAGAGTAAATAACCTAAAACAACTATAATTCTAAGAACATCATGCATAAAATAATAAGAACACTTAAATTATCTAAGGCAACATAGACAAGAAATCTAAGCATGGAATTAAGGAAATTAAAATAAAGCATGTAAACTTATTTCTAAGAAGCCTTAAATTAACTAAACACCTAAGAACACTTATTTGAGCTCTAAGGCATAAAAACACACCAAAAATCCACTTAACATGCATTTATTAAGAATGAAAGCCAACTAGAAACATATTAAATGTAACCTACTTGGAACAAACATTCATTCTACCATATTTATTGCTAAAGAAAGCATTAAAGAGTGTGAAACACATGAGCCAAAATCCATTTCTGGAAATTTTCTTTGCATTAAACACTTGAAAACAAAGTAAATAACCCAAAACGATCATTAGATTGAAGGTTGGGTTCATTCTAATTACAAAGCATGTTAAAAATATGGAAAATGGCTACTCTAAGTGGTAGTAACAGCTTTACAAATTAAACTAACATCAAAGCAGCAAAAACTAATCTAAAGTGCATAAAAATAATCTAACTAATCTACCTACCTAACCCTTAAGGGGTGAAGAACTTGGTACCCCTTGTCCTCTCCAAGTATTAGGGTTGGAACTGTATTCTGTGTTCTGTGATATCTTCAGTATTGGTGAGAATTGGCTTTTATACTTGTTCTTCAAAACCTTAGGCCCATCAGAGCCCATTAGCAATGGCAAGCTTTTTCCACGTGCTCCTCAGCTTCATCTGGATGTATTTTGAACTTAATTTGGTCTCCACATGCAATTCGGTATAGACCAAATTGGTGGACATCGAATTGCTTGAAGTCTTTCTTTCATGATCTTTGGCTGGGATGTGGTCTTCAGTGTCAATTCGGTATAGTGTAGACCGAATTGATTTTGTCGAATTGCTCATGGTCTCCTGCTTGGCTTCCTTGTCTTGAATCAATTCGGTGTAAACCGAATTGCATAAACTGAATTAGGTATCTTCTCCTCTCAACACTTGGTCTATTGTTCTTCTTTATTCTTCAGCAATTCGATCTATATGGGCAATTCGGTGTAGACCGAATTGCCTTTCAACACTTGGCCAAAAATTTCATTTTTGTGAGTTTTTCATTCTTTTTCCAATCTTTTTGTATTTTTGTGGGCTATTTATTCTTTTGCCCATCTTTTCATTCCTTTTTCTTTTCTTTTTCCTTTTTTCATGTTTTTGGATTTTTCCAACACAAATGCAATTAAAATTGCATATTTTTGTGTTTTTCATTACCAGCTTATTGTTTTTACAAACTCGCATTAATTTGTCGATTCAACTGCTTTCTTATTAAAATAAGATGGGAATACGATCAAAATGTCCGTCTCAGATACGGAAATGGATTGGAAATAATGGACAATTTTGGCCATTATCAACAGACATGTACACAGTGCCACACACATGTCTCCGTTTGAAATCGTTTATGGCTTTAACCCACTGACACAATTGGACCTGTTGCCACTTTCTCCGAGTGAGCATAAAAATGCAGTTGGCAGGGGCAGGGCACGAGCGATAAAGGAACTGCACAACCATGTGCAGAAGAGTCTGGAGAAAGCCGCTGAGACTTATGCGAAATACAACAATCGCGGCAGAAAGAAGCTGATACTCCACCCTGGGGATTGGGTTTGGGTGCATATGCGCAAGGAGCGGTTCCCCGCTAAACGAAAATCCAAACTTTCTCCTCGAGGAGACGGACCATTTAAAGTTCTAGATAGAATTAATGATAATGCTTATAGACTAGAACTACCTGAGGAGTACGGACTGAACCTTACTTTTAATGTTGCAGATTTGCAACTGTACGAACGAGATGACGAGGATGCTGATCGGTTGATGGCTCAACCTTCCGAAGGGGGAGGGGATGGCATGGGAGCCAAGTCAACAGCGTTGACCATACCGGAAGGACCCTGCTCAAAGCAACGTGCTAAAAGATTCCTAAATGCAGTGTCCCAGATATTATCAGCAGAGTCAGATAAATGGGAGCAGTTCGAGAGCCGAGCAGATAGAGCCCGAGGAAGCACAGTAATTAACTGGGTTGCAGAAATGGAACCCCAGTTAGTTAACACAGAAGAATGACCAGCAGAGGAACACCTCCAGATGCAAAAACAGATAAAAACAGCATAAGGAGGTCATGAGGGATCCGCCGTCGCCGTCGCTGCCGCCGGACGTCCGCCGCCATCACTGGAAAAGTCGTCGGAGCTCCGAGAAGGTTGCCAGAACTTGGCCGGAATCTGGCCGGAAAGTTCGCCGGAGAGTTGCCGGTCAACGGTGGTCAATGGCAGGAATAGTGCATCGGAACAGTGGACCCTCCGTCGGAGCAGTCAAAGTCTTCTTCAACTTGGTCAAGACCATTACGACGCTAAGCCATAGTTACGATGCAGAACTCATCTGCGTCGATAAAAGAGGATAGCATCGTCCCCTATGCAGCTACGACGCCGAACCTTCCTATGACGCTACACTTGGACAACGTCGCAATCAGAGTATAGTGTCGTAGGCCTCCCATAATCCATTTCAGCCCTACGACGCCAGACTCCGTTGACGACGCGGAATGGGGATAGCGTCGTAGTTGCCAGATTACGTCGTAGTACCACCAGAAGCCTTCAAGATTCATTTTCTCCCTACGACGCCAACCTCTACGTCGCGGACCAAGTGTTACGTCGTAATTGTAGTCTAGTGTCGTAGGTTGGCAGATTGCTTGTTTTACTTTCCTATTTTGTTGGAACTCGATTAAGGTTGTTTAATTCATGTTCTAGGCTTGTTGATTTCGGGTTCCCTATATATATGGGATCCCTTAGCTTGTAATTCACTTTTGAACATTGAATGAATTGAATCTTCTCTTTCAAAGGTTATTACCGAGAGGCGTACTCTCAAACAACTCCATGGATTTCATCCATTTTGGCTTCGGCTATCAATCGGGAATCGAGACACCTCGATTGATTATCACTTTGGAAGATTGAAAGGAGGAAGGGGGTCACCATATTGGAGGGGTGGTTGTCTTCAAGAGTCAATTTATCCATTGTGAAGTCTCCTTATCCTTGTTCTTATTTCTCTTGTTCTTCTTCATTTTTATTTTGCTATAGATTTCAAATATTGACCCACGGCACGAGGTGTAGGATTTATTCAGATCATAAGAATCTGAAGTGTTTGTACACCTCAGACCACATGAGTGGCAGACAGAGGAGGTGGATGGAGTTGTTGCAGGACTATGATTCTGATATTCAATATATTGAGGGAAAGGCAAACCGAATGGTAGATGCTTTGAGCAGGAAAGAGCATCATTCAGTGGCATGTTTGGGGGTGATGCCTGAATGGCTCAGGGAACTACTCAGACTTGAGGTTCAGGTAGTTTCTGTTGGCTCTGTTCATCACACTTTAAACATGCTAGTTACTACATCATCTTTGATTGATGCGATATTCGCTAGTCAGCATGATAGTGGGGAGATGGCAGTATTGAGATAGAAGACTCAGGATGGTAAGGCTCCGGGTTTCAGAATTGATTATAAGGGCATGGTGAGATATGGTGATAGATGGTGCATTTCGGAGTGTTGTGATGCCCTGAAGAGAAAAGCCATGGAGAAGGCTCACACGACTCCTTATTCTATTCACCCAGGGGTCACAAATATGTATAAAGACATCTGACAGACTTATTGGTGGAACAACATGAAGAGGGAGATAGTTGATTATGTGGCTAAGTGTGCTACCTGTCAGCGAGTGAAGGTTGAGCACATGAGGCCGATGGGTTTTCTACAGCTGTTAGCGATCCCTGAATGGAAGTGGAAATCCATTTCTATGGATTTTGTGACGGGATTACCACATACTGTGATGAAGATGGACACTATCTGGGTAGTGGTGGATCGTTTGACAAAGAGTGCAGTGTTCATACCTATGAGACTGACATGGAGTATGAGTCAGCTTACACAGGCTTACATTTAGCATGTTGTTAAAAGAATTGGGATTCCCAAGGAGATTGTGTCTGATCGGGATACCAGATTCCTGTCCAAGTAAGACCGGATCGTTCACTGGAGGATGTGCGATAGAAGCAGGTCCCACGTCGCTTTATCAGATTTTCCACTCGTATTGCTCAAATCAGTTATGGTTTGAAATCTATCAACTATTGATTGAATTTAAACTAAGCTATGAAAGCAGATAAAGTTACTTTATAAAGCATTTTTAAACTGTTCTAGGAAGCAGATAAGTCTATTCTAGAGAAGCACTTAAATTTAATCTAAGAAAGCAACTAAAGTTGTCCTAAGGAAGCGGTAAAACTATACTAAGTTACATATCAGTAACCTAGAAAAACAGATATAAATGAGACAGAAGGGACATGGAGAAAAGAATAAATATTGGACAAGTTTCAGATGAATCACAATTAAACTTTCATTTTTAATACACAGATATTTGTTTGGGATAATCCTTCAGTTAGCTAACTCTCATGCTCTCTATACCATGTTCCCTTTAACAGACAGGTACTTACAGTAAGAGTTTAAATGTTCTTAAGCAATCAAAATCTAAGATACCACAGACTTATAACTGCCCCGGCCAGGGTATGTTATTTACCTGTGGTGGACAAGCAATACCCGACAAATAATTTATTGAATTGCCAAGTACTCCTATCATTCCCCCGGTCACACCCAAAGATTCTAATCAAATCCTGAACTATCCCATAATTCTCAAACCTAGAAACAGATAGAACATCTCTCAACACATCCGAGTGACCTCTATAGAAAGCATTTAAAAGAAAGCGGTAAAAAAAGCAATAAATAAAGCATTTAAAATCCTATCACTCGGAAGTTTCAAAAGCATAACACACTGATAGTATAAGAGAGCCCCAGTCTGGATGACTGGATGTGGATCAAGAATTCCCGGATCTCAGTGAACCGCTCGCAGTGTTCACTTCCTTCCCGATGGTTATGAGATACAAACTAATGAAACAAACTAATAAATTAGTTTGTTCCAAATGCACTCACTCAGGACTCAAAAGTAGGCTTTGGCAGAGGAGGATAGCAGTTAAAAGAGTATTCAACCCTATCTCAGAAAATAACCAAGGCCCGAGTGTTGTTTCTCGGGTATTATCTATAACACCTTATCTGAATCCAAGTGAAATTTGACTCCGTGCAATATTTAATATAAGATTTCCAACACACAGCAATTTCGGAAAATAAAAGATTGGGAAATCATTCCCTAAACAGGTACTAGACTCTCAATTAATACGCAGACCCTTTCAGTCTAGATGAGACCTAAACGCTGACTCTGCTTCTAATTTCCCAAAATCAACCCCCAGTCGAATATGAATTAGTCATAACTGTGGAATTTATACCTTACTTAGATTCGGATTTTATAAATGAGTTTTTGTTGGAAATTTATTATGAGACATCTGATTTACAATCAAGACTTCTATATCCAAGGGAAGGATCCCAAAATAAATTGACCACAATATCTACATAATTATATCATGCATAAATGTATAATGAAGTGTAAAATTAATTAACCCAAAATATAAGGTGGGTTTAGACAGAATTTGTTACACAAAGATGAAGCAGCCTGATGTAAGAAGAATTTATTTGGCTAAAAAGATGGCGAAATGATTTGGGTTAATTGGATTGCAGTTATCTATGGTCCAATACCCTAGCCATTCAACTTGGTTAATTTTGAAAGAGAAAGAGGTTACGATGCTAGTCATTAAATTACGACGTGATCCTAGGATTACGTCGTTAGGCTAGGGTCGTAGATGAAATTTTTAGAAGTGTTTGTTAAAATGAGGGGGTACGACGTCAAACAATAAATTACGACGTGATACTAGGATCACGTCGTGAGCTTAGCGTCGTAAGTGGATTTTTGTGAAATTACAAGTATTTGTGTTTCACGTCGTGAGACTAAAAAAATTACGTCGTGACCCTGGGGCCATGACGTGAGACTCACGATGCAAAACTAGTTTTTCAAATCAGTCTAGAGACAACTACGACGCTAAACCAGTATTACGACGCCAACTTGGTTAGCGTCGTAGGGCGATTGACGTCGTAATTGTTCCAGAATGCCAAAATGGTCACGTTCATGCAGTTCATGTGTTTTTAGACCCTTTTCCAGATTATGTGGTTCAAAATGCAAAATAAAACAAGATTTAATAGACATGAAAGATGAAAAAATATGAAAATTAGTAAATCTAAGCTAACAACAAGCAACAATGAACCAAACAACTAGATTATGGTTTGTTTCCACACAAACATGCATAATCTCAACCAAAATAAGAAAACAAAAGCAATGAGCTAGCTATAAACAAGAAAAAAAAATGACCAAATGGTCATTGAGCAAAAATAAAGCATATAAATCTATGGAACATTTTCTATTTCATGATTTGAGACTTTTTTTGTGTGATTAACTTCCCATATATTCAAAAATGGTTTGATAATACCCATTATTTGGGTATTTCAAACCCTAAAAGTGTTTAACAAAGCTGAAGGGGTATGAAAATGGCTACTCTAAACTAGAAACCCAAAGAAAACCACTAATCTATAGTAAACATAAGCTAACTGTAAGCATAAATTTAAATAATACCAAAAAAAATAATCCTAACTATACTAACTACCTACACACACCTCAAGAACTGTTGTTTGTCTTCAAGTGTGGAATGTTGTGAAGTGACCATGGGAGTCAACACCCTATTTATAGGTGAGAAACCCTAGGCCCATGGGTCCATTTGGTCTTGAATTTGAATTTCTTTGGTCTCTGACGACGTGAACCTCCTTACAACGTGGAACTTGTCTCACGTCGTAAGTTCCAACTCGGAAAACGATTTGTCCCTAGATGAACAACCTACGACGTGAGCCATCAATGGCGACGCTATCCTTGCTTACGGCGTGAAGCTCGAATCACGTCGTACTTCCCTTCATTCTTGAATTCTTCCTTCAGTATTGCTTACGACGCTAGCCACCTATGTACGACGTGATCCAAGTCTAGCGTCGTACATGGTTGGCGTCGTCGGTCTTCAGAGTTGAGTCATGTTTAGTGCCTTCTCGTCGTGGGACTTACGACGCTAGCCTCATGCACGCCGTGAGCCATGCTTAGCATCGTACATGGATAGCGTCGTCCATGCAGTAAACTTGCTCATTTTTGTGGGTTTTTCATCTCTTTTCCCATCTTTTTATTTCCTTTTTCTTTTCTTTTCTTTTTCTCATGTTTTTGGATTTTTCTAACACAAATGTGTAATAAAATTACATATTTATGTATTTTTCATACTAGCTTATTATTTTTACAATCATGCATATATCAGTTCAATTCATCTGCTTTCTTATTTAAATAAGACAGGAATGCGATCAAAACGTTCGTATCAGACATGAAAATGGATTGAAATAATGGACAGTTTTGACCATTATCACCTAGGTAGGTTTTTTTTGTTCTTTAATTTTATTATTAATTTCCAATTCCAATTCCATTGCTCTACAGTGTGTTGTGGCCGGTGTAATTTAGTGATTTATTTACACCTATATGATATGCAGTGAATTGCTAGAGTAATTGTGGGAATTTTAATTATGTGGAATATTATGGAATTGGTGGAATTGGTCATGATTACACGGGCAGCCTTCACAGGTGTTGTTGAGTCCCGATGGCCCTGCGGGGTGGTTATTTGGCTGTGGTGCCTGTGATTTGGTTGTGATGCCTTTGATTTGGCTGTGGTACCTGTGATTTGGCTGTGATGTCTGTGATTTGGTTGTGATGCCTGCGGTCTCTGCGGGGATGGTGTATGTTACCCTGTAACGGGTTGGAGTTGATGATATCCTCACCCGTGGGTTCATACCGCCCGGGTTTTGAGGTTCCGGCTAGGCATGTTCCTTGCATTTGCATATAGGGTATATAAATGTATTTTAGGTCATGCACCACTTACATAATTGTATGATTGTGGTTGAAGCACCAGTATGGGACGGTGTGATGTTTATTTGCTTTATATGTTATGCTCTGTTATTCTTTTTACCATTATTTATTATTATGATTTACGGTACTGTTTTCCCTTACTCCCCGGCACGTAGCTTTGCTCAGTACATTGTACTGACTCCCTTTGCTTTTTTTCTGTTTTATAGATCCTGCTGGAGGCGCTGGAACATGACTGGGTTTGGGTTATGAGAGATCACATAGATAGGACTTCCCTGTTATTATTACTTCATGTGATTATGTGTTACCCTGTTGTTTTTATGACTTGATACTTGATTTGTTGACTAGTTGAGGCATGTGAGCCTAGGATTTACATTCTATTGGCCTGTGCCTTATGTGATTTACTGCTTTGGGCTGATAGCCCTGTTTGAGATATTGGCATGCTGTCAAATGCTGTTTTGTGAGGCTTGTAGCCTAGATGAGTTGTTGGTACGGTTATATAATTATTATTGTGAGACCTTTTTCATGTGCTTATGTATTTTGATTTATTCTTAGCTTTTGCATTAAACTGGATTAATCAAATGATTACTTTAGGTTTACTCAGCCTTGTACTAGATGTTTTAAATTAGCTGGCCACTAGTTTAGGATAGTTAGTACGGCGGTATTGCTTGCGAAAATCAGGTTTGAATTTTTTGGGCGTTACAGCAATACCTTGTGTGATATTGTAGAAAAAGATTGGATGACTCCAGTACATTGATATCATTGTTGGTGCCTGGCAGGCCAAAATAAGCATGCCATATCCAAAGATCGTAATCTGCTACGGCTTCAAGAATGATTGTTGGTCTTCCACTACGTCCAGCATACTGACCAGCCCATCATGTAGGACAAATCTTAATGATGGATAATCCAAAATACAAATCTGGATGGAAGTTTGATCGTTTTTGGGCTACAATTAAAAATTTTCCAAAATTTCAAGATTGCGAAAAGATACCACGATGGCCTATTAGGAATCTCTCTTCCGATACAGAAAGTCCAATTTTTCAGGGACAAGCTTCACCAAGGTATCTCGTGCCCTCCTTTAAATTTAGATGATCAGACAGGCCAATCGGAGTGAAAAAAGCAAAATTTAAAAGAAAAAAAGATGAATACAGTTCATCAATCGTTAATATGGTCCAAGATGGAAATAAACAACTTCTTGAAGAGTTGCAAAAATCAAATGTGCAACTTCAACAACACTTGGATAAGAGTTATGCACTTAAAGAAGCAAAAAGAGAAGACAAAATTTTGTATCAAGATTTAAATTCTATAAAGGATCCTCAAGTTTGTGCATTGCTCGAGACTGAGAAGGCGCGCATTTCACAAGAAAGAGCTCAACAAGTTCAATCCGAAGCATTTTCCGGAGGTTCATTCGGCGGATACTTTAACAATCTTAGAGGAGCTAGTTCCGGGTTACCAGATTACTAATTTATATTATGTTGTTTCTTTCCGTAGTGTATCCCTATTTTAATATTTGTATTTTCTTGTGTTGTGCTTTATTTTCAATATTGCAATGTGGTTTTTATTTTATTATAGTACTTTTAATGAAATTTTAGTATTTTTAATAAACTTTGTTGCATATAAATATAAAATTTTAATTAAATTATAATTATAAAAAACAATAAAAAACACATCAAGCAAATAATAGTATACAATACAAAACACATGAAGTGGATCTGTGCAAAAAAGTAAACAAGACAGAAAATAAATACATGAAGGGGATTAAAGGAAGGATGAATTTTGCAATAAGGAAAAGAGTAGTAAAAGGATTAAAATGCAATAAAATAAAAGGACAACTTTGATGTCTTCTTTGCGGTATGAACAGGAGAACGCAAATTTGTGTTTCTCTTGCCGGCGACCATCCCAGAAACGCAATTTGTGTCAGCGTGTGTAAAATTTTTGAAAAGTCATAATTTTGCGTAGATATATATAAAGGGTAGACATAAAAAAAACAGAGGGAATATATAGTAATATACTATATAAACAATAATATTTCTTTTAAAGAAAATAATACTTTTGGGTTGTAGATATGAACTAAGAAGAGTAATATAGATCTAGATAATTTAAATATATAATGGGCCTTGACTGGACTTTTAATTGTTGGACTGGACTGGACTGATAATTTAAATTTACAGCACATCATTAATTAGTTGTTGGGTAGTACCGAAAAATATAATTCAAAATATAAGCTTCAAATACTAGTATGAAAAAAAAAATTAATTAAATGGGCCACCAAATTTGGGGGGCCCTGAGCAGCTGCTCAGGCTGCTCATGCCATGAGCCGGCCCTGAATTTTGATATAAAAAATTAACATATTGAATTATTGGTGGCAAATAATATATGAAGATCGGTGGTAATCTTAATATCGTAATTTTTCTATTTGTACTTTCTTTATACTTCTATAAGTACTTTGAATTTGTAATTTTATATGGATTATTTTTTTTATTTTTTTTGAGGTTGTAAACCGTCTCAAAATCCAACTAACACATTTTATATATGCACATATACACATATAATTTTTTTATATGGATTATAATTGGTATTAAATTAGTATTATTTTATATGCGTGTGTAAAATTTTTGAAAAGTCATAATTTTGCAAGTCTTCTTAGGTAACAGAGACATAAAAACGTCGGCTAAAGTGGAAAACTAGAAAACGCAATAGAAAAGGGGGCAAAGAGAAGCGAAACAAGAGAAAAAATAAAGGAAGAAAAACAGGGTAAATCATACTCGGGGACCAAGTTCCCATCATATCCGCTGAAAGGTGAGGGCGGCTTTCATTAAGAGGAACAGCCTGCTTGGCCAGAGAATTTGCAACAATATTACCTTCTCTAAGGATATTTTTATTTGCAAGTTGAAATTAATTGCATTATTATTTTTATTAGCAACACAAACAACACTCGTGCGCAGAGCACAAGTGAAAAAATCTAATAATAATAGTAATTGATTGCTATCGCCTATCTTTCTAATTTAGTTTCAAAATTTTGGGTTTATCCCGCTTCCCGAATATAATTTGGGTTGGGCCTCCAGCAATCAATTCTATTAGGCCGCATTCCAATCAATGTGACAATGTATTAGGCTACAAAATAGTAGTAATAAATTATTTAGGCCTAATAATTTTATGAATAAATAAGGGGACTTACAGTGGTCTTATTATCTGTAATAAATGAATAAGCCAATAAAACAGCTGGAACGTTAAATTTTTCTTTGGCTATGTTTGATACAAAATGGGATTTGATATGGGTGTGCTGATCTAATTATGTATGGGTGTTGGGTGTTGATGATGCTTGTACTTGGTATTAATAGTGTTTCGACTGTACTTCCTCGGTCTCAGTATTTCATGCAACACGTATGCCGATACACATTTTTAACGGTTAATAACTTATTGTGTACAACGAAAAGTTATAAAAACTTAATTATCTAAAACTACAAGATTAGACGAATCTAACAAGATCTTACTTGACTATGTTTTTTCTTACATATCTATAATAAAAATTTGAATCAAAGTTAAACAGTGAATAGTGTCAAAAATTCATTTGTAACAAAAACACCGAGACAGAGGTAGTATAAAATATTCAGCATATATAAAGCACACATTCACTACTTCAGCATCAGCTGATTCAGCTCCCAATCAAAATTGATACAAAATAGTACTCTCTCAGTTCTTAAATTTAGTTGTTTTTTTAGATCAAATTCAATAACGTAGATTTGTATTAATTAACTCACAAATTTTTATTTTTACTTTTTAATTAATGTGAATAAATAGCATTAAATATAAAGTAGAGGGCAATATAAGAAAAATATAGCATAATAATTCCTCAAAATTACAACTATTGTTGAATAATTTTTAATCTCTAAAAAAAGACTATTAAAAAGAAACCCGGGGGTAGGGGATATAATTTTAAGTTTTAAAGTTTAAAACTACTAGTATAAACAATCTAACTGGTAAACTATAAATTCTACTGCTAAATACTTACATTTATCTAACTTTTAGTTTTTAAAATTCCAAACTCTAATTTTCAATTCTACTGCCAAATATGAATGAGACTTGACATTAGTGGTTATCTCTCCGCCTTCCAACCATAGGTTGGGGCATTGTTTTAAGTATCCTCCGAAATTCCAAAATTTCGACTGAAATTTCGGATTTCGGAACACCTCGAAACGAAATTTCACCTACAATATTTTTTTGCAAAATTTCTATCGAAATTTCGTCCAAAACTCGATATTTCCCAAAATTTGATCGAAACTCCCGAAATTTCCCGAAATTTTTAGTTTTTTCTAAAAAAATATTTTTTTCTAAATTTTAAAAAAAATTAAAATTTATGTTTCGACACATTGATTATGTCATCGATTTTAAGTCAAAATCTTCTCAATCAATATGGTTCATGATACTAATAATATTATAAACATAGTATATCATGGAATGAGTATTTTCAGCATATTACTAGTCTATATTGCAACAGAGATGAGAAAATTTGGAATATCTTTATTTTCATCCTCTCAGGAACTCGATGTAGCTTTCTCAAAAAATTGCAAATATCTCTGAAATTTCCCCCGAAATTCCATAAATTTATATGTCCGATATAGACACTGATACCGATATTTAAAACCTTGGTTGGGGTTTCGATTCCAACCCAGCCACTTATCCCTCCCCTTTATCCTTCTTTGTAATTTGTGTGTCTTGGGCTCCCACACATCTTTGCCAACACATAGGTGTCAATGTTTACCAAAAAAAAGTTCTAATACCAAACACTATTATTATAAATTATCTTAATATTTTTTACCTTTAATTCAGAACTTCAAACTTAAACTCCAAACTCTAATTATTTCACAATCATCGCTAAAAATACAAGCGAAGATATAACCAAGTTGCTCTACAGAAACCAATTAGTAATAGTGCAGTATGTAGAAAGGAACAATCAGTATAACACGGCATATATGGTAGCTATAGGATAACCTAACTTTGCATACCACTAGGCATTATTATTATTAATATTATTCTTACTAGGCCTCGATCAAGGGTGTAAAAAAATGTACCGATTATGAGAAAACCAAAAAAAATGGAAAATGAGATGGATCAAGATAAGAGATTGAACATAATATGACAGGTCGCCCCTGTGAAAATGAACAAAAAACGTGATATACAAGTCGAATCTGTGGGCTCATTTTCCCTCTTTTTGAATACATACACAAGCTAGCCGTGTCTTTATTCCATTTTGGCATTCAGACAACCTATCCCAAATCCCCTTAACATATTATTAGTACACCTTTACTTATATGAACAATAATTACCACTAATTAAGGCAGTAACTTTATCAGCCCCTTTAATTACCCCATCCAATTCACCATCTTTGAAATAATAGAAAGTAAAGTAAACATCTTGGAAGGTCTTAGCCATGGTAATTCTACCAAGAAAAGTAAAAACATTTATGAATACATATATAAAGTGCAGATTGTTTACACAAAGGACCCTTTATGTGTATTCCTAGAATAAAATAAAGGGTTGTTCTGTACAAAAAGAATAGATGTAATAATTAAAATAGGCCATCAGAAGGAGTCATTTGTAACGCCCCGAAAATTCAAATATAATTTTCGCAAGCATTACCCCTGTACTAACTATCCTAAACTAGTGGCCAGCTAATTTAAAACAGCTAGTACAAGACTGAGTAAACCTAAAGTGATCATCTGATTAATCCAGTTTAATGCGGAAACTAAAACAAATAAAACACATAAGCACATAGGAGGTTCCACCATAATAATCAAATAACGGTCCCAGCGACCCATCCAGGCTACAAGCCTCCCAACAGCATACCAATATCTCAAACAGGGCTACCAGCCCAAAGCTGTAAATCACATAAGGCCACCGGCCGACAGTATGTAAATCCCAGGCTCACAGGCCTCAACCAGCAGTAGTCCAAATACCAACCACAGATAGTCACATAATATCACATTAGCATAATGAACGCGTCCTATATACTCCTATCTATGTGATCTCTCAATACCCCAAACCCAAATCATGCTCCAGCGCCTCCAGCAGGATCTATAAAACAGACAAAAGCAAAGGGGGTCAGTACAACGTACTGAGCAAGGCTACGTGCCGGGGAGTAAGGGAAAACAGCACCATAATAATAATAATGATAATAATAAATAACAAAGCATAATATAAATAAAGCAGATAAACACCACACCGTCCCATACCGGTGCTTCAACCACGATCATACAATTGACATAAATAAATCATCACACCGTCCCATACCGGTGCTTCAACCACAGACATACAATTTATGCATGTGATGCATGGCCTAACATACACCTATCTACCCTATATGCAAATGCAAATGAATATGCCTAGCCGGCAACCTAAACCCGGGCGGTATGAACCCACGGGTGAGGATATCATCAACTCCAACCCGTTACAGGGTAACATACACCATCCCCGCAGGGACCACAGGCATCACAGCCCAATCACAGGCATAACAGCCAAATCACAGGCATCACAGCCAAATCACAGGCATCACAGCCTAATAATCACCCCGCAGGGCCATCGGGACTCAACAACACCGGTAAAGGCTGCCCGATCAGACATTTCCAATATGTCCATCTATCCATAATGCAATACCATGCATTATAATAACCAGCCCAAAAGGGCCAACATGAATAACAACAATAATCCACCCCGCAGGGTCATCGGGACTCAACAACACCGGTAAAGGCTGCCCGATCAGACATTTCCAATATGTCCATCCATTCATAATGCAATACCATGCATTATAATAACCAGCCCAAAAGGGCCAACATGAATAACAACAATAATCCACCCCGCAGGGTCATCGGGACTCAACAACACCGGTAAAGGCTGCCCGATCAATCATAAACATTATAACAACCCATCGGGTTAATAATCGTCAATTCCACTGCAATGACATGCATATGAAAATATAGTGATATTCAAGCACCTACACACTAGGTTCGTATGCTTCCCAACATATAAGAAATTCAATACATAGCCCTCTAGGCTAAAGCATTAATGATATAATAATTCAACAGTTTCCCCTAAGCAATTCAACAACCCCCACGGGCCAATTGATTAACCCACGGTTTACCAATAACATTTGGGGAAGTCATAACAATAATTGGTGCAAAGAAAACATTAATATAGAATAAAAATTGCACAAAAATGGGCCAAACAGGGCCTTCCTGCGCTCACTGCGCGCCCGCTCGCGTAAAACGCGTGACATACGCAGCCCAGTACTGTAGCGATACTGTAGCAATTACTGTAGTAATACTGTAGCGATTACTGTAGCGATTACTGCGGTAACTACTGTAGCGAGTTACTGCGGTAACTACTGTAGTGAGTTACTGCGGTAACTACTGTACAAGTTACTGTGGTAGTTACTGTTCAAATTACCGTAGTAATTACTGTTCAAATTACCGTGGTAATTACTGTTCAAATTACCATGGTAAATACTGTGGCGAATTACTGCGGTAACTACGCGAGTTACCGCGGTAACTACTGTACAGTTACTGTAGCAGTACTGTAGCAGTACTGTAGCAGTTACTGTTCATCGTCTTCTCCGATTTTCCAATCAGTTTTTCCGGCGATTTCGCCGGAATCCGACCCCAAATACCCCCCAAACACGTAATTTAAGCAATATAATCCCTTGCCTGATGTCTTCCAACAATAATCAACCTCCGATTCGTCGATTTCAAGCTTCAATCGGTCAAATCAACCCAAAATCCTAACATCAAGAATTTCATCAAAACTCGACCAAAATACCACCAATCCGAAGAGAAAACAAGCGAGAAACACTTACCAAATCGTTTGCAACGATTTGCCACCAAGATCCGTCGGATCGGGCAAGATGTCTTCACTCCTCTTTTATTCCAAAGAAGACCGATCGGTCTTCTCTTCCTCCTCCAACTCCCGAACCACAATCAAATCCTTAGCTTCCCCCAACACCAATATAGCTTCCAATCAAGAATCCAAGCTTCCCAAGTGCACAAAAACTATAAAAGTTCACCAAAATCTTCATTCCCATCACCACCATGAACCCCCACCAAAACCACCTCAAGACCCATCAAAAACAAGTTGTAAGGTGTGGAAATCACTTACCAATAGGTGTGCATTCAATCCCCCACTTGATTTGAGCTCAAAAACACCAAATTCTCTCCACAAGCTCACTTTTCTACACCTTGGGCACCAAAAACGGGAATGAACCCTAATTTTGAGTGTTGAGATGCCAAAATGAAGTTATGGGGGCTGAATTGGGGGTTATAAGAGATGTGGGTCAACCCGGTTTGGAGGATGGGTCGGGTCGGAAGGTGGGTTAATGGGTTACACCACTTGTATTGACCACATTGCACACATTTGAGCACTTGAGCTCTTATTATCTTGTGAGTTTGCTACACACTTATTCTTCCACTTCAATCCAATAATTCTCTTACAAAATAATTCATATTATTTATCTTTATTAATTAACCACAATTAATTAAATTAATTATGCGTTAATTAATCGGGATGTTACAATCTCTCCCCCTTAGGATCATTTCGCCCCCGAAATGCATAATCAACCACATGATCATCAATTAACAATCAAGGGAAAAATGTTACTTCATTATGAGGAGTAAAAATTAAAGTCTGGCTACTTCAGTTTCATACGCTCCCCAGTTTCTTCAAGTAGCATATTCAGCTGCGTGTCTAGACCACAACACCTTAACCATCAACATGGTTTTATTCATCGGAACCTCATCATTTGTATCAATCACCCGATCTGGAACTCCTCGAACTTAAGACTAGCATCCAATTCAACTTTATCAAGCTGAATGATCTTAGCTGGATCAAAAAATTTCATGAGTTGGGAAGTATAGAACATATCATGGGCTCGACCCACTTCAGCTGGCAAAACCACCCTATAAGCCACTTTACCAACTCTCTCCACAATCTCATAGGATTCAATATATATCTCGGAATCAGCTTGGCTTCTTACTAAACAGGCGTACCCCTTTCAGAGGCGATGCCCGCAAAAATACGCTATCACTTACCCCAAACTCCACATCTCGACGAGCTAAATCAGCATAGCTCCACTGTCTGTCCTGAACCTCTTATATTCGATCCCTGATGATCTTCACCAACTCGATTGTCTGCTCAATCATCTCAGGACCCACATTCACCTTATCTGTTGGATCATTCCAACATAATGGACTCCTACACTTTCTCCCATAAAATGCCTCGGAGGGAGCCACTAAATTTCCAAAACATGAACTACCGCTGTCGTCTCCAAATCATGTGTTGGGTAGTTCTGCTGATCACCTTCTCGTTCTGGGCCAACACACCACCCAAACCTCTAGGTGATGCATTTGTGTAAACTTCATACTTACCTGACTCATCAGGTAATATGAATACAGGTGCCTCTGTTATTACATTCTTCCAAAGTTCAAACGCCTGCTCACAATCATCATCCCACTGGAATTTAACATCGTTACACAACAATCTCATCCGAGGTCTAGCAATGCTAGAAAATCCCTCAATAAACCTGCTATAGTAACCAACAAGATCCAAGAAACTTCGGATCTTCCCCACATTTTCGGGACTTGCCATTTAAATACAGCTTTTACCTTAGCAGGATCAACATACATACCATTACCGGAAACAATGTGCCCCGGAAAAGACACACTCTCCAACCAAAATTCACATTTGGAGAGTTTAGCATACAGCTTATGCTCTCACAATGTATTCAAAACTGTTCTCAAGTGACCCGCGTGTGCCTCACGCGTCGGCGAATAAACCATAATATCATCTATGAACACAACCACGCACACGGCCAGCATGGGATGTAATACCCTATACATGAGATCCATGAAGATCGCTAGTGCGTTAGTCAAACCAAAAGACATGACCGGGAATTCAAATGTCCTCAACGAGTCCTGAAACTGTCTTAGGCCTATCCGCCTCTGCCACCCTTATCTGATGGTAGCCCAATCTCAAATCAATCTTACTAAAAAAATACTGGCCCCTCTCAACTAATCAAATAGATCCCCAATCCGAGGTAAAGGATACTTGTTTTTCCCGTGATTCAATTCAATTCTCAGTAATCGATGCACATCTTCATCGACCCATCATTCTTCTAAACAAACAAAACAGGAGCTCCTTAAGGCGAGCTACTCGGCTAAATATACATGGTAAGCTCATTCAATAGATCCTTCAACTCCTTCAGTTCACAGGAGTCATATGGTAAGGAGCCTTAGAAATATGAGCTGCATCAGGCATCAGCTCAATAGTAAAATCAATCTCCCAAGCAGATGGGAGACCATGAATTTCGTCGGGAAATACATCCCCGAACTCAGAGACAACAGGGACACTCGAAGCAGCAGGAACCTCTGCTCGAAGATCCCTCATGTGCCACAGGGAAAGAGAACAACCCCTGCGCATCAAATCACACAACGCAGCAACAAAAATCACACCAATAACAGGTGGAATCAACGGATGTCGATAAGAAACACAGTTACCCAAAGAATCCAAGAAGGATATTCGTGGAACACCACAATCAATCACAGCACGATGGCAAACAGCCAATCCATGCCCAATAACACGTCAAAACCAGCCGGGCTAAAGACCACCAGGTCAGCCCTGAATTCGTGACTCTCGATGCTCAACACAGCATCTTGCATCAAATGATCACTTCGAATATTATCACCCGAATGTAAAGAAACAAGCATCTGGTAGGGCGCCAACGGTCATACTCCATGCTCACGAATGAAATTCAGATTCTTAAAAGAACAAGACTCTAGAGTCAAACACAGTAACCGTAATACAAATTGCAACATTAATAATTCGCATAACAGGGAAACAAGCTTGCCTCTCAACCAGAGAGTCAAAGAGAAACACTCACGGTACAAGAATTTAAAACACTTACTAAAACGTTATCCGATCAACATAACGTTTCCATCACATACAGACAACATACTTGGCAAGTCCTCATAGGTCGACCTTGCCCTATATGCTATGACAGTCCCATATCGTATGAATCTCGTCGTGCAGAACAGCCACCCGGCCTCGTATACGATGCAAACACCCAACGATTCGAATAACAATCACACGTTCTATCGATTGACCCCATAGTCAATCATGTGTCTTGTCACACAATTATTCTGTCTGAATAACCCAACTATACTCTCACTGACATAGATTACAATGGGTTTCCATCGTATTTCATAAACCAAATGATATGCTACTGTTAATCTCACCCAAGTTTGTTATCCCACTAGGGAGACTTGCAAGTTGCATCTCACACTCTGGGGTACTTCAAACCCCTATGGATATCACCCACAATATTGCTTTCTATTAGAACACCATTCAAATAGCTCGACTCCCAAGAGCCAACCTTTCGTTTCAGACGTGGGTTGATCTTAATCACAACATTAACAAACAATGTTAGCAGAAATCACCAATCATATACAAAGCAGTATATAAAAACGACAAAATTAAATAACCGATCAAAAGTCATTCATAGTCCTCAATGACTGTGAGATAACAAGGATCCTGACTGGAGTACCATGGTTTCCTCACAGTTCCCCAACTGTGAATTAACCTGGTGTCCGTAGAAATAATCAGATATAGTAAAAATGCAATTCTATGCTATATGTACCCCACACACAGCTCACCACCTATGTCTACACAAGTTTTAATAAGATAAAAGAGCACACAGGCTCTGATACCACTCTGTAACGCCCCGAAAATTCAAATATAATTTTCGCAAGCATTACCCCTGTACTAACTATCCTAAACTAGTGGCCAGCTAATTTAAAACAGCTAGTACAAGACTGAGTAAACCTAAAGTGATCATCTGATTAATCCAGTTTAATGCGGAAACTAAAACAAATAAAACACATAAGCACATAGGAGGTTCCACCATAATAATCAAATAACGGTCCCAGCGACCCATCCAGGCTACAAGCCTCCCAACAGCATACCAATATCTCAAACAGGGCTACCAGCCCAAAGCTGTAAATCACATAAGGCCACCGGCCGACAGTATGTAAATCCCAGGCTCACAGGCCTCAACCAGCAGTAGTCCAAATACCAACCACAGATAGTCACATAATATCACATTAGCATAATGAACGCGTCCTATATACTCCTATCTATGTGATCTCTCAATACCCCAAACCCAAATCATGCTCCAGCGCCTCCAGCAGGATCTATAAAACAGACAAAAGCAAAGGGGGTCAGTACAACGTACTGAGCAAGGCTACGTGCCGGGGAGTAAGGGAAAACAGCACCATAATAATAATAATGATAATAATAAATAACAAAGCATAATATAAATAAAGCAGATAAACACCACACCGTCCCATACCGGTGCTTCAACCACGATCATACAATTGACATAAATAAATCATCACACCGTCCCATACCGGTGCTTCAACCACAGACATACAATTTATGCATGTGATGCATGGCCTAACATACACCTATCTACCCTATATGCAAATGCAAATGAATATGCCTAGCCGGCAACCTAAACCCGGGCGGTATGAACCCACGGGTGAGGATATCATCAACTCCAACCCGTTACAGGGTAACATACACCATCCCCGCAGGGACCACAGGCATCACAGCCCAATCACAGGCATAACAGCCAAATCACAGGCATCACAGCCAAATCACAGGCATCACAGCCTAATAATCACCCCGCAGGGCCATCGGGACTCAACAACACCGGTAAAGGCTGCCCGATCAGACATTTCCAATATGTCCATCTATCCATAATGCAATACCATGCATTATAATAACCAGCCCAAAAGGGCCAACATGAATAACAACAATAATCCACCCCGCAGGGTCATCGGGACTCAACAACACCGGTAAAGGCTGCCCGATCAGACATTTCCAATATGTCCATCCATTCATAATGCAATACCATGCATTATAATAACCAGCCCAAAAGGGCCAACATGAATAACAACAATAATCCACCCCGCAGGGTCATCGGGACTCAACAACACCGGTAAAGGCTGCCCCGATCAATCATAAACATTATAACAACCCATCGGGTTAATAATCGTCAATTCCACTGCAATGACATGCATATGAAAATATAGTGATATTCAAGCACCTACACACTAGGTTCGTATGCTTCCCAACATATAAGAAATTCAATACATAGCCCTCTAGGCTAAAGCATTAATGATATAATAATTCAACAGTTTCCCCTAAGCAATTCAACAACCCCCACGGGCCAATTGATTAACCCACGGTTTACCAATAACATTTGGGGAAGTCATAACAATAATTGGTGCAAAGAAAACATTAATATAGAATAAAAATTGCACAAAAATGGGCCAAACAGGGCCTTCCTGCGCTCACTGCGCGCCCGCTCGCGTAAAACGCGTGACATACGCAGCCCAGTACTGTAGCGATACTGTAGCAATTACTGTAGTAATACTGTAGCGATTACTGTAGCGATTACTGCGGTAACTACTGTAGCGAGTTACTGCGGTAACTACTGTAGTGAGTTACTGCGGTAACTACTGTACAAGTTACTGTGGTAGTTACTGTTCAAATTACCGTAGTAATTACTGTTCAAATTACCGTGGTAATTACTGTTCAAATTACCATGGTAAATACTGTGGCGAATTACTGCGGTAACTACGCGAGTTACCGCGGTAACTACTGTACAGTTACTGTAGCAGTACTGTAGCAGTACTGTAGCAGTTACTGTTCATCGTCTTCTCCGATTTTCCAATCAGTTTTTCCGGCGATTTCGCCGGAATCCGACCCCAAATACCCCCCAAACACGTAATTTAAGCAATATAATCCCTTGCCTGATGTCTTCCAACAATAATCAACCTCCGATTCGTCGATTTCAAGCTTCAATCGGTCAAATCAACCCAAAATCCTAACATCAAGAATTTCATCAAAACTCGACCAAAATACCACCAATCCGAAGAGAAAACAAGCGAGAAACACTTACCAAATCGTTTGCAACGATTTGCCACCAAGATCCGTCGGATCGGGCAAGATGTCTTCACTCCTCTTTTATTCCAAAGAAGACCGATCGGTCTTCTCTTCCTCCTCCAACTCCCGAACCACAATCAAATCCTTAGCTTCCCCCAACACCAATATAGCTTCCAATCAAGAATCCAAGCTTCCCAAGTGCACAAAAACTATAAAAGTTCACCAAAATCTTCATTCCCGTCACCACCATGAACCCCCACCAAAACCACCTCAAGACCCATCAAAAACAAGTTGTAAGGTGTGGAAATCACTTACCAATAGGTGTGCATTCAATCCCCCACTTGATTTGAGCTCAAAAACACCAAATTCTCTCCACAAGCTCACTTTTCTACACCTTGGGCACCAAAAACGGGAATGAACCCTAATTTTGAGTGTTGAGATGCCAAAATGAAGTTATGGGGGCTGAATTGGGGGTTATAAGAGATGTGGGTCAACCCGGTTTGGAGGATGGGTCGGGTCGGAAGGTGGGTTAATGGGTTACACCACTTGTATTGACCACATTGCACACATTTGAGCACTTGAGCTCTTATTATCTTGTGAGTTTGCTACACACTTATTCTTCCACTTCAATCCAATAATTCTCTTACAAAATAATTCATATTATTTATCTTTATTAATTAACCACAATTAATTAAATTAATTATGCGTTAATTAATCGGGATGTTACATCATTTCCACTTTTGGGCCACGATATTTTGATTTAGGAAAATAGGTCACTAGAAGGATTTCGGGCCTGAATTTAGGCCATTGGGCTGGAAATCGGGCCGCAATGGCCTAAAAGTGGAAATGATTACTTCTGGTGGCCTATTTTAGTTTTTTTTTCAATTATTCTTTTATTTTATGTAATTAAAATAAATAATACTCATTCTGTGTCATTATTTATGTCATACTTTCTTTTTTCTTGTTCCAATATTTTTATTTCATTTTCATTTTAAAAAATAATTAAATATTAATTGTCAAACCTACCCATCACCTCACATTAATAAATAAATATATTAAAATTTCAAATTACCCACTACCATTAATAATTCCAGTCCACCTTATAACCACATATCAGTAAATCACAAATAAATAAATAAATTAAAATTATGGGGTTGAGCACTTACTCCGGTGGTAAGTCTCCCAACTCCAACCTATAAGTTGGGGGTTAGAATCCTCACCCGGTCTCCTATTCCTCCCCTTTGTAATTGTGTGGCTTGGGCTCTCACCACCTGTTACAGGCCTTCAATGGCTCCTCAAAAAAAAAAATTTGTAGCTCATTACATTCACATTATATAAATTTTTAAGCTACCTTTTTCTAACACTATTAATCGGACGTGGGGAATAATATAAGAAATAAAATAAATATTAATTCAAATATATTATAAAATAAGTAAATCAAATATATATTCAAATAAATTATAAAGTAAAAATAAACATTTTTTTATTATAAGTATCCTAAAATTTAAGGACATGGTATTTTATGTAGGAATAATTAGTATTAAATGCAAGGAAGTTTTCGGACATAGATATGTTTGGCAATTAATATTTAATTATTTTTAAAATAGAAATGAAATAAAAAAAATATTGGAACAAGGAAAAAAGAAAGTATGATATAAATAATGTCACATAATGAGTATTATTTATTTTAATTACATAAAATAAAAAATAATTCAAAAAAACTAAAATAGGCCACCAGAAAGAGTCATTTCCACTTTTAGGCCATCGTGGCCCGAATTTCAGCCCAATGGCCTAAATTCAGGCCCAAAATCCTTCTAATGGCCTATTTCCCTAAATCAAAATATGGTGGCCTAAAAGTGGAAATGACTCCTTCTAGTGGTCTATTTTAATTATTACCTCAAAAGAATAATACTAAGTACTACTTTTTTAATAAATACAGTACTAAAAAAAGAAAAAGAAAAAGAAAAGAAAAAAAAAGATAATCTTTTTATATAAATAAGCATCATGTGCAGTGTGGTATGCACCAATCCACAACTGAACATTATAATTCCCAACTTAAAGATTTTTAAAATGCCAAGTGGTATAAAACCGTAATTAATTTCTCAATTTGCGGGTCCTAAATCAGATACATTCTTCTTTAATTTTTTTAGCTACAAATAATTAAATTGAATTTCAACTTGCGTTCCACTTTTAATAGTTTATTAATTTAAAAAAAAATACTAGTAATAAATAGATAAATAGTACAGCTGTTGTCTGGTTGAAATTGTACAGCTCCATAGTCCTATTAATTAAATAATTCAATGCATTTGACTAAACTCTACACACTATTATTGTGTAAGTGTGTAACTGATTTATAATCAAACACTATCGACTATGGAACACCGTACCAAATCAATCCACACCGTCAACTTCCTCCATCCCACACAACCAATGGCTCCGATTAATCCACCCCTGGAACCCATCCCGGACACATTAGTTGCGTTCCCTAGTCTACTTGTATATTTTTAGAAGCGGAAAAAACGTTGTGTAATTGAATGTCATACAAATTATAAAAAAATAAAAGGGATCAAATAGAGGTTCACTTTTTGGGAATGAGGACTTAGGTCTCCCTTCTATTCTCTTTGTAATTTGTGCGGCATAAACTCCGACTATCTTTTTCTCAGGTATTTAATGGCTCCTAAAAAAATATTCATCAGTTACTTTTAAAGTCTAATTTTAGTAAAGATATTTAGGGGATGTATTCAATTCAGAGTCTGTAGGATTTTTTGGGACTTTTAAAGTTGGGGTGTATTCAATTTAGATTTTAAAAGTCTTTAAAAATCTAGGTGTATTCAATACAGATTTTAAAAAGTATTCAAAAATTTTGAGGTATTCAACAGTTCATGAATTTTAAATCTTTATAGATTTTAATGAAAAAATAGCTAGTCTCCACAAAAATAAAAAGGAAAAATGAATTTTGGTGTTGAGGCATATACTCCCTCAGAATTTTTTAATATTACGTTTTGACTTTTTTATTGTTCATTGTAGCATTTTAATTTTTATTTTTGTTATAGTTATAGAAAATAAAAATATAGCCGAAGTGGGATTTTGCTGGATTCGTCTCATCTTGTAATTTTTAAATATTAAATTTTTAGAATTCTTTCTTTTACTGAATTGGAGTTATAATAGTTGAAAATGTGAATTGACATACATACAAATGAGAATGGTAACTTAAAAAAAAATGGAGGAAGTATATATTAGTATGGAGTATTAAATTATTTTTGTTATTGACCTTTACATTACATGCCATACCAAACATGTGAGTCCTTATCTTGCCATCTTGGTAATTAAACTAACATTTACAGTAGATATGTACTATATATAGTAATTAATTAAAAAACATAGTGTGAGCTAGTTATTATTATTATTATTTTTTTTTTTTTTGCATGCAACTAGTTATTAAAATTAAAATGACTCTAAAATATAATAAATTTTTTCAATCACATGTATAATTTTCATAATAATTGATTGATTTAACTTAATACGTTGTTGGAATTTAGCTATATTAACTACGGATGGGTTAGGGTGCTGCACCCCATATATTCAGTATTTGCTGCATGTGATGCCTTTTGGAATTAATTGTGCTATGTGGTCTATATTGTTAATACCTTCCATAATTGCAAGAATGGTAAGATTGAATCACTCTCGGCATTAAATCCTAAAAAATAGGAGGGGATTATATCTTTCCATGTATGAAAAAAATTTCATTATTGTGGATCAAACATTAATAGTAGCCACTGGCCATTCTCCATGGTGCTGGACTGGGAAAAAATATTATCAAATTTGGTATTCCATGATTGTACAAATGATATTCTGTGTTCATACGGTCAAATCATATTTTGCCATTCGTGAGTGTTAAATCGTCTTTGCTAAGCGGTGAGATGGTGACTTTTGATTTATTTTATTTTATAGTGCAAAAATAAAAATTTTCAGAAAATATTCCACTATATGTACATATCTTTTATTTTATTTAAATTTCACTTATAAATTATAAAGTGTTAGTTATATGGTCATAAATCTAAATATATTTCGTGAACGATGATGTAAGTGAAAAATACGATTGTACAAAATGAGATCCCAAGCCAAGTGAAAAATACGATTGTTCAAAATGAGAACCCCCAAGCCATGTCGGAGCATTGCAGAAGTCATCGACGAAGCATTAATATGGTCGGTTCTCACTGGAGATGATGTTCTTGTTTTATATTATACAGTTGATAGTTTTGTTTAAAATGAATGTCTAATTTTATTTACTGTGTGAGTTTTTTGGTAATTTGTGTGTTGAACAATACACATATATGTGATGAACTTATATTATGTATGTGTTTGTTTTATATCATACATGTGATGGTTTTATTTAAATGAATGAGACGATTTTATTTAGTGTGTGTGAAATTTATGTTTACATATGTTCTATTTTTTACTCATAAATGTGCTGGTTTCTTCTAATTTTATTAATGTGTTATCAGTAAGAGTGTAATCTGCTAGTCGTAAATAAGAACAAAATTTCAATTTTGGGTTAACCACATTTATAGGAATGAAGATACACTTACCAAATGAAGATACACTTACCAACATTACAAAAATTAATTTATGAGTGATTTATAAATATTAGATTCACTTTTAAAGTGTTTAATACCTTCCATATGTATCTATGCCGATTACATGTATATCATATATATATGATGTGTTTATATGAGTGTATGCTTATTTTATATTATACATGTGATAGTTTTGTTTAAATAAAATTATCTGATATTATTTAATGTGTGTAAGTTTTTTATTGATGTATGTGATGAACCATATGCATATATGTGATGAATTTATATTATAGATGTGATGGTTTTATTAAATGAATGAGCTGGTTTTATATAATATCTATGTGATGGTTGTAATCTCTTAAAAAAAATTGCCCTGGCTCAAAAGCCAATTGGAGTATTGAACTACGTCATCCATTGCAAAAAATAATAATAAAAAATAAAAAAAGAAAAAAAATTAACTTTTTCCTAAACCATTATGTGCAAGTATGTGCAAGGCATTAGATTTTAGTTTAAGCTTACCAATAGGTAATTATTTCTTTTATAGTATGATTGTGAATATTTCTTCTTCCTCTCTCAAGTCCCAACCATTTTCTCTTGCAGGAAGGCATGTCGCAGAAGCAGATATTGACAACGAAAAGAGCAGTACAAAAAGATGATATCACACACATTACTGATTACCTGAATCAAACCCCACCCTCACCCCTATGCACTAACCACACAGAACCTTCGAAATTGCGAAACAACAAATGCCCAATTGCCACAAAAAGATGATATCACACACAATACTTGTGGCGCCCTACATACTGTAATTTCCCTTGATCCAAAGTCAAATACAGTCCAAATGATTTTCAAATCATGGGTTTCAGCAAGACAAAACACCTAAATAAAAATCGTTGATAAATTCGTCCTTGTTCCAGAGTAATCCGCTAAAAAATTTAACTCCGTTCGGCAATATGCACCACACAACGATATTACCCTACAACAACATTAACGGTATTGGCACAACAATGCACCATACGGTTGAGAACCCTAACATGAACGTCGAGAATGCCATATTTACCCGGAAACAAATGCTTGGGGAAGTGCGTTACTCCGACGAGGCAATGCAAACACGGCTGCGGTGACGCTGAATCACCCAAAAAATCTTATGTAAAACTGAGTTTGCTATGTGAAATGATAATGAGTGAAAGATTGAGGGATACGAGCGGCTATTTGTTGAGAAATGGGAAATGGAGGTAGGGGAAGAAGTGGAAACTGATTGCATCCCACTACCAAAAAAGATCCACTTTCCTAGGATACGTCCCCCAATCACGGCATGCATTAAAATTAGACAAGAAATTAAACATAATTACAATCATTAACTAAAATCAGCCTAAATATGGACATAACCTCCGTAATTTGAAACCATCACACGATGTGAATGTATTCACGGATTCAGCAACTGCTGAATCAGCATACAAACCATACCCATATTAACTATATTAATAATTTAATTTTGGAATTTAGCTATATTAACTGTGCTTTTTCATCTTCTGTATGATGAAGACAAATTAAATACAGATGCATGTGTTTTTAAGGTCCAAATTATACTCCATATAAACTGATGTCGACAAGAACTATATGATTATTTATTAATTAAGATGAGGACAAATTCAATTAAAATTTTCTAGAAGAAATATGGAGTAGTAATCAATTGAAATTTCAAAAAGTACCATACCAAAATTAAAGCAGGCACTTCCTTCTATCAGAAAAAGTTAAAGCAGGAACCCGAAATCAATCTTGCAATATTGCACAAAACTTTAACAACATAAAAATAAAAAAATAATAGAAATAAAAATAAAAATAAAAACATACTACATGCATGGAACAATGAATTTTATTCCAAATTCCAGGAAATGAAAGAAACCAAATACAGATCGCATCGCAGCCCCAGCAAAGATCTGATCAGAATCATACCACAGTACCTGGAATTGTACAATTTCTTATTTCCAAACAGCCGCGAGTCAGGACACGACAAACACACGACAAAGGCAAACAGCACATAGACAAACTCAGAAAGAAAAATACACCGTACCCCCATCAATGGCAGCGACAAATCGACTAATACTTCACCGGAACGATCATCATCAAGATGCCGCCGGCGGCGGGGTCGGGTCGGCGATAATCTTGATCCCACCAATGGTGACGCCGGGTCCCTGGTGTCTCGGCACCAGCGTCACCACAATCTCATCGTCGTCCGCCACGTCCATGTCATCGTAAAGATCCGTCAGCTTCAGGTTGATCGTCGTCGTCGCCGTCCCGTCCTTCGTCTTGTGCGGCACCTGCGCGTATGTCCCGGCGTACGCCGCCTTGTCCAGCTCCAGGGCGTTATCGTCCTCGTCGTTCACGAACACGTCGAATTTCAGGAACTTGGTCGGATCAACGGTGATGTTCTCCAGGACCAGGAGCTCCCTGGCCTTCCCCTTCGTCGTCTTCGGGACCGCCACCCGGATGATCTTGTCGAGCACCACCGGGAACGCCTGGCTCGCCGGAGTCCCCGTCTTCGTCGCCCGGGTGATCCTCGCGGCCGCCGTCTGCGGCGGCGGCCTGTAGTCCAGCCACGGGAGATCGACCCTCTCGTACTCGTACCCCAATTTGTAATTGTCCAGGCAATCCTTCACCGTGACGCGGACGAGCTGCGCGTTCTCGTCGTAGAAAACGAAGGCGGCGTTGAGGAAATCGGGGTCGGTGATCTTCTTGTCGGGTACTTTGCTGCTCGGCAGGAAATACTGCCACAGAGTCCACATCCGGTCCACATTCCCGTGGTGGCAGTAGAAAAGCGGGTCCCGACCCGCGGAATAGAAGTTCCCGAGATCCTCCCCGCTGGGCTCCCTCGGGTCACCGCACCAGACGTGGACGGCCACGTGTGATCCACGCTCCGACGCGCCGGGGCCCGGATTCACGGGGGTTCCCTCGCGGTAGGGCTGCCCCATGAAATCGGTGGCGCTGGAATTCCCGCGGATCATTTCGGTGTACATGATTGTTAGGTTATTGGTGACGACCTGGAGGGGGTCCTTGTTCCCCGTCAGTCCGAGATCGACGATGGCGGAGGGCTTCATGTTGTCCTGATTCCTCTTGGAATCGTAAATGGCGGCCCTGGGGTCCTGGAACATGGGCGGGACGGTCATTCCCTTGGGGTTGTCCCAATTCCAGAAGGGCAGGGCGAATGTGGGGTCGTTGATGAGCTTGCCGAGGATCCGCTCGTAGAAGTAGAGGTACCAGCGGTGGAAGGGGAAGAAGAGCCAGGAGTTGTGGACCTGGAGGTCGAGTGTGCCCTGTCCGGGCTGGTCGTAGGCGCCGTTGCAGTAGGCGCAGTGGATGTTGGCCTGCTGGGAGAAGCTCCGGGGGTCGTCCTTCGGGAGGCGCTTCATCCTGTCGATGGCCTGGTTGTACTTGAAGATGTACTCCGGGGTGACGCGGTGGGCCGAGGGGCGGACCTTGATCTTCTGGAAGGAGGGGAGCTTGTAGTCGGTGATGTTCGTGGACAGCGGCGGGCAGCAGTTGATGTCCAGGACCTGACCGTTGTTCAGGTTGGTGGCGACGCCGCACTTGTCGAGTTCCGGGGCTTGGACGGGGTTGGCGGCGGCGTCGGGGGTGCCGGAGACGAGGTTGGCGGCGCCGTAGAGGCCGCCGAGGCCTAGGAGCATGTTGCGCCTGTCGACCTTGCCGTCGTCGTTGGCGGCGGAGGAGCAGGAGATTTGGAGGCGGGAGTTGCGCTTGGCATGGGTGATGAAATGGGAGGGCTTGGCGAAGACGGCGGCGGGACGGCGGGAGGAGATTTGAGGGGCGGTGGTGGTTTTGGGACAGGGAATGTTGAGGGACGCCATGGTTAGAGGCCTAATGAGGAAAGAGTCGGAGATGGCCACTTTATTTATAGAAAGAAATGGAATGGATATTCGATCTTGTAATAATTTAATGAGACCCCCATTTGTTTGTTTTGATATTTTTGAACTTTTTTTTTTTATGTTTTTGCTTTTTTTATTTTTTGATATGGAGTAGTTACGTATTCTATACATTATAAATTTATACTCCCACGTATTGATATATGTGAAGATCCACTGATCCACGCACATGACCAATATAATTGACAAAACTGATCAAATATCACTTATCTATTTTTTACTGATAATGGATGATTTAGAACTTTTTACATTGTTTATGGGTAGGTTTGATTTTAATTTTATATAAAAAAAAATATAGTCGAGCAGAATCTTGTTGTTTTATTTTTTCGCATAGTTTTATAATATATATTTTATATAATTTTTACTTCTTTATATTTTAAAATATTAATTGTTAAATAAATATATTGGATTGCAGATCCAAAATTTTTGAGATAGAATTAATGCGATAGATGAGAAAGTATTTTATAGTATATTTTACTTTGTTATTGAATATTGACTATGAGGGTGTTTGTTTGTGCGTTTTGGGACAGATTATCTGATTATTGCGTTTGCAAAACGCAAATAATCAGTTAATCCTATTTGTGTACTAACTTCTAATAATCTATTATTTGCGTTTTGAGGGAATGAAAACGCTATTTTCTTGCAGCTACAATTTGGTGCTGCAAGAAAATTGCGTTTAGCTAAAAATAGATTTTACTATATTGTTACCTTTTGAGGTAATGAAAAACGCAAATCCAAACACTTTTTAATGATTATTTAATTATTGCGATTTGAAACAGCATAAACTCATCCAAACACTTAATTTTCTACAGCACGTTTTGTTACAGCAATTATCTGATTATCCGTTTTCTAAACACTGCAGCACTTTTTAAAACGCACATCCAAACACCCTCTATGACATTTATATATGTGATATTGTATGTCATGTATTTTCCACTTCAATGGATTAGGATTTTTATTAGCGGATCAATATCATTACAAGAAAAAACCTATTTTCCGACCGAAATATCCGGTCGGTAACACCAAAATGCGGGTCATTTCGGGAGTTACCGACCGCGCTACGACCAAAAGTGTCGGTCGGAACCAAAAAAACTTCCGTCGGGGACCTGCCGACCGTGTTACCGACCGCACGTTGGTCGGCGAAATTACCGACCGCATTAATGTCTGGTCCCGGATGGTCCTGGAGACATTTCCCGACCGCATTACAGACCGAATTTTCGGTTACTAATTTTAGCAACCAAAATGTGCTCGAGAGGGCTCGAACATACCATACATAAGAAAAATTGTGCTCGAGAGGGCTCGAACCCACCACCGCAGCATCCCTCAACGCCAACCTTAACCAACTTGGATAACTCTCATATCCCACCAAATATATCCATCCATGTGTCATATATCAAAGTCTTCCCAAATATATTTTGGGAAATGCTGAAGAGAGGGCTCGAACCCTTGTAAGGGGAAGTTTTCCTCGCACGTGTGTCATCCAGGTATCCTTCAATTTATGTCATTACATGTAAATCTTTATATATATAACCTATGCATACATATATAAATTTAAATTTGTAAATAAATAATTAACTTGAAATAAAAATGAAATAAATATTAATTAAATTAAACAGTTAAATAAAACTATTAAAGAAAATAAATAATCATAAAATAAAATTTATCATAAAAATAAAATTATTTCTATAGATAAAAAAATTCAAAAATTAAATTATATTTAAAAATATTCAATAAAAATAAAAAATAAAAAAATTCAAAAAATAAAATAATGGGGAAAAAATTTAGCGACCGCACATTTCGGTCGGTAAGTCGGTCGCTAAATTATATTTTTTATAAAAAAAATTAAAAAATTTGGAAAAAAATCACCGACCGAAATATCGGTCGGTAATGCGGTCGGTAATACCGACCACCTTTGTTGCGGTCGGTAAATCGGTCAGCAATAAACACCCTAACGCAATAACGGATAGAAATTACCAACCACGGCTTGCGGTCGGTGATTCGGTCGATAATACCGATCGCAAAATGTCGGTCGGCAAAATGTCGGTCGGTAAATGTAATGCCTGAGAATTTTGCAACATAAATAAATAAAATAATTAATTAATTAAAATAAAGATTAAAAGAGAAAGGGGAATTTGATTCAAAGATTAAAAAGAAATTTAAATTCCAAAACCCGTGAAGTCGAAAGTAATTTAATTAAATAAATTATTGCACGGGAACCAAATATAGATGGACTCAATATTTCGAATCCGAAATTAAATTGAGATCCGAATAAAATTAAGATAGGAGTTTAAAGTCCGAGAATAACCCAAAAATTAGAGCCCAAGACATAGAAGGATAGAAGCTCAAAAGAGAGGAGAAAAAGGCCCGACAGGGATCGCACGACCCGGCCCAGACCGCGGCCCAACTTGGGTCCGCGCTGTCTGGAAGCCGAGCGCGCCAAGACCGCGCCAGTGCGGCGGTTTCGCCCATTGCCCGATTTTCTCGCCCGACTCCGAATTTTTCGACGTCGGTTGCTTACCTTTCGGCCCAAGACTCTCTCTAGCTGCTCATGGACGTCCTCAAGTCCTTGGGAGTCTATAAAAAAGGCTCCTTTACAGCCCGTAGATCCCTTTCGAACATCTTCGAATTAAACATACCCGAAAAACCCTAATCCCAAGACATCGGAGGCAAGATTTCTGAAAGGGAGGACGTTTCCAGGCGAGTTCAAGAGTTCTTGGGCGTAGGTAGACGGTGTGGTAAGGTTTTCGTCCATTTCATACCATTCAAATTCGAGTACACATCTAACTTGGCCCCTTTTTCTATTCTAAACCCCGATCCGAACAAGAGGAGGGAGAACGAAGGATCTCGAGAGACGAACGGTGAACGAGGATGCAACTTCATCGAATTTGAAGAGCCGGAAACCAATATCAAGTAAGTTAATACTTACTATGGTTTTGGGTGACTAAAACACAACCAAACGTAGAGATACAATTAAGGAACCTAAAAATCTGTCAACAAAGGAATCCTACGGTGCAGCGACTTAGTTTGAAGTTTTCAAACCATTTAACATGCTCAAACCAAAATACTCAAAACATAAAAAGTGTTTCTAAGACTTTGATCTATACCGTGTAAAAATTTCAGAATTTTTCGTTAGGATTTAATACCCGAAAACTGCCTCGAACAAACCTGCCTAAAAATCAAATCTTGAAATGGTGACAGTTTCATAATTCGAACTTGTTGATGATTTTGACACTAGATCTAGGCCGAATTAGGACTGGAGTTGAACATGAAACTTTTAGATCTATGTCATCCTGTAAAATTTCGTTGAATTTGGAGTTTGTTTGTTATGTTAAAAATTGAATCTTTGAAAACTGTTACGTTCTGAATCCGGCAGCATGATGTTTCTGTAGTAATTCATACTTCTGACTTGTTTCCTTTCCCCGGATTGAAAAACTTAAAACACAAAACTTGTTCGTTACTGTGTTGTCGAGTTACTGTCTAAATTTTAGAATTTTTGGCCTTGAGATGAATTTTTAAATGTTAATGGAGCAAACAGCGACTGGTAAAAAGTTATATTTTGAGAAACTTGTGAAATTTGCGAAACTTGTTCTGACCTTGCGGGTTCGATTCCCCAAGGGTGTCTGTGTCCCTCGGGTTCAATTCCCCAGGATGTCTGTCTTACCTTGCGGGTTCAATTCCTCAGGGTGTATGTTTTCCTGCTGGTTCAATTCCCCAGGATGTGTGTAAATTCCTGCGGGTTTGATTCCCCAAGACGTGTGTTGATTTCTATGGGTTCGACTCCATAGGAAGCGTTTAAATTCTTGCGGGTTCGATTCCCCAAGAACACATTATACTAGATCATATTGAACAAAATTGAAAGAATGAAATCTTGAAATACCTAATCCTGAAGTAACGGGGATTAAAAGACTTGAATATTTTCCTTATTTAAATTATGCCTTCCAATTATTTTACCATGTCAGTGGAATTATGATCATGCGGAAATCCTTGTTTAAAATTATTCCATTTAATTATTAGTGGATGAATAAATTAAATTGTATATTACCTACAAGCATGTTTTTATTAAATTTAATTAAAGGCTTTGAAACGCCTTGATCATACTATGTGTTAACTTACTCAGCACGTTTTGCTAACCAAACCATATTTTTCCCTTTTTCTCCAGAGTACGAAGAATATGCATCATCATATGCATGCATGGGAACATTTGGGGAAAACACTGTTTTTAAATTGCTGCATTATTTATGACTTGCATAAACGGGTCTGTTTAACCCGTATTTTGGCAATGTTGACCCAATTTAAATTCCGCTGCAATATATATATATATATATTTAATTATTACATTCCGCTGCAACTATGATGATATTATTTTCAAGTTATATTACATGGGCTGTTTTTAAACGTTTTAAATATTTAAACTTTGAAAAACCATAGCCTTGCATCTCTCTAGCAAGCTCGAAGAAGTCGTGTCTTGTTAGGGAGGTGTGGCGGTAATATCGCGGCCTGAGTTATCAAAACCGGGGTGTTACAGTAAATGTGGTCGGTGTTCCGGAATTTTCTTGTAGTGATAGATAGATCTCTTCTGATGATACTCCATTTTATCAGATGTATGATTGTAGTACATCATTAATTATTGAATAAAAAGTTTTAAATAAAAAGAAATTTTAATTCTCATTAATTCTATCAAATAAGGCCATATATTATCACATATCTTTCAATGATAAAGTATCAAATAAGGAGATGAGGATTTAGCCCAAGTGGTTAAGTCCATAGAATTCCAACGGAAGGTTGGAAGTTCGATCCCCCGCCGCCCCCTATCCTTTCCTTTTATTTCTCTTAATTGTAATTTGTGTCGCATGGGCTCTCACCACCCTTTCTCAGGCCTTCAATGACTCTTAAAAAAAAAAATAAGGCCATAGAGTATCAATTATTTTTCAATGATAAAGTAATATATATCAAGTTGACAAGTAGAAATATTTTGGCTAGGGATGGGTGACCATTCCAATTAACATAATTTGAAGTTTACTAGCACACATACACAAACCCCTTATTTAACTTGTTAGATTACTATTATCAGTTATGATAACAATCTTTCACTTTCTTAATTCTTAAGGGCTTTAATGCTAATTTCTACTATGATAATACAGATTTAGTTTAGAAGTTGAATCAGATCCTGAAATGAATGAGTGCTTTGTATGTATTTATTTATATGTGTTAAATGGATGTTTGGTATGTGTTGAGTAGTTTTATACAATCCAGACATCACTAAAACCCAGCACACGGCGTTAACATCCAAAACACACGCAAGCACAAAGGACCAAAACAAAAATAGATAAATAAAGAATGTAACATAAATGCACAATGCCCTTCATTTATCCTTTATTTAATTAAATAATATGAGAAATAAATAGGTAGTCGATAGAGTTGTGAATTGTATAAGTTTCCGCAATATATGTTTAAATAAATAATTTGAGAGAATTAGGAGTCAATTATTATAGTATTTGGGGATGAAGACTTAGTCCAAGTGGTTAAGTTCCTTAACTTCCAACGAAATATTGGAGGCTCGATTCCCCACCGGCCTCTATCCCTCTCTTTTATTCTTTTTATAATTTATGTGGCATGGGCTTCCCTATTTTCCAGATTTTTAATGGCTACTCCAAAAAAAAATTGTTATAGTTTTTTTTTTTTTTTTCTTTTTACTTTTGATACTACCATGAACCAAGAAAATATCTAACGATAAATCGGTGTGTATAACACACCCAGTTTGCTTTTACTATATATGGGTGATCGTTAATGTCCCACATGTATAGTAAATGTCGGTCTGTCTTGGACCAACTTTATTGCACACATGCATCAGCTTTAAGAAACCTAATTATATGAAGTATATCCATATACCACTGTCTTAATATTTCGATATATATAATCCCTAGAAAAATAAAATTATTTTGAAATGACGGATTAGGTAGATTAGTTTTTTAGATATATATATAAACATATAAATTAATTTAAAAAATATAATTTTAAAAACTGTCATATATACCGACAAAAATGTAGCAATATAAGTATAATTAATTTGCAATTACATAAATGTGTAAATCAAATTTAAAATAATCTATATATATATATATTAAAGCATTAGTGAACAACCCATCCTAAATTTAATGTGGTGTCTCCATTTCAAATTTCTAATTTTTATAAATTTTTGTATTTTTAATTTATTAATTTTATATTTTCGCATTTATTTATTTATTTATTCATTATAGATTTTTAGTTTTTGAAATATATGGAATTTTCAATGTATATGGAGTTCACAATCTTCACTCTTAAATATATTTGAAAGATTTGAATTCAAAATTTTGCATTTTTTATTTTATATTATTTTATATTTTTTAGTTTACTAATTTTAGATTTTCACATTTATTTATTTATTGATTAGAGATTTATTCACTTTGAAAAAGATTTGAAAGATAAAATTTGAAATTTTGTATTTTTATTTTATCTATTTTGGATTTTATTATTTTATCTATTTTAGATTTTATTATTTTGTATTTTTATTTTATTTATTTTAGATTTTATTATTGCATTTATTATTTATTTATAGATTTTGAGGTTTACACCATTGGATTATTATGACATGAACAGACATTTTCAGTGGTGATCATATCGTAATGTCGGTAATTTTGTGTAGGTTTAGTCTCCAATTTTGGTTATGTTTTTTTAGTGTGGTAAATGATGTAATCAAAATGTACATTGCACATCATATTTATTTATTCATATTAAATATATATTAATGTGTATATGAAATCCCAATTTTTTAAAAAAAAATATTTGATTTCCAATTTATATAGAGTTCCCACAATTTTCAGTTTTTAAAGATTTAAAATTTCAAATTTATATGAAATTTACAGTGTGTATATATGAATTTTGTATTATCAAAAGATACATTAATGAATATATGAAAAAAAGTGTATATATATTAATTAATGTATATATATGTCATGTTTTTACAAAAATATATCAATTCTCCTAAAAGAAATATACAAATATATCTTTACTAAAAGTATTTATAGTTGCTAATCGTTACAAAATACTACATTTTATAATTATATCATACTACTTGTATATAAATGTATACTAAATAGTATAAATCTTATTTACTATGTTTTATTATATTAAAAATAATACAAAAAAATTATACTGATTAAGAGAATTTTGAAAATTCATATTCTATGGAAATTGGTTTAGAGTAAATTAGTTATTTTCGTAAAGCATATTGTAAATAAAAGAATTGTGTGTATAATGAGTTGTTGGGGGTGCGAATAGATCCATCAGTAAATAAAGAAGGAATATTTAGTTTTTTTTTAAATCTATTTTTTAAGTCATTAATCTAAATTTTAACAGATTTGCAATTGACGGAAGACCACGTATCAATCTAGCTTTCTTAGAAATAGGGGTGTGAATAGGTCAGGCTACCCGACAGGAGCCTACGGCCTAGCCTACCGAAGGCCAGGCCAAGCCAGGCTTTTTTTTATAAATAAGCCGGGCTCAGGCAATTTCGAAAGCCTATTTAACTAAATAGGCCTAGGCCAGGCTTTGTAAAAAATCTATTAGGCCTACCAGGCCGGCCTATCTGTCATTATTATTAGTGCGTTTATGTTTACTACATAGAAGTGTGTAGTATTATTATTATTATTTTCTATAGAAGTAATTACTTATGTAGAAGTATTATTAGTGTGTTTTTAAAATATTTATAAGTTTTTCTCGCATATAAATAGTTTTAGATAACGGCTTGCCCAAGTACACAAATTCATGTCGTCAAACCGTATGATTAGATCCGAACATATATAAAAGAATTTTAACTTGATTTTAAAATATGCTTAATCAGACTTTTAAAAGGCTTAAAAATCAGCCTATTTAAATAAAGAGGCCAGGCTTAGGCCTATAAGATAGGCCTATCAAAGGTAATAGGCCAGGCTCGGGCCTTAAAAATTTGAGATACAGGCCTAGGCCGTTCAAGCCAAGGCCTAGCCTATTTCCACCCCTACTTAGAAATTGACAGGTTAATTGCTGCAAATTTTATAAATTTAAAAATTTTATCTGGATTGCCAGTACTGAATTTAACGTCTGAAATAGATAATCTATTGATACTAGAAGAGATATATTATAATAAGGAAGAAATGAAGACGGATCATGATAAGCTATTACCTTTCTTGATTAATGAGCAAATGAATATTTATAATAAAATAATGTATGTAGTTGATAGTGATGATGGTTAATTCTTTTTTTTTCTTTATGTGGTGGAATAACAAGACTTTTATCTATAATTTATCTAGAAAACATTATGTTTAGCCTTTCGTGGGAGAAGTGATATTTTGTTACATGTAGCATCCAGTGGAATAGCACCCATACTCCTTCCAAGAGGTAGGACTACACATTCTAAATTTTGTATTCCATTAGATTGTGACGAGAATTCTACATACAAAAAATTTATCACAAAAAAATATTTAACCTTTCTTCTAATTGAAACAAAGCTCATTATTTGGGATGAAAATTCTTGATTGATAGAATGATTATGAGTCCATCTGAATTAACCGAATTCCTCATTTGATTTCAGAGGAAAAAAGTCACACTCGCATTTTGTTTTACTATGTCTATAAAAAAAGGTAAATGTCAATCTTTAAAGAATGTTGGACTCTATCTCGTGTCACTGGAAAGAGAGAACTTGAAGTATTAATATGTAATTAAGATGGATTAACCCAATATACTATAAGAAATGTTATTTAAAATGAAAATTATATCTGGTAGAAATTTGCACAATGAATTCTTCATGTAGGTGATGGTAATTTGTAAATCTGGTAGTGATATTGGAGATGTACAATTAGATGTGATATTCCATATGATAATTTTATGAACTCTACGAGAGATCCTATATCGGTAATTGTTGAGAATACTTATACAACATAAACTGCACCACTTCAAATCCAAATATTTTTAAAGTTATTGCTATACTAATCCCTACCAATGAGATTGTTGACACGATGAATGATTACATCATGGAATGTAGGTTTGCAAATGAAAATGTATATATATATATCAGTTCTAACAAAAAAGCGTAGATAATGCCAATGAATTATTTTAACTGGAATATCTAAACACGGACAATTGTTCTGGATTATCGAATCATGAAATATAGTTGAATTAGAGTTGAATAGTCATGGTTATTAGAAATATAGATCCATCAAATAAAGTATGCAATGTAAATAGGTTGATAGTAACCAAGATGCGAAATTATATTATTGAGGTTAAACTAATTTTTGGAAAATTATGAAAGTAAAAAATTCTTGATTGGTAGAGTGATTATGAGCCTATTTGATTTAACCAAATTCCTCATTCGATTTCAGATGAGAAAATTATGAATGACAATGGGCCGGTTTCGGGACGGGAAGTAGTATCCCCATCCCCATCCCCAATAGCATCTTTAATCCCCAAAACCGGCCCAATTTCCGTCCGGAATTTTATCGGGGATCCCATCGGGTATTATAATTTCTGCGATCCCCATTGGGGACTTATCGAGGATTCATTTTACAAACTAATTTTTTAAGATTTAATATTAAAACATACACAAGTTGTTTAATAATAAATTATAATCCACATCAAAATTTTATAATTGTTTCCAATATATAATCAACCTATCAAACTACATTTTAAATATTAAATACTCAATTTTACATAATAAAGTTCGATAATTCATGCAATATAATAATAAATAAACAAATCCACATTTGCTTTCCATATTTTTCTTAAAAAATTGAAAAATAAAGCAAATTATAAATATATAAATAAAGTTAATGATGCAAAATATATATTTTGTATATTAATAATATAATTTGATTTATTACCAATGGAGGTTATACTGGGGTTTAGTTTTTTTTTTTTTAAGTAATAGTGTAATGGATTTTAGTAGAAATCAATAAAATATAACATACAAAATATTAAATATAATATATAAAATTTATAAAATATAATATATAAAATATATCGGGGATGGGCCCAGTTCCCATCCCTGAAAAAATCCCCGAGAAAATCTCTGATCCCCGGCCTATACCCAATAATCCTCTGCCCAAAACCATACCGAAAATTCAGTTTCGGCTTTCACCATTGGGTACGGATTTTTTTGCCATCCCTAGAGAAAATTTCAACTTGTAGTTTATTTTGCTATGATTATAAACAAAAATCAATGTCAATCTTTAAAGAATATTGGATTTTATCTTCCAAAATAATTTTTAAGCAATGAATAGTTATGTTGCGATATTTCGTGTCACTAGCAAGATGTGGCTCAAAGTATTAATATGCAATTAAGAATGATTAACTCAAGATACCACAATAAATATTGTTTACAATAAAATTTATATGTAACAGAAACTTTGCAAAATGGATATTTGATGTAGGTAATGGTAAGGCCGGAATTGATTTTATAGATCCACAATCAGATGTGACATTCTGGATGATATTCTTATAAACTCTATGGGTCATCCTATAGCCATAATTTTTACGAGTACATTTACAAATATAAACTGCACCACTTCAAGTTCAAGCATTTTTAAAGATAGTGCTATACTAGCCCCTACCAATGAGATTTTCAGGAATAAAATTTTCAGCAGATTGTAAGGGAATTTTTATATTATGCTTAATACTTATTTTATTTTAATTTAAATTTTAAATTAATAAAAATATTATTTTAATAATTATTTTTATTGATCTGTTGGGTTTGTACTGGACAAGTTGCAGAAGCTAAATAAGACGGTATAATACGATTTCTTTGTTTTAATAAAAATAATAAAATTATATTATCATATACATCCTCTTTCGAATAGATATAAAATCATTACACATTTTCTATTACTCAAAATATAATATATTATTATTTTATACAATATAAGTATATATATTATATAAAATATATAATTATGCCCGTCGAGTCTCGACGGGTTACTTACTAGTTATATGAACATTAATTATTAATTATATACTTACTATAAAATAGTATGAATAACGTTTTAATCAGAAGGCATAGTGATCTTAGCTTAAAAAACTCATAATCATAAAAATTCTTATAAATTTCTTTATTCAATTTATTTTACCACCAAAATAACAATTTCTTTCATCATAAATTAAATGGGGACGCGACTTTTACAGTGGGCTGATATTCCATTACAATTTACTTTAGAGCATCTCCAACGGGCACTCTATTTTAAAGGAAAACACTACAATAGCGTTGAATTCTTCTCCAACGAACGACGGCAAATGTGAGACGGGCCGCTAATTTTGAGGGGAATGAACAGTTTCACTTGGAATGTAGCGGGACACTGTTCCCACGCTATCCACTGTTTTATTTATTTTTTCTTTTTTTTTTTTATTTTATGTTTATTTATATTAAATTTTACTTTTAAGAATTAAAATAATTAAACTATATGGAGTATATTTTTGGTTTTTATTGAACAGTCTACAGACTAGGAAAGGAATTATGGGAGTTCATATCATATAAATTACAAAGAGAATAAAGGGGCGGGATAGGTAGGGATGTAAACGGGTAGGGTAGGGTACGGGTAGGCCACCTCCACTCACTACCCGAAATATAATTATCCTACCCTTACCCTACCCTATTACCATAAAATTAAATATCGGGTAAGATTCGGGTAATACCCGTCGGGTATGCGGATTATCCGCGGGTAAACGGGTACCCGAAATCTTAAATATTACATAGTTAACCGACTCTACCCGACCCAACTTTAATAAAGAAAAAAATTATTTTTCACCATAAAAAAATAAATAAAACATTCATTATTGCACGAGAACAAAATTTAAAAGAATATTTAAAAGAAACCACTAAAGCAACATAAATAAATATTGTAATATTTAAGAATATTCAGTAAAAAATTCATAAATCTTTTTACTGCCAATCTCAAACGTTAATAAATTTGAAATATAAAAATAAATAAATAAATAAACAAACATATAAATATATCTCAATATATCTCAATATATAATATAAATTAAATATATAAGTATATATAGATAAATAAATAAATATATATTTAATCGGGTAATCGGGTAGGGTAATCGGGTAATATATGAAATCCTTACCCTACCCGCACCCGATATGATGTATTTCGGTTTCGGGTAACACCCTATCCGATTACCCGATTATCTCTACCCTACCCTACCCGATACCCGATTACCCGACGGGTTACCCGACCCTACGGGTAAAGTTGACATCCCTAGGGATAGGAGATTAGGTGGGAAATCGAACCCTCAACTTACTGGTTGCATTGGGGGACTTGACCGCTGGACCAAGCCCTCATCCCCGTTTATTTATATTAATTGAAATTATGTTTATTTTTATTTAATTTTTATATGATTTGAAATATGTTTTCTCTATAAATATTTTAATGATTAAAAGTTAATATAGAATAGTAGCACATTACTAAACATTCAAGAACGGAGGTAGTATATATTTAACGATGCATAACATAATAAATTGATAAATGAAAAATAAATGAATAACAAAAGAAATCAAAATAGAATATTCTTAAATAGATGAAAATTTAGAGTGAATTGTTGGAGATGAAATTTTAATAAAATTTAAATTATAAAATTTAAATACTCCATAATATATAATTTGAATATAGATATAATATATTAATTTGATAGATAAAAATTAAATGAATAGTAAAAGAAATAAAAATGGAATATTCTTAAATAGAGGAAAATTTAGAGTTGATTGTTGGAGATAAAAAGTGAAAAACTGTAAACTGGACTGGAAAATAGAATAGAGTTAACTGTAAAATAGAGTTTATTGCTGGAGATGGCCTTAGCCTGCTGGCTCCTGTTCTTGTACATGTCAATGTCTAATTTCAAATTCACTTTACAGCTACATACAGAGCCTATTTAAGAGTCACACAGTAATAGATTTGACCAGCATATTTATCCGCAAAATCGAAGAGTAGATTTGACCAGCAGATAGTAATAGCAGATTTGATTAAAGATGTTTAGTATATTAACATATTGTAATTAGAGGGATGGGCATTTTAGTACAAAATGAAGGGTACGGTTACAGTGCAATACCAAAAACCGCAGCACATCAATGCACCAATATCAACCGTTCATTTAAAATCCAACGGTTCAAAATGTAAAAGGGTAAAATTGTCCAAAAAAAATTATAATGTCAAGTCGCTGAAAAATACACACAATGGTATCGATGAAAAATACTATATATGTCGATGAAATACACAACTCATCGCTGAAATACACACAGCTCGTCGCTGAAATACACACAGACACAGTTCGTCGCTGAAAATATAATAAACCAAAGAATTGGGGTTCCAACTGTAACATCCCGATTAATTAACGCATAATTAATTTAATTAATTGTGGTTAATTAATAAAGAATTTACTATATCGATATTTTGTATGTATGATTTTAATGATGTGGAAGAATAAGTGGGTTCAAACCCACAAGAGAATGAGAGCTCAAGTCCTCAAATGGGTGTAATGTGGTCAAGACTAGTGGTACAACCCATTAACCCACTTTCCAACCCGACCCGGATCCTTTTTAACTTCTTAAAATCTGAAAATTGGGGTGAGAGGCTCATTTTCCACTCCTCATTTACCCCATTCCCGTCACTCTCCCTTGAGAGGGTTAGAGTTCTTCAAGTTCTTGCCCATTTGGTGATTTTAGTGCAAAATCAAGAGGGGAACTTGATATACTACTTGAGGTAAGTGATTTTCTTTACTTAATTCTTATTTCTATGGTTTGAGAAGTGGTTTTTGGTGGGGGTAATGTTGGTGACGGGATTTGGGTGTTTTGGTTGGATTTTTGTAGATCGGAGCAAGTTGAAGCTTAAATCCTTGAATTGGAACTATATTGGTGTTGGGGGAAGCTAAGGCTTGGATTGTGGATCGGGAGCTTGGAGGTTGAATAGGAAAGCTTGGGGACTCGTCTACATTCAAGGCAAGGGATTATATTACTTAAATTACGTGTTTGGAGGGTATTTGGGGGTCGAATTCCGGCGAAATCGCCGGAAAACCGATTGGAAAATCGGAGAAGACGATGAATAGTAACTGCTACAGTAACTGTACAGTAGTTACCGCGGTAACTCGTGTAGTTACCGTAGTAATTCGCCACAGTAATTACTACGGTAATTTGAACAGTAATTACCACGATAATTTGAACAGTAACTACCGCAGTAACTTGTACAGTAGTTACCGCAGTAACTCGCTACAGTAGTTACTACAGTAACTCGCTATAGTAGTTACTACAGTAACTCGCTACAGTAATTACTACAGTAACTCGCTACAGTAATTACTACAGTAACTTTCTACAGTAATCGCTACCGTACTGGGCTGCGTATGTCACGCGTTTTACGCGCGCAGGTGCGTAGTAAGCGCAGGAATGCCCTGTTTGGCCCCTTTTTGTGCGATTTTGATTATATAATGATGTTTTCTTTGCACCAATTATTGTTATGACTTCCCCAAATGTTATTGGTAAACTGTGGGTTAATCAATTGGCCCGTGGGGGTTGTTGAATTGCTTAGGGGAACTGTTGAATTATTATATCATTAATGACTTAGCCTAGGGGGCTATGTATTGAATTCCTTATATGTTGAGAAGCATGTGAACCTAGTATGTAGGTGCTTGAATATCACTGTATTGTCATATGCATGTTATTGCATTGTAATTGACGGTTATTAACCCGATGGGTTGTTATGATGTTTATGACTGATCGGGCAGCCTTTACCGGTGTTGTTGAGTCCCGATGACCCTGCGGGGTGGATTATTGGTTGTTATTCATGTTGGCCCTTTTGGGATGGTTATTATAATGCATGGTATTGCATTATGAATGGATGGACATTATTGGAAATGTCTGATCGGGCAGCCTTTACCGGTGTTGTTGAGTCCCGATGACCCATGCGGGGTGGATTATTGGTTGTTATTCATGTTGGCCATTTTGGGCTGGTTATTATAATGCATGGTATTGCATTATGAATGGATGGACATATTGGAAATGTCTGATCGGGCAGCCCTTACCGGTGTTGTTGAGTCCCGATGACCCTGCGGGGTGGATTATTGGTTGTTATTCATGTTGGCCCTTTTGGGCTGGTTATTATAATGCATGGTATTGCATTATGGATGGATGGACATATTGGAAATGTCTGATCGGGCAGCCTTTACCGGTGTTGTTGAGTCCCGATGGCCCTGCGGGGTGATTATTAGGCTGTGATGCCTGTGATTTGGCTGTGATGCCTGTGATTTGGCTGTTATGCCTGTGATTGGGCTGTGATGCCTGTGGTCCCTGCGGGGATGGTGTATGTTACCCTGTAACGGGTTGGAGTTGATGATATCCTCACCCGTGGGTTCATACCGCCCGGGTTTAGGTTGCCGGCTAGGCATATTCATTCGCATTTGCATATAGGGTAGATAGGTGTATGTTAGGCCATGCATCACGTGCATAAATTATATGTTTGTGGTTGAAGCACCGGTATGGGACGGTGTGATGTTTTATTTATGTCAATTGTATGATCGTGGTTGAAGCACCGGTATGGGACGGTGTGGTGTTTATCTGCTTTATTTATATTCTGCTCTGTTATTTATTATTATTATTATTATTATTATTATTATTATTATTATTATTATTATTATTATGGTGCTGTTTTCCCTTACTCCCCGGCACGTAGCCTTGCTCAGTACGTTGTACTGACCCCCTTTGCTTTTGTCTGTTTTATAGATCCTGCTGGAGGCGCTGGAGTATGATTTGGGTTTGGGGTATTGAGAGATCACATAGATAGGAGTATATAGGACGCATTCATTATGTTAATGTGATACTATGTAACTATCTGTGGTTGGTATTTGGACTACTGCTGGTTGAGGCCTGTGAGCCTGGGATTTACATACTGTCGGCCGGTGGCCTTATGTGATTTACAGCTTTGGGCTGGTAGCCCTGTTTGAGATATTGGTATGCTGTTGGGAGGCTTGTAGCCTAGATGGGTCGCTGGGACCTTTATTTGATTATTCTTGGGTGACATTTTATGTGCCTATGTGATTCTAATTTATTTATAGCTTCTGCATTAAACTGGATTAATCAGATGATCACTTTAGGTGTACTCAGTCTTTTACTAGCTGTTTTAAATTAGCTGGCCACTAGTTTAGAATAGTTAGTACAGCGGTAATGCTTGCGAAAATCAGGTTTGAATTTTCGGGGCGTTACACCAACTTTTATGAAGTCGCTGAAATGCACAATATCAAGTCGATGAAAATTACTAGAGCTTATCGCTAAAATATACTATAAAGTGTCGCTGAAATATACTATACTACGTCGCTGACAATATAATAAACCAAAGAATTGGGGTTCCAACTTTTATGAAATGCACAATATCAAGTCGCTGAAAATTACTATAGTTTGTCGCTGAAATATACTATACTACGTCGCTGAAAATATACGGAAGGTGCGCTGAAAACAATATGCATGTTGCTGAAAACAATATATTAATCAACAAATCACTGAAAAGTACATACATTGTTGCTGAAATGTACTAAAGTATATTTTGGAGTAATATAGTAAAATTACTTTTTTACCTTTCCAGTTCATCTCAACCGTTGATTTTAAAACTTAATCAACGATGGAAATTTCCGCAGTACATCATGTCATTCCTCCTAGCCGCACCCTAACAATTGCCCAAAATGAATCTTCTCCCCATTATGCTTCATAATCAAGCAGATCACATTTAAGCAGATTTGGCCAAATCTGCTAACAAAATATGCCGGTTACCAAACACCTATAAATAACATATCTATTAGTCAAATATGCTAATTTCTTATCTGCTGCCTAGTCCGCTGACAATCAAACACACCCACTATATAGTTTGTTTATTTAATCTGCTAACGATATATCAATTTTATTTGTTTGTTTATTTTCTCGAAAACTGATCTTTATTCATTTAAATTTTTGGAGTACTTTAGAGTGATGTTTTGTTAGATTGTTTCTTGAAGTTTGTCTCAAAAAGATACTTCCTCTCTTTATCAATCAATTTGAAATAATTTTGGTATAATCATTTTTAATGCGTTCAAGTATTATTTAATCAAGATTAGAGTCACCTTTTTTTTCACCTCCTTGTATATTGATAAAAGAAAGATAAGAAACATTTTATGTTTTCTTTTTAAAATTATATTTACAAATTAAATTTAGAGCTTTTTTTTGGCAAATTACCAAGTATCCCGAGTCGCATTAGATCCAAGAATAATCGCTCGAGAATCTGCACGGGCAATAAAGGACACCTCTCCCAAAGCAATTTTTTACATATAAAAAACTTGAACCTGAGACATTGCTTAAGCGACTAGAGTCTCAATTCACTCGAGTCAACTGCAATTACTTATTAAATTTAGAACTTGGATCCAAAAATAAAAGTAATAATTAAAAAAAAATGAGATTATAGTTATATCATGTTGGACTTTTTTTGTTAAACATGAGACCACTCCATAAAAAGTTAGCTACTATGTGCCCAACTCTACCCCTATTTACACGCAAAAGGGAAGTTCCAAAACTTAAATGCCTTCTAAAAACTTTTGTCATAACATATACTCCCGTCCCGCGAATTGTGGCTCGTTTCTTTTGGACGCGATAATTTGTGTGGTGGAGTTTAGTGGTTAAAGTGGCGTGGGTATTTATGTTTAAAATTTTAATGAATTTTGACTTTGCTTATTGTTTAACTTTGACTTAATAGTATTGTAATGATTTAATTAGAGAAAAATATTCAAGTGTGTCATTGTTAGAATCGTCTAGGCATCTAGTTTTAGAATATATATTTTATATAATTTTTATGTTTACCCATTTTAAAATATGAAGAATTAAAGAAATGCAAGGGACTTTGTGGAGAAAAATAAAAGTATATTGGGAGTTGTGCAGAATAATAAAAGTGATTATTTTTAATGGGATTTAGAAACCATAAATATTCTAATCATATTTATATTAATTTGATTTTTTTTAAAATGGAAAGTGGCCAACTTTCGTGGGACAACCCAAAAAGGAATACGAGCCACAATTCACACGACGGAGGAGTAGTATTATTGGAGCAATTTCATTTTTTTTTCTCTATTCGTTTTAAAGAAAACTTTTCTCTTTAGAATTCCTGTAATTTTACAAAAAAAAAAAACCCCCACCTTTATGTATACAAATAATTCCATTAGGAATATCATGTTAAATTATTTTCTCTTTATATATATTGTTGTCATTTTGTAATTATATGATAAATTATTGAGTGCTGGGGTTAGGCATGGAAATAAATAATGGAAATTGGGAGTAATGTAGAGTGGTGGACTGGTTGTTGGATCTGTGCTGTGTTATGGATATGAGAGGTTAGGTGGAATATTAAATAGGGATAGGGAAATATAAATGTGATTATTGTATTGTCATTATAATATTCATGACATTGAGATATACGTACGTACATAATAAAATATTGGATTATTACAGATTTGTTTCGTGGCCAAATGCATCCATGAAAGGTCCAATTGGAAGAAATCATAGTAGTAGCAATCAATCATGTGTGGTTACTTTATTTATTTTTTTATTGTCAAACTCATACTATATAGAGTAATATTATACTATTATTGAAGTTACCCAAAAGTAAGGTTTTATTCTAATTGCAATATGGGATCCATCTCACATCAATGCACCTCACAATTTCATTGTCATGTTTTCGCGTAGTTATTTAGGTCATATCTTTAATTATTTTTTTCCCTATTTGAAAATTGATTACTTGACATTTTGAATTGGTTTTGTGCTATGTTAAATTGTTGAAGTGAGAGGATGTTGAATGTGTAACATCAATATTCATCAGTGTTGTCGTGCTGACCCTAAGAGGTGTATAGGGGTAATTAATGAATAGAGTTTCTCGTACTTGACTCGGGACTCGCCACAAAAAAAATCGGCTCGTACTCGTAAAAATTCGAGTCAAGTCGAGTATTCGAGTATTAAGCTCCAGCTCGCGGGTAGAGATATGATACTCGTCGAGTATCGAGTACTCATCGAGTATCAGGCTTGAGCTCGAGTCTAGTCGAGTACTGACTTGTTTTTTTTAAAAAAAATAATACTATTTTATAGTTCTAATACTCCCTATGATTTTAATTTTTGTCCATGTTTACTTTAACGCGTATATTAATAAATCATCTAGTTCTTCTCACTTTCCATTACACTTCATCATTATCCTTAATTACCCAGTCACTTTATTATTTTATCATATACTCCCTCCGTCCCACCCCAAGTGTTTTGTTACTGTTGGGCACGGGAATTAAGGTAGAGTTGGTGTGCGAGTATATGATGGGGTCCACATAGTTGTTGGAGGGGAAAATTATTTTTATTTATAGAAAGAAGACATTTGTAATGGGACATCCAAAAATAGTAAGTAGGACATTTGCAATGGGATGGAGGGAGTATAACATTTCAATCATGCGTCAACCTACAAATCCATAAAATATATAATTAGTTTTCTAGTGTATATTTCTTATAACATAAGTTAATATAACCTATTAGAATATTTATATTTTTTAAAGAATGATCTACTTTAATTAGGTACACAATTAATCTTCTTTTCGTTTAGGCCGAATTAATCCTATGTCAAAAAATCGTAAAGAATATCACGATTAATTCTTTCTTGAAACATTGAATATTGTTTTGAATATTAATTGTACATGCTTTTAATATAGATAATTTATTAACTTAACAAATAAAATATTTAATCCAAATATATCCTAAGTAAACAAATTAATTCACTACAAAAAATTTCATGGAAGGTGACGAACGGATTTTGTCGCCTGGAACACGATGTGACAAACAAGTCAAGGAAATCCGGAAGTTGACGAAGTTTTGGGTGACGACATTCGTCGACTTGTTCGCCGCCTTCCCGCAAATTTCTTGTAGCCATTATTGCATAATATCATGAAAAATATTTACTTTTACTAAATAAAGATTAAGTGCTAAAATATGGAGTATAACTTTATTAAAACAATGTAAATAATTCTTACCGGGCAACTTTTACAGTATTTTTAATTAAACTATAATTTAAAAATTATGATATATACTTTTATTTAACTTAATTTAAGAACAATCCATTTTTGCATTGTGTTTGGCTGGTGGTGAGCCAATGACCTTTTTCTCATCAAGGGAGGCTATCGGAAAAGGATCAAACCGATTACGGGTCCGGATTAATGATAATGCGCCCAAACTTGACTAATTACGCCCAAACTTAACTGAATATTTTCTGAAATTATAATGGCAAACTAAACACAATGGGGAATCTACCAGTTATTAAGGAACAACGGCGAATTCACCAGAAAAACTGGAACCAAACTACCGGTTGCTAAGGAACAACGGCGAATTTGGAAAGTAACCGCTACGAGCTAAGCTAGAGTCTAGGAAAAATTGTAAAGGAAAGCTGTAAAGAAATCAGTAAAAGATACAAATAATTAAATTTGATAAAGAAATTTGGGGGTACACAATTAATCTTCTTTTCGTTTAGGCCGAATTAATCCTATGTCAAAAAAATCGTAAAGAATATCACGATTAATTCTTTCTTGAAACATTGAATATTGTTTTGAATATTAATTGTACATGCTTTTAATATAGATAATTTATTAACTTAACAAATAAAATATTTAATCCAAATATATCCTAAGTAAACAAATTAATTCACTACAAAAAATTTCATGGAAGGTGACGAACGGATTTTGTCGCCTGGAACACGATGTGACAAACAAGTCAAGGAAATCCGGAAGTTGACGAAGTTTTGGGTGACGACATTCGTCGACTTGTTCGCCGCCTTCCCGCAAATTTCTTGTAGCCATTATTGCATAATATCATGAAAAATATTTACTTTTACTAAATAAAGATTAAGTGCTAAAATATGGAGTATAACTTTATTAAAACAATGTAAATAATTCTTACCGGGCAACTTTTACAGTATTTTTAATTAAACTATAATTTAAAAATTATGATATATACTTTTATTTAACTTAATTTAAGAACAATCCATTTTTGCATTGTGTTTGGCTGGTGGTGAGCCAATGACCTTTTTCTCATCAAGGGAGGCTATCGGAAAAGGATCAAACCGATTACGGGTCCGGATTAATGATAATGCGCCCAAACTTGACTAATTACGCCCAAACTTAACTGAATATTTTCTGAAATTATAATGGCAAACTAAACACAATGGGGAATCTACCAGTTATTAAGGAACAACGGCGAATTCACCAGAAAAACTGGAACCAAACTACCGGTTGCTAAGGAACAACGGCGAATTTGGAAAGTAACCGCTACGAGCTAAGCTAGAGTCTAGGAAAAATTGTAAAGGAAAGCTGTAAAGAAATCAGTAAAAGATACAAAGAATTAAATTTGATAAAGAAATTTGGGGGTACACAATTAATCTTCTTTTCGTTTAGGCCGAATTAATCCTATGTCAAAAAAATCGTAAAGAATATCACGATTAATTCTTTCTTGAAACATTGAATATTGTTTTGAATATTAATTGTACATGCTTTTAATATAGATAATTTATTAACTTAACAAATAAAATATTTAATCCAAATATATCCTAAGTAAACAAATTAATTCACTACAAAAAATTTCATGGAAGGTGACGAACGGATTTTGTCGCCTGGAACACGATGTGACAAACAAGTCAAGGAAATCCGGAAGTTGACGAAGTTTTGGGTGACGACATTCGTCGACTTGTTCGCCGCCTTCCCGCAAATTTCTTGTAGCCATTATTGCATAATATCATGAAAAATATTTACTTTTACTAAATAAAGATTAAGTGCTAAAATATGGAGCATAACTTTATTAAAACAATGTAAATAATTCTTACCGGGCAACTTTTACAGTATTTTTAATTAAACTATAATTTAAAAATTATGATATATACTTTTATTTAACTTAATTTAAGAACAATCCATTTTTGCATTGTGTTTGGCTGGTGGTGAGCCAATGACCTTTTTCTCATCAAGGGAGGCTATCGGAAAAGGATCAAACCGATTACGGGTCCGGATTAATGATAATGCGCCCAAACTTGACTAATTACGCCCAAACTTAACTGAATATTTTCTGAAATTATAATGGCAAACTAAACACAATGGGGAATCTACCAGTTATTAAGGAACAACGGCGAATTCACCAGAAAAACTGGAACCAAACTACCGGTTGCTAAGGAACAACGGCGAATTTGGAAAGTAACCGCTACGAGCTAAGCTAGAGTCTAGGAAAAATTGTAAAGGAAAGCTGTAAAGAAATCAGTAAAAGATACAAAGAATTAAATTTGATAAAGAAATTTGGGGGTACACAATTAATCTTCTTTTCGTTTAGGCCGAATTAATCCTATGTCAAAAAAATCGTAAAGAATATCACGATTAATTCTTTCTTGAAACATTGAATATTGTTTTGAATATTAATTGTACATGCTTTTAATATAGATAATTTATTAACTTAACAAATAAAATATTTAATCCAAATATATCCTAAGTAAACAAATTAATTCACTACAAAAAATTTCATGGAAGGTGACGAACGAATTTTGTCGCCTGGAACACGATGTGACAAACAAGTCAAGGAAATCCGGAAGTTGACGAAGTTTTGGGTGACGACATTCGTCGACTTGTTCGCCGCCTTCCCGCAAATTTCTTGTAGCCATTATTGCATAATATCATGAAAAATATTTACTTTTACTAAATAAAGATTAAGTGCTAAAATATGGAGTATAACTTTATTAAAACAATGTAAATAATTCTTACCGGGCAACTTTTACAGTATTTTTAATTAAACTATAATTTAAAAATTATGATATATACTTTTATTTAACTTAATTTAAGAACAATCCATTTTTGCATTGTGTTTGGCTGGTGGTGAGCCAATGACCTTTTTCTCATCAAGGGAGGCTATCGGAAAAGGATCAAACCGATTACGGGTCCGGATTAATGATAATGCGCCCAAACTTGACTAATTACGCCCAAACTTAACTGAATATTTTCTGAAATTATAATGGCAAACTAAACACAATGGGGAATCTACCAGTTATTAAGGAACAACGGCGAATTCACCAGAAAAACTGGAACCAAACTACCGGTTGCTAAGGAACAACGGCGAATTTGGAAAGTAACCGCTACGAGCTAAGCTAGAGTCTAGGAAAAATTGTAAAGGAAAGCTGTAAAGAAATCAGTAAAAGATACAAAGAATTAAATTTGATAAAGAAATTTGGGGGTTGGATTGATCTCCCGGATTCCATGCATGGCATCCCCTATTTATAGCCGGAGCTTGGTAACCGCTTCTCCGGCCTATTCCTTTGAGCCGATTTTCGTTTCCTCCTCATCGGCTGACTTGGCTTCGTTTCGGCCGAACTTTCTCGTCTTTGAGATCTTCATCTGTTCGGACTCTTCGTCTGTTATGGATCGTCCTCCTTTAGTCTCTCGGCCAATCAGTTTTAAGCCCACCTTCTTTAAAAATCCTTCTTCGGCCCATGATGTGTGGCCCAATTATCTTTTCGTGGCCCACTACTTCTTGTGGCCCCAACAGATGCCCTCCTTACTTGGGCGAACTTTCGTCTTCTAGAATGAGCCCAAGTAAACTTAACCCTCACACCTTCTCCTTTTCGTGCGCCCACTCCTCCTTGGAATCCGGCCACGTCTCTTCATATTCTTCATATCCTATTATCTTTTCATCCTTGCCCCTTTCTTTTCCTCATTCTTATACATCTCCATATTCTCTTTGTAACTCTTTTTCCTCCCTTTTCAATGGCACAATCGACTCGTTCGCCTTCTTCCCTTAAAATCCAGAATATCGAAGATTCTTTCGCCGATAAATCTTCCCTTCGTCTTACTGATGAAGGCTTTACTACTCTCGGGCCTCTTGCGACTTCCGTCGAGGCCGCCGCTTCTGTTTCTACTTTTTTCGGAGATTTGAAGACAATCCCTTTGTTTTCGGATTAGTTTTCCGCTAAACTTTTCAGTTTCCTCAGTACTTGGCCCATTGTGACCCCTGAACATGTCGCTTGGTATGAACGGGTACGTCCTCAATGTGAACCGATTTGGTCGTCCACCGGTATCAATCATCTGATTAAGTTGAGTGTTCAACCCTTTCCTCCTGAATATCGACACATTCAAGCCCTCCTCTGTTTCTGGAATTCTTCCATCAACTGTTTTTGTTTTCCCAGGGGTATGGTGACCCCGACTATTGAAGATGTTAAGCTTCTCTTGGACTTACCCTCTCTTGGAAAACACTTTTTGGGTGTTACTGGTTCCGAAAAAGCCTCGACGAAATCCACCGGCTATTCTTGGGGACTTACTTTTGCCTTACGGATTACTCGATATTGTGGTACTAAGCCTGGTCTTCTCAAGTCGGAACCCGTGGCTTTTATGATGCATTTTCTTAGCCGATTTTTCTGGTGTGCGCCCGCCAAGAATGTTATACTTGAGACTTATCCTTTGGCTAAGTCGCTTATGGATAATACTCATTTGCCTCTTGCCGACAACTTCTTAGACCATTTGTACTCTGGCATTTCGTCCCAGGTACATGGATGGGCTGATGGTCATCTCAATATGTCTCACGGCCCCCTTTGGTTTCTTAATCTTTGGCTTGCTTGGCACTTTAGAGATATTTCTGGTTTTGAGCCCCAGTCTTTTGATACCACCCCTCCTTCGGGCAATGATCTTCTTGGGATCCGTTTTCCCGACATGCGTATTGAACAATGGATCTACTACTTTATGAACAGAGCCCCTCTTGACTCTTCGTCTTGCTGTCTCTACTCTGGTGCTTCTAACAGTTGGGTTTCGACTATTGGTATTCCTCCTTTCGGTGCATCTCTCCCGCCGGCATTGGCTCAAGTCTGGAACGCTTGTATCATTCCTCGTCACATCTTCAACTGCTCGTTGTTCGTTCCCCCTGATCATTCTATCCTTTCTGAAGTCTAGAATCCTCATCTGGTCAGCCGGCAGTTCGGTTTTGCTCAGGATATAGTCCTTCCTCTTCGTGGGGACCCGAATCGGTATAATAAATCCTTTAAAGGATTCGGTCCAGAGGAAAGCCGACATCTTTGCCAAACATGGGCTCTCCGAATTTGTAATTTTGAAGTCCGCTCTTTTGACATCTGCCCTGGTTTGTCGACAAAACGTTTCGATGACCGGTGGGAGAAAGTTCTTTCTCACGCTAATTTTGGAACTGACTTGCAGACCTTCCTCATTTCTCGTGGTTTCCCAGGTATTATGATGTTTTCTGTTATCGAATCGGCCCCCGATTACTCCTGTTCTTCTCAAAAGGATGATTCTTTACTTCCTTTGCTTAGTAAGTCTTTTCGATTCCTTATTTTATATGTCGTGTGTCTTTCTCAAGCTTTTCCTCCATTTTTATTTTTTTTTCCGCAGGAGCCTTTGACGACGCCTCGTCTCTTCCGCCTCGTTCACGTACTTCGTCCTCGCGAAAGCGTACTGCCCCGAGCTCAGGAAAGTCGAAAGGCGAACCTGCCTCTAAAGCTCGAAGACGGTCGACTCGTTCGCCTCTCCCTGGATCGGCTGTACCTACTGATCATGTTTCCTGTGATTCCTTTCCTTTGTTCCTTTAAATTATTCACTATTGTTTTACTGATTCTTATTCCCTTTCCTTTTAGGCTCACTCAACTGCAGGTTTATCTAGCCCTTCTGTATCGCCTGATCATTCGCCTGGCCCGAATGACACGCCTCATCGTTCCACCATTTCTCATTCGGCTCTTGATCCTGTTGATGAGACTTCGGTCATTATCTCCGGTATGCTTCCTGCTTCATCAGCTGGCTTAGGGCCAAGCTCGATTCCTAATACTTTTGGTATTGGTGATATCGATTTAACCACCCCTGATCCGACTGCTTCTTTGGTGGCTGCTCTGCCTTCGTCTTCTACTGTTTCTCTTCCAGACCCCTCTCTTGCTCATGTCCGACAAGAAGGAACAGCTCTTGGTGATGTTACTCTTTCTTCTCCTTTTCCATATAGGAGTATCTTGGATGATTTCTTTTCCCCTTCCTTTTCTCTCCCTTCGTCGAAATTTCCTAATTCTTTCAGGGCTTGTCTGGACAAGTTGGATCGTCTGATTACCTGCCAATCTGATGCCCTTTCAGTTCAAACCAAGCCTATCCTCCTGCTTCTTTCCCATATCAAGCAGTCCTTCTCTGAAGAACTTCTTGCTTCTGGCTTGTCAGATGCTCATCAGGCAATGTTCACTTGCCTTTTACGGATGGACCTAGAGCTCCCCAATATCTTGGCCACTCGTAAAAGATTTGAGGATGAACAGGCTTCTCTTACTCTCCACAAGCTGGAGTTCGATAAACATGCTTCTGATTATCAGGCGTATATGGATAAATTGTCAGCCAATGACAATCTTAAACTCAAGTATTCGGCCGATCTCTCTGCCATCAATTCGGAAATTAGCCGACTCCAGCGTGAGGCACAAGGCATGAAGGATGCCCTGGTTGAGGTGGATAACGATTCGGCTCACCTGCAATGCCTTGTCAAGCAGTTTCATAAATCTGCCCCGACTCCAAGAGATAAGCTTGCCAGTCTTCAACAGGAGATGGGTTATCTTTCCTTGAGGACTTCCTTTAGTGACGAAATCATCGGTATTTTCCGTGGTTTATGGTCAGACACCCAAGCTGTGGTTGATAGAATTCGATCTGCTGCGGCGCAACTCCATTCTGCTCCTGACACTTCCACGGTCTCAGATAACCCTGTCATTGGCTCTTCTGTAGGGGACAATCCGAAGGATTCTGTTAATATTTAGCTTGTTCTTTTGACCAAGATAATGTATGGTGATTATGTCCTTCTTCTGTTTTGATGAAGTTTATCCTTCTCGTCCTTTTTCTTTAGATATTCAGTCTGGAGCTCTTTAAGATGCTTCTGAACATCTTCTTTCATCTCAACCCGATGACCCTCCAGTTTCGGCCGAAGCTGAAGCCCGATAATTCCAGGACTTTCAATCGGCCTTGAATTCTGCGACTGCCCGAAATTCGGCCATTGTTCTTCCTCGCGGTTTCGACGATGATATTGCTTATGACTTAAGTGGAGATTGAGATCTTTCCATTGTTGTTGTTATCCGGATATGGTTATTATGACTCTTTTGGTTTTTTTTTTTCCTTTTTCGGCTGTATTTTTGATGTATCATTTGATGTACTCTTGGCTTTCTCTTTTCCTTTAGCCGATTTTTTTTTAGTATGCTCGATCGGCCTGTTATCAAATGCTTATCTTTTGTGAATTATTGCACCCGTTTTCCCGTAATCTCCGGGATATCTTTTTTGGCAGAGCAATATTCTCTGCAGCTTTATTGGGATTCCTGAAACGTCTTATCTATGATTAATGCTTTACTCTTTTACGTTTCTACCCTTGCTATAAATGTTATTCCCTTGGTTTTTTCCTATAAATACCAGCATCTTTTCCCTTTCCCCCTCAACACTTTGCAATGCTTATCATGATTCCCTCGGTGTGTTCCATTCCTTTTTCTCCCTGGCCCCCTTGGCATATCGACTCTTTATTTTGAACCCTTATTCATAACCCAAAACTCCTTCCTTCGTGCGGTACGAGTTCAGCTAATCCTTTTATCGCCATCCTCATGCGGAAGAGGATCTCTTAACACTTTTTCTTACCAATGTTTCGACGGTCATATTCAGGCTTCGTCCTGTCTCTTAATATTTATATGATCTGTCGTAACCTTGCTAATATCGGTCCCAAAGTCCTGGGCGGTCGAATGATAATCGCGCCTTTCTATGGGACCGTATCACCTTTTTTGCTCTGAAACGCATACCCCGCGGATTTCTTCAATTGTGCATGCTCAGAGGGGTGTCCTTGCTTGAGCAGAAACTTATCTTTTCTTTTCCTCTTTCTTTATGATCGGGGAGCTGGCTTTATTAACACAGCCATCTCTGATCTCGCCGGCGGGAAGAATTTGGATTTGGGAATGAATGTTGGGTGTCCTCCATTCCCAGCTCCGCTGGCTCTCATCATTTTCCCGCCTTATTAGACTAGGACGTTTCCCTTGTATATTATAATTTTGGACTATCGATGCCGCTTTCGGCCGAAGTAGATCCTCTTTGTAACGTTCGTCCATGCAATAAAATTTTTCTTTCTGTTTGCTTGATGTTTAGTCCCAAACTGAAGCATAATAGTTTTTTATATATCTCGCATTTACTGGATTCGACATTTGCTCTCCATTTTCGTCAACCAATATGTATGCTCCGTTTGGCAATTTTGTCTGAACAAAAAATGGCCCCTCCCAATTAGGGCTCCACTTTCCTAATCGGCCATCCTTCTGTTTGGGTGGCCATATGACTTTCCATACTAAATCGTCAAATTCAAATCGCTTAACACGAATTCGCTTGTTATACCAATCGGCCACAATATCTTTATTTTTTTACAAATTTTCAAATGCTTGCACCCAATCGAAGTTGACATCCAATAACTCATCTTTTATTGATTGATCGTACTGTTCGCCCGATACAAAATCTGCTTGACTTGTTCTCAAAGTCGGCACTGTTATTTCGGCTGGAAGTACTGCGTCCATCCCATATGTCAGCCGAAATGGCGTTAATCCAGTGGCTAAAGTCTTGGCATTCTGATAAGCCCATAAGGCCTCAGACAACTTCTCATGCCACTTCCTTGGCTGATCTTCAATCATCTTCTTTATAATCCCTATCAGTTGCTTGTTCGTGGCCTCTGACTGCCCGTTTCCTTGTGGATAATATGGTGACGAATGCACGATTTTTATTCCGTATTCGTCTGCAAAGGCCTTGACTTTTTCTCCCACAAATATTGTTCCTTTATCTGTTAGAATCGTCTGTGGAATTCCGAATCTGTAGATCAATTGTCTCTTAATAAACTCAATAACCGCTTCTTGAGAAATGCTAACATATGCCTGAGCTTCAGCCCATTTCGTGAAATAATCCGTTGCCACTAGCACGAACTCATGCCTTTTCGATGAAGATGGATGAATCTTTCCGATAATGTCCATAGCCCATCCTCGAAATGGCTATGGCTTAATCATTCTGTGTAGCTCTTCGGCCGGCAACTTCTGAATCGGCCCATGCTTCTGACATTCACGGCACCCTTTGGCATATTTCTCACAGTCTGTTGCCATATTCGGCCAATAATATCCTAGCCGAATAATGCTCCATTTCATCGACTTTCCTGCCCGATGTGCGCCGCATATCCCTTCATGTACTTCTCCCATTACTCTTTTTACGTCTTCTTCTCCGATGCACCTGAGTAGTACTCCATCGATGGCTCGCTTGAAGAGTAATCCTCCTATTATTATGTAATCCATCGCCTTTCGTTTTTCGGCCGGATTAGCTTCGGATGGATCTTCCAATGCTCGTGCTATCTCTTTTATCCATTCGGCCTTTTCTGTTTCGGCCAAATGTATTTCCACATTCCGTGCTATCGGCATTAGCCGGTATCTGGCTGCGTGTTGAGCCAATTCGTTGGCTAACTCATTTTTTTCCCCTTGGAATGTATTCAACATATACCTCGTCGAATTCTTCCAATAAACCAATTGCTTATTCGTACAGTCTAATCAACTGAGAATTTTTTACTGAAAAGTCTCCTAACAACTGTTGAATAACCACTTGTTAATCTCCTTTGATTATAATAGCTTTTACTCCTTCCTCTATCAGTCGTTGTAGCCCCGAAATCAACGCTTTGTATTCCGATTGGTTGTTGTTATAGGAATTCGGCAATTGTACGAAGTATTTGTATATCTTGCCCTCCGGCGTATGTAGTATGAACCCCGCCCCAACTCCTGAGGCGGCCTTGGAACCATCGAACATCATCACCCACGGACGTAGATTTACTATCCCTATTTCGTTTATCTCTTTCGGCCGAACTTGTTCTTCAATATCATCGGACATTGAAGGTATCGCATGATCGGCAAAAAAATCGGCTACAATTTGCCCTTTCATAGCGCTGAGTGGTTGATATGTCAAATCATATGCATTTAATTTCATGGCCCATTTGGCCATTCTTCGGCTGCTGATCGGATCATTCATCAAGATTTTGACTATATCAACCGAAGCCACCACTATCACTTGCCTCGGTTGGATATAATATTCTAGCTTCTGGCATGCATGATAAAGACTCAAAGACAGTTTATGAATCGGCGAGTACCTCAGTTCTGCATCCCTGAGGATTCGGCTCAGGTAATAAATCGCCGGATCTCTTCCTTCTTCGTCTTCTTGAGCCAGTAATGCTCCAATAGACTCTTCGGCCACTACTACATATAGCTTTAATGGTCGGCCTAAAATCGGTGGGACCAACACCGGTGGATTTATCAAAGCTTGTTTCAGTTGTTCAAAGGCTTCCTGTTGGACGATTCCCCATCTGAATTCCTCTTCTTTCTTCAACCTTAGTAGATCGATTAATGGTTTCGATTCCCGGCCGCATTTGCCAAGAATCGTCTCAGGAAACCGATCTGTCCAAGGAATTTTTGCAAACTTTTCTTATCGTGTGGAGGCCTAGCTTCCTGGATGGCCTTGGTTTTATTTGCATCAACTTCAATGCCTTTGTTGTGTACCAAGAACCCAAGAAAATTCCATGCTTGCACTCCAAAAGCACACTTGGCTGGATTCATTTTAACTCCATGTAATCTCATTCTTGCAAATACTCTTCGTAAATCGTCCAAATGGCTTTCCACATCTCTGGATCGGACCATGACATCGTCGATGTAGACCTCTACACAATCTCCTATTAGATCATGGAAGACATAATTCATGGCCCTCTAATATGTGGCTCCTGCATTCTTCAACCCGAATGGCATCACTACCCATTTATAAATCCCAATAGCTCCAGGGCATCTGAATGCAGTCTTATGCACATCTTCTTCGGCCATAAAGATTTGGTTGTAACCTGAATATCCGTCCATGAAGATAACATTCCCTGTTTTGCGGCCAAATCGCTTAACAAATCGACAATAGGCATCATGTATTCATCTTTAGGAGTGGCTATATTAAGATTTCGGAAATCGATACAAACTCTAAATTTCCCATTTTTCTTTATTTCAGGAACAATATTTGACAACCACTCTACATACTTAGCTGGCCTAACAAATCCGGCCGCTAACAACTTCTCTATCTCTTCTTTTATTTTCGGGACTATTTCGGGTGCTACCCTCCTGGCCGGCTGTTTATGCGGCCTGAAACCTTCTTTGATTGGTAGTCTATGCTCCACAATCGATCGTTCCAATCCTGGCATCTCTGTGTAGTCCCATGCGAAACAGTCCTTGAACTCTATCAACACCTCCTTGAATCGGCTCGTTGTCTGCTGATCTAAATTTGCACTCAGCGGGATGTCCCTTGGGTGCTCCTCTGTACCAAATTAACTATTTTAAAGGGATCTTGAGCTTTGAAATCTGGTGTTTGTTTTGGAATAGCATCCATGAGTTCGCTCCAATTTTCTTTCTCTCCTGAAGATCCGAGTTCGATTGATTCGAACTCGACCATTCCCTTAGTTTCTTCGTTCATTATTTACTTTCTTCAACACCTGGCCGTGAGTCGGCCTAATACCGGACCTCGAACCCCAAGTCAGTCCAGTCACATTCAACGACCTGCGGGTATCGTTCCCCTACCACTGCTAGAAATGGTTGTATGGTCTCTTCGTACAACACCGCATCAATTCGGCCGGCTGTGCTGACTGGAAACGGAGGTTGATCACCATCCACTTCTTCGACTGTGCCATCCTTTTTCCAGAACCATATCTTCTGGTGAAGTGTTGATGGCAAACATCTGGCAGTATGGATCCAGCATCGGCCTAATAGGGCCGCATACGGAACCTCTGCATCCACTACAAAGAACATAGTCAGAATCGAGATTGTTCCGACCGTTACATCTACTAAGATACACCCTTCGGCCGCCGTTTGTGCTCCCAAAAAACTTAATACTTTCATCCTCGTGAGCAATAAATCGTCCTTCGAGCGGCCTATCTTCGTCAGTGTGGATAATGGCATAATTTTGACGGTTGCTCCACCGTCAATAAACATTCTCCTGAGTGGTCTCCCGTTGACCCAGCCTTTGACGTACAAAGGCCTCACATGCTGAGACATCTTTGTAGTCGGAGGTAAAATCGTGCTTGGCTGAGCTTCGGGGACAAATGCTTCGTACCCTTCTTCCACAACTTTCTCTTCTTCGTCCTCAGGCCGATGTGCTTCGAGTTTGGCGAAACAAAAGTCCACAATAGGTTCTTCCTCGCCGAAGTATTCTCCTTCCTTCTGACAAAAGACCACAACTGGTTCAGAATCAGACTAGTACTCCTCATCGGTTGTTGTGGTCATCCCTATCATGTTTGCACTAGACCCGAAGTCAAACTTGAACTGCCCGATCGAAAGCATGTCACTACTCGGGACGATGCTTGTCTTTGGCTTCCATTCCCTAGTTCGGATTGGCCTAGGCTTCCATTCTTCTTTTACTTTCGGCTGTTCATTTTCGGCTTTGGGCAGGATTGCTTTCGGCCGAAATTCGGTTTTATTCTTCAGCCGATCCTGACCCTCTTACGGTTTATTCTTTTCTTTCCTATTTTCGGCTGATTTCAGTCGAGCCGAAAATACCTTATTGAGGATCCTTCCTTCAGATGAAGAGCAATCGTCTGGGAAGTCTTCCTCCATGTGCATCATGTCGTACTCTTCTACCTCATCTGCTCTGGCTGCTTTAAGCCGCTGCATTCTCCGTTTGAAGGTACGATATGATCCCTATCCTTTTGGAGTCTTTTCATCCTCTGCCCTCCAGGATGAATTCTCAAATCGGCGTTGGCCGAAATGCCTTTTTTCTGAGGAATTCTGAACCCATCGGCCTACCTGAGTATTCACTGGTGGCCTTCTAAGTTTCTTCATTTCCGGGGACACAGCATCTTCGGGAACTGTGATCTGAATCACAGTTTTTCCATTCCGCTTATCGGCTGTCAGTTTCATTTCTGAGTCCCAACCATTAGTTATGATCTTCAACGTTGGCCTTTCACTCGCATCTCTGAATTCCATCTTCTGAGGACTATCCGATTGCTTAATCCATTCTTTCACTTCATAATCTCCCAATCGGTCAAAAACATCCGAAATCTTCTCTTTCCCCTTCTGCGGTGACCCTAATCGTCTCCACACTCCTGTCTTCTTCTGGACCGATGGCTGACTCCCTAGCCGATCGTGTACAGAGCTTTTACTGGTCGATGGCTGGTCCCCCAAACGATCGTGTACAGACTTGTTCTGATCGGGGTGCACCATTACCATGTTAGCGACAGGAAACGGATTCTTATCAATTGCCATGAGTCTGTCTGGGAATTTCAATTTCCCATCATCCACATGCTTCTGGATCAGCTTTCTGAAATGTCCACAAACCGCTGTAGAATGAGTAGCTGATCCATTGAATCTACACCACCCGGCTTCCAATTGCTCTTTGGTTGGCTGTGGGTGATTTCCTTTGAACTCCAATAAGCCATTCTTCTGGCAATAGTCAAATATTTCATCCATCGGAGATAGATCGAAAGAATAAAACCTCTGAGATTCGTCCCTGATTTCTCCCTCTTTCTCCTTGCCTCTGACTGGCCGAAGAGCAGGACAGGTCATGGGTTTCTTTATCACCAATTCAGCCCTTGCAACTTCGGCTAAGGCAGGAATATCATCCGTATTATACTCTTCCTCAATTTCACACCAGAGATTCTGCAAACGATGCGGCCGACTAGATAGGCTATGATCTGCCACTTTGACTTCGACTTGATTTAAAAGCCGCTTGCTCCGCCAAATAAGTCTCCATTCTTATAGCCTCTGCCGTTAATTCGGCCACAGTCCTGGGTCTTGTGACCATCAATCTGTCCTTGATGGCGAACTTCAGATTCTGCTTCAAGATTTGGATATATTCATGCTCTGGTAGCATTGTCTTCATTTGAGCTTTAACGGCATAAAATCTCTCTATGAACTCAGTGACTGATTCCGCCGCCTTCTGCTTGGTTGATGTTAAATCAAACACCGATACTTCAGGACTGGTGTTCTAGAATCGGTCATGAAATAACCGATCCATTTCGGCCCAAGTGTTAACCGATCCTGCTGGCAAATTAATGTACCACTCGAATGCTGGACCAGTGAGCGATAAGCTGAATAATATCAACTTATGAAAATCATTTTGCGCGATTCTGGTGCATTGAGCTGTAAATCGGCCAATATGTTCTATCGTAGATCGGCCGACCTCTCCCGAGAAGGTATTAAAGTCTGGAACCTTCACTCCTCTAGGCAGTGGATACTGTTCTTCGATGTAGTCGGGGTAAGGCTTCCTATACATCGGCCTATTCTCCTGGCCGATGAGATTTCCAAATTGTGTACGAATTATCTCAGCAATAAGTTCCCTGTCAACCAGTTGTGGCGGATTCGGCTGCTGTGGTAAATATTGTTGTTGTACCACTGGAGCAGGCGGTTGCACTACCGGTTGAGGCGGTTGATTCTGCTGCTGATCGTACCTTTGTTGCGGAGGGACGAAAGGCCGTGGTCCTTACCCTCCTAGCGGCCGATAGGCCTGCTGTTGAAAGTTGTGAGGATTTTGCATCGCAGGTGGTGGATTTTGCGCCGTCTGTGCATTCTGCGTTCCCATCGGATACATATTCCTCGCTAATTCGGCTCTAAACATTGCTGGCATCGCTGCCAGAATATTGCCTTCTATCTGCCGAACCGAATTAGTAACCGCCGCTTCTACCATAAACTGGACATGATCACGGAACCGCGGGGTTAGATCGTCATGCGGAAACTCCTGATTGTTGAAGTTTGATGGTCCGGGAAACCCTGGGGGGAATTCACCTGGTTCTGCTGTGCATTCTTCCTGAATCGGCGGCAAATCGATCCTTGCCGCCGTGTTAACTGCTGGAGTTGCATGTGTCTCGAATGCCATTTTGAGTCCCACTGGGCGTGCCATTGTTTGGCTGGTGGTGAGCTAAGGACCTTTTTCTCCTCAAGGGAGGCTATCGAAAAGGATCAAACCGATTATGGGTCTGGATTAATGATAATGTTTACGCCCAAACTTGACTGAATATTCTCTGAAATTATAATGGCAAACTAGATACAATGGGAAATCTACCAGTTGTTAAGGAACAATGGCGAATTCACCGGAAAAACTGGAACCAAACTACCGGTTGCTAAGAAACAACGACGGATTTGGAAAGTAGCCGCTACGAGCTAAGCTAGAGTTTAGGAAAAACTGTAAAGAAAAGCTGTAAAGAAAGCAGTAAAAGATACAAAGAATTAAATTTGATAAAGGAATTTGGGTGTTGGATTGATCTCCCGGATTCCATGCATGGCATCCCCTATTTATAGCCGGAGCTTGGTAACCGCTTCTCCGGCCTATTCCTTTGAGCCGATTTTCGTTTCCTCCTCATCGGCTGACTTGGCTTCGTTTCGCTGAAATTTCTCGTCTTTGAGATCTTCATTGTTCTATTTTCAACAATGAATATCAGAATATGTACATTTTATATAGATAGATATAAGGGGTTTTAGGAGTTTTATACCTCTCATGAATAGGGATTTTAGGTTCAGTACCCAAAAGTTTTGTGGTCCAAGATTGACCCACGAAATGTTTAGAAACTTATACTGCCATACCCATCCATTTAAAAGAAATAATAAAATAGGAAATGACATTTGTGCCCTTAATAGGTTTGGAGGGTTTTGAGCAGATTACTTCCAGAGGAAGCCAACACACGACACAGCACAGGGACGGGAACACATTTCGCGGGAGTTTGGGAGGAAGAGTTGGAGCAAAAATTGATCGCAATTGAGGGTTTCCGATTGCTTTGAGTTTATTTGAGCGTTGAGAGAAGTGATAAGAGCAAGGGTTTTGCAAATGGATCATAACGGGGAGGGTGTACATTTGGGCGAGAAAACCTTGTTGGGGTTTTGCAGATTGGAGGAAGTGACGCACTCAATCTCGGTGAGAAAAGATACAACGTTGGAGGAAATGCGTAGCATTCTAAGGGAAAAGGGAGCGGATGTGAGTGAGCATGTTATATACTACGAAGACCCGGCTGAGAAATTATCGGTTGCCCTCATCAACGATGAAGACGTGGCGCACATGTTTCTTCTTCATGAAGTGTTGAAGAAGCCGATTTGCCGAATGGAGGGAAGGAAAATGGAAAAACGAAACGAGAGAAGAGCAATGTAAGTGAACCACTGCTGCAAATAACTTTTTTTGAGCTGTGAATATTGCGATTGGGAGGAGGGTGTTATTGGGGTATGAAAATGAAATGTGTGTGTGCTATTTGGGTTATGATTCCGGAAATGGAATTGCATTTTGAAATGTTATAATAATGAAGCTTCCTGAAATGTGTATTTGGTGTCATGGTTACCCGAAATACTTGGACAGTGTATGCGTGTTCTATTCTGTAGTGCTGGGATTGTAAAATAGTTAGTGGAATTTCATCAGGATAGCATTTACCACTCCATACAATTCTTATAATACTGTGACCAGTATATATACAAGATTGCGTTGTGATTGTGCCCAGATTGATGTATGAAATAACGGTAATGCAGTTTTGTTTGTTTTATGTAGGATAGAAATTTTGTCTGCACGAGATGTAATGGTCAGTGTTGTTATTCTAATTTTAATTTATTTGTTTGCGTAAAACAGGGATAGGAGTGAGAATAGAACCGAGAATGAGGGCGGTGAGGAAGGAAGACTACAAGTAATGGAGAATACGCCCGTAGCCACGTTGGTTTGGTCAAGGGCTATCCGTGAGGAAGGACAAGAGTTTGAAGATGCAGATCAGTTTAGACGCGTGCTTAAAAATTACTGCATATCTCAGAAAAGAAGATTTAAGTACGAAAGGAATGACGGAACAAAGATAAAAGCTGTATGTCCTATCCAAGGATGTGGGTGGAGCGTGTATGCATCTTATCACAAAGTAGATATGTCGTTTTGCATTAGACGGTGCAACTTGCAGCACAATTGTGGGCTGGATAGTTTAAGGAGTAGGGATCATCCGCAAGCGGATGCTTGTTGGGTTGCCACGCAGATAAGGGAGAAGGTACGGGCTGACCTAAGCTATAGGCCGAAGCAAGCCCAGGCAGACATCAAAAAAGAATTTGGGATAGAAATAAACTATCACAAAGCATGGAATGGGCGGGAGATTGCGCTGCGTGAAATTCATGGTGGGGATTACAGTTCATTCGACAAGTTGAGATGGTATTGTGATGCGGTAAAGAGTACGAATCCTGGTAGTGTTGCAGACCTGGAGGTTAATGAAACTACAATGCAATTTGATAGAGTCTTCATATGTTTTGGAAGTTGCGTCGTGGGGCTTGTCCGAGGGTGTAGGCCTATATTATTTTTGGACGGAACACACATCAAAAATAAATGGAAGGGTCATGTGTTAAGTGCGGTGACAATGGATGCAGATGGTGGGTTCCTAACGCTTGCGTATGCGGGTATGTTACTTTTATTTGTATTGGATGTATACGGAAGTGTTATTCCATGTCGCCCTTATGTTGACTAATGTTGAATGTGTTGTTTGTAGTTGTGGATTCGGAGAATGATGTCAACTGGGATTGGTTTTGTAAGAAATTGAAAATGCGGTTGTTGACAGAGACGGGGAGCGATGTATGGGAGAGATTTACCATTTTTAGTGATAGGAATTCAGGTCTGATGAAATCAATTCCAGAAGTTTTTCAAGGTTGCCAGCAATCAATATGCCTACGACATTTAGTTGAGAATTTTAAAAAACAGGTACGGGGTATATATGAGGCAATGTCATGTGTAATGAAAATGAAGTGTTGTATACTGGTGGGCAATTCTAGTATGCTGGAAATATGTTGAACTTTGGTTTATATAGATTACAAAGCAGCAAGTGATCGATTTAATATTGATTTTTATGTGAATTATTGATCATTGTTTGTAGGTGATTAAGAAGTATAGGTACAGGCACTTGAGGGTATTGGAGAGTATGTTGAATAGGGCGGCCTATGCTGAGACTTATGCAGAATTCGAGCGGGTGATGAATGACTTAGTAACGAAGATACCTGCAGCCGTTCCCTATCTTGCACAGTCGGAGCCGAAGCTATGGGCAAACGCTCTATTTGAAGGTTGTAGGTGGGGAGTCATAAACAATAATTTGGCCGAGAGTTGGAATTCGTGCATCAGAGCTGCTCGTGACTTGCCGCCACATGGAATGCTTGATACTATTCGTAAGCAGACGATGAGAATGATGAACGAGAAAAGAGAAAAATCAATGGTCATGACCAGTGTTCTATGTCCAGAACCAGAGAAAGTGTTACGTGCTAATTATGAAGATGCTCGCACTGTCGCATTAATACGGGCATCAGGGTCTGTCTTCGAAGTGCAAGATATGGAGAAAACCATGTCCGTGAATGTGGATGAGATGACATGCACATGTCGACGTTGGCAAGTGTACAGGTTGCCATGCAAGCATGCATGCGCTTGTTTGGATAGTCTGAATAGAAGTGTTTACGACTATTGCGATCCATGTTATCGTGTGGAGGCATACAAGCTTACATACTCAGGCCTGTTGTTTCCTATTCCCCAAGAGAACGATGGCTCCAATGCTAATATTGAAGATCCTGAATTTGTGCATCCTCCCAACGTGCGCAGACAAACAGGGAGAAGGAAGAAGAAGAGGATTCCATCGCAGGTACCGTCAAGCAGTGTGCAGTGTGGCAACTGTTCGAAGGAAGGCCACAACCGACGGACATGCAAGGAGCCACGTAGGTATTCGGGCAAATCAACTGAAGTAGCAGGTTGATTTTGATTAATGCACAAGTTTGGCCAAATGGAGCCTGGCATTTTGTAGATGAAGTGAATTTGTGTACTGATGGGGTGCTGGTATTTTTGTTACATAATTAGGGCAAGTATCAGATGTGGGTAAGGTAGTAACTTGTGCTTAATTGGTGATGTTGCACATGTAAGCCCATTATGTTTACAATTGAACTGTAGTTCGTTATATGGATTGAAGTGACCGTCGTAATTGATGAAGAACCCGGTATTTGTAGTAAATTTGCAAGATAGTATTTATCCCTTATTGGGCCAACCAAATAGTGGGCCAACAATGTTTGCAATAATAGCATTATTCCTTAGTGGACGGCAACTGAGTTAATGGTTGCCCAACTGAGCCATGGGTAGGTATGCCCTTATGAGTTACTGTTATAATCAAACTTGAAATTGTTATATAGGGCAGTGTCTAACAGGTATTTATTCCAATTTTCAATTTCGACGTTGTAATTGAAAGCCATAATTTTGTACATTTGGGAGTTGGATGAGCATTCATTCGGTTGAGGAGTATTTAATTGAAGATGGATTTAATTCGCAATTCAATTCTATGCGGGAGGATTTAATTTTCAAGCAGCTAATGAGAGACATACTGTCGTGAATACTAAGAGGGATGCAATACAACATAATGTTAGTAATTTAATTTTGTAAAGTGTCATAACATGAATTAATCCCTAATGTAAAATATGCATGTGCAATAAACATATGTATTAGAGGACATGCAAGTAATTAAATTGAACTCCTCATCTGGAGCAGGGACTCGATCGCAATGTTGCCCAACTGAGCCATGGGTAGGTATGCCCTTATGGGCTACTGTTATAATCAAACTTGAAACTGTTATATAAGGCAGTGTCTAACATGTATTTATTCCAATTTTCAATTTCAACGTTGTAATTAAAAGCCATATTTTTGTACATTTGGGAGTTGGATGAGCATTCATTCGGTTGAGGAGTATTTAATTGAAGATGGATTTAATTCGCATTTCAATTCTATGCGGGAGGATTTAATTTTCAAGCAGCTAATGAGAGACATACCGTCGTGGATTCTAACAGGGATGCAATACAACATAATGTTAGTAATTTAATTTTGTAAAGTGTCATAACATGAATTAATCCCTAATGTAAAATATGCATGTGCAATAAACATATGTATTAGAGGACGTGCAAGTAATTAAATTGAACTCCTCATCTAGAGCATGGACTCGATCGGAATGTTGCCCAACTGAGCCATGGGTAGGTATGCCCTTATGAGTTACTGTTATAATTATACTTGAAACTGTTATATAGGGCAGTGTCTAACAGGTATTTATTCCAATTTTCAATTTCAACGTTGTAATTGAAAGCCATATTTTTGTACATTTGGGAGTTGGATGAGCATTCATTCGGTTGAGGAGTATTTAATTGAAGATGGATTTAATTCGCATTTCAAATCTATGCGGGAGGATTTAATTTTCAAGCAGCTAATGAGAGACATACCGTTGTGGATACTAAGAGGGATGCAATACAACATAATGTTAGTAATTTAATTTTGTAAAGTGTCATAACATGAATTAATCCCTAATGTAAAATATCCATGTGCAATAAACATATGTATTAGAGGACGTGCAAGTAATTAAATTGAACTCCTCATCTAGAGCATGGACTCGATCGCAATGTTGCCCAACTGAGCCATGGGTAGGTAAGCCCTTATGAGTTACTGTTATAATCAAACTTGAAACTGTTATATAGGGCAGTGTCTAACAGGTATTTATTCCAATTTTCAATTTCAATGTTGTAATTGAAAGCCATATTTTTGTACATTTGGGAGTTGGATGAGCATTCATTCGGCTGAGGAGTATTTAATTGAAGATGGATTTAATTTGCATTTCAATTCTATGCGGGAGGATTTAATTTTCAAGCAGCTAATGAGAGACATATCGTCGTGGATACAAAGAGGGATGCAATACAACATAATGTTAGTAATTTAATTTTGTAAAGTGTCATAACATGAATTAATCCCTAATGTAAAATATGCATGTGCAATAAACATATGTATTAGAGGACGTGCAAGTAATTAAATTGAACTCATCATCTAGAGCATGGACTCGATCGCAATGTTGCCCAACTGAGCCATGGGTAGGTATGCCCTTATGAGTTACTGTTATAATCAAACTTGAAACTGTTATATAGGGCAGTGTCTAACAGGTATTTATTCCAATTTTCAATTTCAACGTTGTAATTGAAAGCCATATTTTTGTACATTTGGGAGTTGGATGAGCATTCATTCGGTTGAGGAGTATTTAATTGAAGATGGATTTAATTCGCATTTCAATTTTATGCGGGAGGATTTAATTTTCAAGCAGCTAATGAGAGACATACCGTCGTGGATACTAAGAGGGATGCAATACAACATAATGTTAGTAATTTAATTTTGTAAAGTGTCATAACATGAATTAATCCCTAATGTAAAATATGCATGTGCAATAAACATATGTATTAGAGGACGTGCAAGTAATTAAATTGAACTCCTCATCTAGAGCATGGACTCGATCGCAATGTTGCCCAACTGAGCCATGGGTAGGTATGCCCTTATGAGTTACTGTTATAATCAAACTTGAAACTGTTATATAGGGCAGTGTCTAACATGTATTTATTCCAATTTTCAATTTCAACGTTGTAATTGAAAGCCATATTTTTGTACATTTGGGAGTTGGATGAGCATTCATTCGGTTGAGGAGTATTTAATTGAAGATGGATTTAATTCGCATTTCAATTCTATGCAGGAGGATTTAATTTTCAAGCAGCTAATGAGAGACATACCGTCGTGGATACTAAGAGGGATGCAACACAACATAATGTTAGTAATTTAATTTTGTAAAGTGTCATAACATGAATTAATCCCTAATGTAAAATATGCATGTGCAATAAACATATGTATTAGAGGACGTGCAAGTAATTAAATTGAACTCCTCATCTAGAGCATGGACTCGATCGCAATGTTGCCCAACTGAGCCATGGGTAGGTATGTCCTTATGAGTTACTGTTATAATCACACTTGAAACTGTTATATAGGGCAGTGTCTAACAGGTATTTATTCCAATTTTCAATTTCAACGTTGTAATTGAAAGCCATATTTTTGTACATTTGGGAGTTGGATGAGCATTCATTCGGTTGAGGAGTATTTAATTGAAGATGGATTTAATTCGCATTTCAAATCTATGCAGGAGGATTTAATTTTCAAGCAGCTAATGAGAGACATACCGTTGTGGATACTAAGAGGGATGCAATACAACATAATGTTAGTAATTTAATTTTGTAAAGTGTCATAACATGAATTAATCCCTAATGTAAAATATGCATGTGCAATAAACATATGTATTAGAGGACGTGTAAGTAATTAAATTGAACTCCTCATCTAGAGCAGGGACTCGATCGCAATGTTGCCGAACTGAGCCATGGGTAGGTATGCCCTTATGAGTTACTGTTATAATCAAACTTGAAACTGTTATATAGGGCAGTGTCTAACAGGTATTTATTCCAATTTTCAATTTCAACGTTGTAATTGAAAGCCATATTTTTGTACATTTGGGAGTTGGATGAGCATTCATTCAGTTGAGGAGTATTTAATTGAAGATGGATTTAATTCGCATTCAATTCTATGCGGGAAGATTTAATTTTCAAGCAGCTAATGAGAGACATACCGTCGTGGATACTAAGAGGGATGCAATACAACATAATGTTAGTAATTTAATTTTGTAAAGTGTCATAACATGAATTAATCCCTAATGTAAAATATGCATGTGTAATAAACATAGGTATTAGAGGACGTGCAAGTAATTAAATTGAACTCCTCATCTAGAGCATGGACTCGATCGTAACGTTGCCCAACTGAGCCATGGGTAGGTATGCCCTTATGAGTTACTGTTATAATCAAACTTGAAACTGTTATATAGGACAGTGTCTAACAGGTATACAGAATTTATTTAAGGCTTCGTTTTTTCGGGTTCGTGTCCAAATTGCCACCCCTAATTTAAGGGTATACAGAATTTAATGGATTCTCTTTAAAAATGTAGCAATATTTAAACATGAATAGGATTTAAGCTTATATAGATTTTAATGGATGTTCACTAATAATGTTGTACTATGATCCATAACCCGGTGGCCATCATTGCATTTCCACTGTACACTTCATAATCTATCTGATTTGGCGGGACGTACTGGCAAATCTGCAAATTTTTCTACACTGCACCAAGTACACAACCCCCTATGCACTTCACAAGCCCCATTTTCCTTCCCCTATGACTACCATCACATCACTCACACCCCCTTACTTGCAGTCTATAACTTACCCCCCACCCAACTTTTTCTAATACTTCTTCCCCAATTAACATCCCCATTCCCACTCTATTCCTCCTCATTTCCGCCCAAACCCCTCTTCCGATTCACGAAGACTCCTCGAGCTCCGATCAATGGCCCGCCGTCGCACAAAAGTCCGGTGCCCTCAGTGTCAGAATGAGTTTGAGCCTGCCCAGCCCACTCCCCGATCAGTTTCGCGGAAGGAGCCGACGGTGATTGTTAATGTCGGAGGTCCGAATCCGAGCCCGGGCGAGAGGGGGAATCGCGGTACGTGTCGGAGGTTGCGCAAGATCTGTCACGGCGTCGCGCTGGTGGCGGTCCCGGTGCTCCTTCTCTGGCATTTTGTGGTTCCGCCGCCGTCCGTGAAGCCCGCCGAGACTGAGATGAAAGTGAAGGGATTCGTCGGTTGGTTTGAGGGCAAGGTGAAAAATCGTACCAAATAACCCTCATCATTTACCTCCTGCTTACTACTGACCTAGGATGGCTAAGTGTTTTTTCTGTTTATGCTCCTAAGTATGGATATAATCATGGGTTTATAAGTCTTAAGGGTGGGTATGATTGCGGGTTTGTTGAAAGAAATTTGGTTTGACCTAGACAGACACTTGCAATTGGACCCGAGTTGCAATTGGTGGAAACTGGCACTTGTTGAAACAAATGTGTCTTAATTGCACATGTTGAAACAAAAGTACACTTCGAGAATAAGGGAAAATGTTAGTTCATTTCAAAGATATGGCTTGTTCCCTTGGAAATTATGTGGGTGGAAACTGGAATGTGCAAACCTCTGATAACATATTACAATTGCTAATAAAGTCCACAAGCTCAATCGAAATTTGGTGCAGTGCCACCACCATGAACAACTGCAAGTTTACATGACCTTCAAACATCGTTTAAACATAGGAGTTAGAGTTAAAAACCCCATTTCAGACTCGAAATTTTACAACATCAATTACATTCATTTCGTGTGTCTTCCAAGAATTTAAGGGCCACACGGCAGCGATAACCTTGAACGTCCATAGAGTTCTCCTCATTCCACATTTGAGCAGTGTCACGAAAATATGCTTCACACCACCACATCACAAACACACCGCGGTCATTAGATCCTTCAGCCTGCTGACTACAGTTCTCCAACCTGCGCACTCTCTTACCGGAGTATCAATTTTGAACTTGTGGAGCTCCAACCAACCACCTACGAATCGAGCCTACAACCACAGCACTTGTTATGGAACGTAATAACATTGAGTTTGATAAATCTAGGAATACAAATTTAAGGGCATATGAAAACTCACCACGAGGTTCTGTGCATTTGTAGCACGGGCTGACCACGATGAGTTCCGACTGAACATTTTTTTGTCTCCATGTCAATGACAAGCAAATGCCAATGGAAATATTTTCCATCGTTAATTGGGATGACAATATACCGTGCTCCTCGCTCGCACTCGTCAATCAACCATTTCAGGTTAGTCTGCGAAACCGCAAGCATGCGTGCGACGCAATCACCGTATACAGAGGCCGGCATTGTAACTCGCGGATACTCCTTCATCGCGTTTAAGATACGCCGCTAATAAGAATGTGTATGGCGTTAGACGCACTCGATTTTTTTAAACGCCGAGATAAACAAACTATAATGATGGATTGCTTACCACAGTGCTCGCGCCAATGAATGTCGTGATTGTGGAGGACGATTCAAGGGCATTCCTTGCTTCAGAAACCAGTATGTCCAGGTACCCGTCAATGACATCGTCTCCGATCGGCTCGTTAATTAATAGAGAAATCAAACTGACCGGCTTCACTCCATTAGGACCCCTTGCCCAAACAAACCCCCTACGCCACAAGGCATGCAATGCATATACACAGTTATCTTCACAATATATAAGCTGCAATTGGATATCCAATTTTCCATCATGACACTGGTGAAACATACCTGCTCAAGTCAGAATCAAAAAACCCATCTATTTTGTCCCTCTCACAATCGGTCAAAGCATCGCACCCCACATATTTCCGGCATCCAACATAATTCTTTTCATAAATAATCCCTTTCTTCTTTTTCTTCTTCCCCTCCATTAAATCCACATCCTCCTCCGAAACACCTGACTGCAACTCAAACATGCAAACATAATTAACAGTGTTATATTAAGAAGATTTAGTATTACATAACATGTGATAAGTTGTATACGGCACTAATTAAGTGTCATGCAGTAACTTACATCTTTCCTATCAGCATACAATTGCAACAAACCTCCGTTCTTCCTTTTTACACGACGACTCTAGTGTCAACTCATCAGCCGGCTTCACCTTAGCCTTACGATTGGTTCTAGCTCTCACATTCCTTGCAATTGATCCCGGGGTATTTATACGCTTTCTGCCACCATGACCTGCTTTCAATTCACAATCTTCCTCCACATTACCCCCTTCGCCTTCTGACTCTTCGTCATTACCGCTTCCATCGACTCCATCTTGCATGTCCGAATACGCATCCACCACTGCCATCACATCAGCATAATCCTTACTCCCTGTGTCAAACGGATTGCCCTCAGACATACCGTCCTCCCGGGCATTCTCATGCCCCTCTTTCCGTTCATCGACCGCCTCCATTGTTTCTTCTACATCAACAGCACCTACATTCACCTCCCCATCTACGACAGCAGCTTTACCATTCCTATCACTTCCCTCTGTCCCCATATTCCCCACACCCGCAGATTGAATCTCAATTTGTTGTTCATCAACTTGGCCCCCTTTCTCAAAATGATACGGGGCTTCATTTAACTCAAAATTTCCACCATCTACAACCTCGCCCTGTGTATGATCGGCCTCCATGGCATCCTCAGGCCCCTCCTTTATTGGTACATCGTGCATATCCAATAGCAATTCCCCCAATCGTACACTTTCATTCACCACACCTGCTCCTACTTCATCCTCTCTACTAATCCTCTTGCTAGGCCGATCATTACATGCCTTACTCCTCCATTCTTCAGAAATATCTATTCAAAACAGAAAATCAAAGCAAAATTTGCATAAAACAGCTTCATTTTTTCACTCACAAACTGGATATGTATGTATGCTGACTCACTTTCATCTTCTTGCCGGTCCGACACTATCCCCTCTCTATGCTCGGTATACCCTCTACAGCTGTCACCCTCTTCTATTATTTCCACAGTCACTCTCTCCTCACTTTCACTACCGAACCCCATGTCATCCCTCATGCCCCTCGAACGGCGGGGTGGTTTCCAGTCCGCCTCAACAGAAACCTATTTTTTCACAACAAAATCGACCCGTATATAGATCATAAAATAATAAAGTCATCAACAAATAACTATTTCTCCACCCATTACCTCATACAGCCTTCGAGCGGGTTTTGCATACTTTAGCTCCTCCGGGAGAGGGATGAATGGCCTCACCTGGTCCGGGGTCAGCGATCTTAGCATTGCTGCACATGACTCCGCTTTCGGATGTGAAACCTGCCACCTAATGAATCGAGGGACTTGTGGCTTCGCAATTGGTTTCGCAAACCTGGGAACTCGCTCAAAGAACCATCCCTGCAAAACAACGAATTTACAACCACCGTAAAATTATTTAAGTTTCCTTACACAAAAAATTCCACATGTACGTACTATTCATATACTAACACTATTACACTTACCAGAAGCCCAGCAGTTCAACCATCTATATACCGTTTACCCTGTCCTGACCGTTTGGCCAACGCGCTCACCAAAAAGTCATGAACTGCCCTGCCCCAAGCGTATTCACCAATCTTATCCAAGTCGTCCACATAATGCACAACGAACGATGGTAGGTACAGGTGAGACGTAGGAAACATGATCGAGTTGAAAACAAACAATGTGTACAGCCGTGCAAAATCTTTGGGATCTCTCTTCCCCGGCACCAACTCCTCATTCCCGGCAGCCTTTCGCAATGCCTCTATTATGTCTGCTCTCTTTATGTTCCTACAATTCCCCTTAAAAAAATTTGCCACCGTTTCAGATTCCTCCTCCAACTTTGGGTGCACATCCTGACCCGCATTTTGTAGCCCCACAACACACGCAAACTCTGATGATGGAAACTTCATCCTGAAGTTCTCCCCAAACACAAAACCTTTGTACTCCGCGTCATAACACTCTGCTAATGTTTCCAACCATACCACACTACTATATCCTTTCTGGCATCTAAGGAAATGTGCGAACGGTGTCCTCATCATCGCTTCTCTTTGCCTCTCGGTGATTTTCCCATCAAGTTCGCTCATCAACGCAATGAACTTCTTTGTGCAACATCGTGCCACTGGCCCGTCACCATTTCTATTATGTTCCTCAGCCTTCCCATCCTCATACCCTTTCCGAGCCTGTCCAGCCCCAACCTTGGTCCCTTTCTGTCCCTGACCCTTCCCAACCTTACTCCCTTCCCCAATCTCCCTCTTTCCCTTACCCCCAGCACATCCCTGTCCTTTTCCATCCCTTTCCAGAACCTTCTTCGCTGCTTGCTTTTTAACTTTATCTCTACTTTCTTTCGGCGCCATTCCCCAGAAACCTACACAATCCAATTCACAGCTTAGACATTCTCCCAACTCCACATTTACTACAACATTCATCCACAATAAAACATTAGTTCAATTTTTCCCAAACTCCATATAGCATTCATCCACAAAATAGCAATTACCATTGTACCATACAAACTCAAATGTTAAAAAATCAAATCAATCGAAAATAGTGCCACCACTTTTAGACTGCCATAATCAAGGTTTCCATTTTCAAACCACATACAAACAATTCGGACCGTAATCTAAAGCCATTACTTTTTCATTACACTATAATGCTTAAATTTCCTCAAACCCACCCCAACAACCCTAATTTCAAGAGTTTAGGTACACTCACCTTTGCCGCCTTACTTCCTCCGTCCGCCGCAACACCTTCACCCCGCCCACAGCGCCCTTCCCTCTTCGGTGATCCTTTCCATGCGCTGCCCTTCCGACACTTTCCCTCTTCCTTGCACCACCTAACCCCACCGGTCCGTCGCACTCCTCCGCTCGCACTCAATCGTGTGCTACTCCGTCCTCGCAACTCATCCGCTCCCCCCCTTCTTCCCTTCCAAACCCTACCTTCGATTCTTTTCCTGCAATTGACCCGTGAGATGGAGAAATGGAGAAAACCCGGCGGAGCGGCGATTGCCGTTGCAATTGCAAGCACCTTCAAAGACAAACTGAAATGGAAAGAGTAAAGTATGCATCCCTTCCCTTATTTAATTCGTTATATTATTTTATTATTTTCTTTTCCATTATCTTTCAAAAAGGAGGTATTTCAGCTAAAGTTTATAAAAAAAGAAGGTACTTGACCGAAAGAAATGAGGTAGTGGACTTAAAATGCGAAAATGTGGTGGGGCTGACCCCAAAGTCCAATACCCACGGGGGGTTTATCTTGCATTTCCCGTAGATATAACTTATAAAAATTAGGTCACTTAGTTTTAAATTTTATCTTACTCCTACTGTTCAAATATACTTATATTTGTTCAGCAAAAAAAAAAAATATACTTATATTTTGTGGAGAGATTGGTTAATCCATAAAGTTACCGAACCCTCAACATATATTTATATTTCTTATTATATACTTCATACTCCCTCCGTTTTTCAAACAATGTAACACTCATATTTTTCACGCAATCCAATGCACACATTTAACACATAATATCTCCAATTGTATAAAACTAAAAATTATAAAAATTTGATATTATAAAACTATGCGATTAGACGAATCCAACAAGATCTCACTTGACTATATATATAACTGTGTTAAAAAATTGAATCAAACTTACTCAATGAATAGTAGTAACTATTCACATGTTCCAATTATAAAAAACGGAGGAAGTACATTATTGCATTGGCTTTAAATTATTATTTAATCCAACAACTTTATCAGCTTTCGGTTTTTATTTAAAATTAGCGGTGGAAATAGGTCAGGCTACCCGACAAGGGCCTACAGTCTAGCCTATCAAAGGTGAGGCCAGTCCAGGCTTTTTTTATAAACAGGTCAGGCTCAGGCTATTTTGCAAGTTTATTTAATTAAATAGCCCAAGGCGGGGCTTTATAAAAAGCCTATTACGCCTACCATGCCGGCCTATTTAACGTTATTATTAGTCTTTTATGTTTCTTATATAGGAATATATATGATATTATTATTATTTTATGTAGAATTAATTATTAATTTGAATTATATTGATTTTTAAAATATTTATAAGTTTTTCCCTATATAGTTGTGGATAAAGACTTGCTCAAGTTCACAAATTCAGGTTTTTCAACCTTATGATTATATCCGACATATATAAAAAAATTTTAACTTAATTTTAAAATAGGCTTAATCAGGCTTTTAAAAGGCTTAAAAATTGACCTATTTAAAAAAAAATAGGTCAGGCGTAGGCCTATAAAATAGGTCTATCACATGTAATAGGCCAGGCTCAGGCCGTAAAAATTCGATGCAAACCTAGGCCTTTCAAGCCTAAGCCTAACTCGACCTAGCATATTTCCACCCCTATTTAAAATAGAAACAGAGGTACTTGGAGTATATTTTTTCTAACATTTCTTTATAAAGCTTTGTAATAAATGGTACATTAGAAAATGAAAATTTGACTTTCTTTATGTAATCTTATAAAAACGAAAATGTAATTTTTTCGTTGGGAAAGAAAAGTGACTTAAAAAAAACTTTACTAAATAAGGGCTAACTTTTCCTATTTCTAACCTGAAAAAGAGAATAATTGCCAAATAAGTCATTTTTCTTGTCATTTTTTCCGAATCCGTTCTATTCGAATTTTTGACCCCTATTAGTCCGCTTCGTTTGCTAATTAAAACCAAATTTGTCATAAACTCACTAATCCAAGTCAATTAGAGATTTAATAAGAAAAACTGCCAAAAAGTCCATTTTCTTGTCGTTTTGTCCGAATCCGTCCTCTACAACCCTTGCAAATAATTGCTCAAACTGTTGTAATCATTGCATTAAATATAATCTACTTTTGTGCATTATATTTTGTTCTTTTTTTGTTTCCACAGTCTATATTATACTGTCACAACTACAAGTAAGATGTTTTCAATGCATATTATATTCGCATGTCAAACATGAAAAAACCTAATTGTATGCATTACATACTCTCATTACAATACCATCAAATATTGGGTTCGAAATTAAAGATTTCATCGGCGCATTTCTTCAAAATAAAAATGGATGGCAAACCAATGACACTAAATCTTACTCATTACCACTTTTACTAATCACAACCTCCTTCTTAAAAAAGAAGAACGAATCAACCATGTTGGAATCCGGATGACATATCAAGACGTTGGAAATGATACTTCATTTCAATAATCCAAAAAAGGGCAATAATCAACCCCACGCAATTAAGTTTCAATCTCTGCTTACTTCATTTCTTTCAATATTTGAGTACTCCACAAATTCATCCGCTCTCTGAAATGCCTCATTCACATTAACAATTTCCATACCCAATTCCTTCTTTGCTTGGATGACGACCCCACTAGTTTGTCATTGAGCCCTCATTGGTTGTGTCAATGGTTACATGTTCATTTTTTGTTTGAAGGAAGACGTCGTTGGAATATGTAATTTCGAATTTGATGTCATTATAATGGGAATATATATTGCATCTAATTAATTAGGTTTCTTGATTGTTGACATGCGAATATGATATGTATTGAAAAAAATTTACTTGTAATTGTGACAGTATAATGTAGACTATAGAAACAAAAAGAACAAAATATAATGCACAAAAGTAGATTATATTTAATGCAGTGATCACAACAGTTTGAGCCAATTATTTGCATGGGTTGAAGATGACATATTCGGACAAAACGAGAAGAAAATGAACGTTTTTTGCCATTTTTCTGATTAGATCTCTAATTGACTTAGACTAGTGAGTTTAGGATGGATTTGATTTTAATTAGCAAATGAAGCGGACAAATAGGAACAAAAAATTTGAATATGACGGATTTGGAAAAAATGATAAGAAAAAATACTTATTTTTCAATTATTCCCCTGAAAAAGGGCTAAACGACTTGTGGCAACTGGCAATGCCATGTGCTGGTGTGGGGTTATATACCTCTTTTATTACACCTAACCTTTCTGCTACTAGAAAATACGCAAACAAGTCCAATTCACTATTTTCAACATCACCAAATATTAATACTAGTATAATATTGTAGCTAGTATATACTTCGTATTTCACTCGTGACTATATTCTCAGAGATATCTCAATACCACAATTCACATACTATTACATTAAAGTAGATTTTGATAGAATTGAAGTTTTTAGTTTTATAAAGTATAAAGTAGTTTCTTAGGGAAATTTAGTTTTTAAAATAGTTTTAAAATGTGGTTAGACTGAAAAAGAATTGCTACTCAAGTTAGTTCCTATTTAAGGAGCTTATGTTGGAGGCTTCAGTTCCTAAAAGATTTTGTATAGGACAAGAGGTTTTTATTATTTTGATTAAACATTTTTTAAAAGTTAAAACTTCTAAAAGCTCTAAAAAAAAAGCGCCCGTTCCTATTATGCATTAATTGCTCTAGTTGGATGTTGGAAGCAATTACTAGCAATTTCTAGAATGAAATTCTCCACAAATTATTACTCCTTCACTCTCAAGTATTTATTATAATAGCTTACCCAAAAAAAAAAGTATTTATTATAATAGACCCATTTAGGGTAGATGATAATATTAATTACTCCTACTCCCTCCCTTCATTTTTATTAATCTTTTAGAGATTTAAAATTATTATTTCATAATAGTTGTCATTTTTATATATTAATATGCTATATTTTTCTATATTGACATTTACTTTACATAAGTATTATTTCCTGACATTTATTACAAAAACGTTTAGTTGAAGGGTAAAAAATGAATATTTATGAGTTAATTAATGCAAATCTTAGTTATTAAAATTGAGCTAAAAAAGGCAATTCTTTAGGAACTGAAGGAGTGTTAATAATAATACTCATAGTTTTGCTGGATCTACATAATATGTTACAGTCCTCTATTTTTATTTTTTTTGTGAAAAGGGACGCCAAAACGTTGGGTAAGAGCAAGTTAAGAAAAAGCTACAGAAATGAGCTAGAGACAGAGGAAGGAAGGATACAACCAAACTCAATGGAAACAACTAATGACAGGGGCAACAAACACACATCATGTCCATTGTTAACAGCGGACGAACATCGTCGCGCAGGAAAGCTCACAATGTGAAAAACTCATGCTCGGAAACCTCGCTAGGCCAAAGAATCTGCGACAAAAGTTGTCTCCATGGAAGATCCTCTAATTTTTTTTGTCCAAATTATAAATTTTAATTATAACTACACCACTATTAATTAGTCTGAAAATATGAATTTAACTTATAATAGAAAAGAAAATTGGAAGGAGTAATATATAAGTTTGAATTTAGGTGAGGGGTTCGATTTAAATGTTGGTTGATCGTGACGAAAATGAGTGCTTGGCTCATAGACTATGAGACTGATAGTGCATTTGTGGGAAAAAAAAAACCCCAATGGTCCCATAAAATTGCATAATTTCCCATTCCATCCCACAAAAATTGTATTAACCCAATTCATCCAATAATTTTACTAATTTTCGCCTAATCCATCCCAAAGCCCCCTTAATGACATTTTGAGCTGATGTGGCAAATAATTAGAAGGGGTTAACTATATTGACCGGATGTTGACCCAAGTGGCAGCTGACGTGGCGTTTTTGGACCGAACCCATCCAAGAAAGCAGACCCAACAAAATAAACATCCCCAAAATTACCCTGCCCCCACAGCTCGTTCTTCCCCAGACAACGAAGCGCCGCTGTTTCAGCCTCCTACGGACCCCCTGTACCTCCAGGAAGATCATCAACAAAAATCGGCGAATGTTGCGGCGGACTTGAAGGTGGAGAAGAAACCGCTCCAGACGGCGAAACTGCCGCCGACGCGGGGAGAATTCATACGAACGGCTTGCGCGTCGCCGCAGACCTCTCTCGACTCTCCGATCTACGGAATTTGTATCTACATGTACATGGGAACCGATTCACCGGTACTGTCCCGGATTTTCTTTTTCAGTCAATTCGCTGACGATGCCGGCGCATATCCGGAATTCGCCGTGGGAAATCCAAATCGGGGGTTAATTTAGGAGAAAATCGGAAAGGAAGCTCTCCGGCGGTGCAATTGCTGGAATTGTTCTTGGATCTGTGCTAGGGTTTGTCTTATTGTGTTTGCTTTTGTTCTTGGAATTTTTCTTAGATATGTGCAATTGCTGGAATTGCTTTTATCTTATAGGGTAAAAAGTCAGGAATTCCAAGATCGAATACAGTGATAATTCAACCAAGAAATTGGTGTTCTTTGGTAATGCTTCATTACTGTTCATATGTAAACTGTGGGTAGGATATTTTTCGTTATCAGAATTGACAGCGAAGAGAACATGATTTTCTTAAATCTTGATTCTTGATTGTTGAATATTTTTCATATTTATCATGGCTTTTCTTTCCAATCTTCTCCCCATTCATGCGTACCGAACAACTTCCCCTGTCGACATTTCCGGCGAGAGATGAGCAAGGAGGTAAGTTAGTGTGTCTTTTATTGGCTGTTAAATTTCTTGATTTTGGGTTTAATGTTTGTGAGGTTGGATAAGCATGTGGCCGTAGTAGTTTCTGGGTTTATAGGCTGTTAATGCTTGTGTGTAGTTTCTGGTTCATTGTGTTAATGGTTGTTGTTTGCTGACCGGCGGGAAGAATGAAGTTGGGGGTAGAATAATTTTAGGAATTTGGGGAAAATTAAAGTAAAAGGTAGTATTTACCACTTGGTGCCCCATTTCTTCTTCAGGTCCAGTCTTAACCCGCCAGGTAAGCTGCAACTTGAGTCAATATCTGGTCAAAATGGTTAACCTTTTCTAATTATTTGCCACGTCAGCTCAAAATGTCATTAAGGAGGGTTTGGGATGGATTAGGTGAAAATTAGTAAAATTATTGGATGGATTGGGTTAATACAAATTTTGTGGGATGAAATGAGAAATTTGCCAAAATTATGGGACCAATTGGTTTTTTTTTTCCTGCATTTGTGTGATCGAAAAATTGTACACATGCATGTTTCTAGATGAAATATTTTAATGTATGGTAAGCTGAGAAATTAGCATTGCCACAGAGCCTGTTTCTATTTAAAAGAATTTGTTGAGATATTAAAAAACAAAAAACACTAAACAAGGGTTAATTTCCAAAATAAAAAGAAAAAAATTACAAAAATATAAATATTGAGTTTTATGGTATCAATGCGAGCATATATACTCACTCATTTTGAAGGAGCCAAAACCCTCCATGGCCTCATTGACCCTATTTATAATTTGGCGATTAACTGTTAGCTATTCACTGATAATTTGAGTAATAAATTTGTTAAAATTAGTTATGTGGTGATTTCGAGACCAACTTTTTACATATAATAAGCCGAAATCCAAAAATGTTGTTATTTGCAGCGGATTAAAATATTTGTTTAAATAATTTTTAATTTTTTTAAAAAAATCAATTCTATTCATAAAATTTCCAAATGTCCAAAGAAGTACAGAATCATTTACCAGGCCAAGCACATTTTACTTGGAACAGCAGTTCACAGAGTAATTGAGGCCACAAACACACCGACCTGCCTATATATCCAAAACAATTTTAAAATTTAACTATAGATTTTATTCATTTGAAATGTACTTATTTATTTAATTTTTCATTTTAAATTTCCCATTCCAAAATTCCATAATTGTTTTGTGCATCTTTATCCCTATGTAGACATGCCCAAACCAACCATAACCGGCGGTTCGACCGTCGGTTGGCTCGGGAACCGGGGCCAAAAACCGTTACCGCCAGTTACGATTTTGGATATCGGCCAATTGGTGGCGGTTCACATGGTTTTTTTTATTTTTATTTTTATTTTTTTTAAACGCTTCAAAATTGGGGAAATTCAAAAACTTTCCCCTTTCTGCCGGTTAACTGGTACTTTTTAATTTTTTAAACAAAATTTTCAGATTTTAAATCTTAAATTTTTTTTTAAAAAAAAGATTCGGTTGAACCGAGGAACCGGCGAGGTTCCAACCGGAACCATGAACCGCCATGTCGGTTCATGGTTCCGGTTGGCTCTAAAATTCTAAGCACCCAATGTATATAAATTATACTCCCTCCATTTGGAAACAGTTGTAACATTTGCCCAGTTGTTACTATTCACTTAGTAACTTTGATTTAAAATTTAACACAGTTATACAAGATAAAACATAGTCAAATTGGATTTTGTTAGTTTTGTCTAATCGCGTAGTTTTAGAATATCTAATTTTTTATAATTTTTACTTTTACACAATTTGAGGTATTAAGCGTTAAAAATGTGCATTGGATAACGTGAAACGCATGAATGTTACAATTTTTTAAAAACGAAGGGAGTATTTTTTTTGAAAAAGCCGAAGCGAGATAACAAAAAGAAAAATCAAAAACAAAAAAATGGAAAAAGGAAAAGCTAAAAAACAGACGCCGACTATAGTGTGGGGAACCACATGCCGGATACGTCCGCCCCTAAGTCCCCAAGGACAAAATATAAATTATATTTAGATGTATGAATTCTTTGTTTATTAGATCGTATATTTTTTATTTATTTATTTTTTTCAGAAAACGGGGAAGCACCAAATTTGACTCGCACAAACCGGAGCTCTGAACAACATCGATCATTTAATAGGTTTTAATTAGTGTACTCCCAAAGATTTTACCAAAGATTTAGTAGTAAATCAGGACAATAAATCTAGACTATTAAAAATAATTTAATGGTTGTAATTTAAAAATGATATAATTGTCAAATAACATAACCATATACTTCCTCCGTTTTTTAAAGATAGCTACTGACCAACCCAGCACGCAGTCCAATGCACAATTTAAACCATTAATAACTCAAATTCGGTAGAAGTAAAAATTCTAAAACTTCGGTATTTAAAAACTACAAGATGAGACGAATCTAACAAGATCTCACTTGGCTATATTTTAACTTGTATATCTATGATAAAACTTCAAATTAAAGTGTTTAGGTGAATAGTGTCAATTTTACCAATGTAGCTATCTTTTCTAAACGGAGGGAGTATTTAGTAAGATTATTGTTAATCATACATTATTAAATTTTTAATGATTTGAATACATAAATATATATTAACAAATTTACAACATATATATTTCAATTTCTCACATAAATGACAAATATCCAATTCCGAAATTAGCTTTAATGAACGTATTTAACAATTACTTAGCAAAATCATAAGTAGATAAATAATTGCTTAATTTTTCATTCGCTGAAAACCTCTTGGCAAGTCGCTGAATATTCTAGATTTTTATTCATCTCTCTTACTCGTCCTGCTCTCGTGCCTCATAGTATGCTACTCCCTCCGTCCCACTTCAGACGTCCTGTTTGACTTTTTGGCACTGTTCATTGTTTAACTTTGACTCAATATTATTGCAAGTAAATATTTAAAAAAAAAATATTCGAGTTCGGTCTTGTTAGATTCGTCTATTCGTGTAGTTTTAGAATATATATTTCACATAATTTTTTTATATATATATTTTGAGATATGATCGATTTAAAAAGTGCATTGGATTGTGTGCAGAAATCAAACAAGACATCTTAAATGGGACGGGGGAGTATTTCTTTATTTGGAATTTATATAATTTGATAGGATATTTAGATTCATTGAATTGAGTAGATAGATTTTGAGGGTGTTTGGGTTGGCGATATAAAATAGATTATTTGATTATTGTGTTTCCAAAACGCAAATAATCAGGTTTGCAGCACCTTTTTTTAGCGGTTAAACTGATTATTTGCGTTTTGAAAATGCAATAAGCAGATAATCCATTTTCATGCAGCTTATTCAAACACCCTCTTTATAAAGAACGTCCAAATCTGAGTTCGTTGGAGAAAGTTATAGTCATTTGAAGTTTGTCACATAGGGTTTGTTGTAAAGGCTATGTCATTGAAATTTATAGACCATGTCGTTGGATTGTAAAGCTCCCGTCATTGAATTATTTAGCCACCGTCGCTGAAATATAAAAGCTACGTTTCTGAGAATCATAATTAACTTCAAATGACTCTAACTTTCTCAAATGAACTCGGATATTGACATTCTTTACATGAAAATCTACCTATTCGATGTAAGTAATTAAAATAACATATCAAATTTTATAAATTTCTATATTAATAATAGATTTTCAAAAGAACAAATACATTATTAAAATATGCTATTTTTCTATTTGTAATTTCTAAAATCTGATAGAATATTTAAATTCGTTGCATCGAATAGATAGATTTTCATATAAATAACGTCCAAATCCGAGTTCATTTAAAAAAGTCGGAGCCATTTGAAGTTTGTCACATATGGTTGGTTGTACAGACTATGTCTCTGAATTGTAAAGCTCTCGTCGCTGAATTGCAAAGTCACAGTCACTGAAATGTAAATGCTATGTTTTTTTAGAATTGCAATGAACTTCAAATGGATCTAACTTTTTCAAACGAACTGGATTTTGACGTTCTTTATATGCAAATCTACCTACTCGATGCAAAGAATCTAAGTATCCTATCAAAATTTTGAAATTCCAAATAGATAAATACCGGATTTTCAAAAGAAAAGATATCTTATGCTCGTTGTTTTGAAAATATGCTATTTTTCTATTTATAATTTCTTAAATCTGATAGGATATTTAAATTCATTGCATCGAGTAGATAGATTTTCATATAAAGAACTTCAAAATCCAAGTTCGTTTGAGAAAGTTAGAGCCATTTGAAGTTTGTTATATAGAGTTTGTTGTATAGGCTCTGCCGCTGAAATGCACAAACTATGTCGCTGAATTGTAAAGTTCTCGTAGCGAATTGCAAAACGTCGCTGAAATATAAAGGCTATGTTTTTTAGAATTGCAAAGAACTTCAAATGGTTCTAACTTTCTCAAACGAACTCGGATTTTGATATTCTTTATATGAAAATCTACCTATTCGATGCAATAAATCTAAATATCCTATCAAATTTTTGAAATTCCAAATAGAAAAATACCATATTTTCAAAATATTGGCGTCGCTAAAATGAATCAAACTATGTCGTTAAATTAAAGTAATTTTGTCGGTTATTGTTCTCCCTTCATTTATCTCTACTTACCTATTTCTTTGGTAGTCCTCCATTTTAAAAATTCTTTGTAATAGATTAAATATGTATAATTATCAAATTACCCTTATAATTAATTTCAACCATTAAAATTAAGAATACATCAATGGCTCAAATCAATTGTCTTGATGTACAACCAATTGTTTGGTTGTGCGTAGCCATTCCCCATTTAATAGCAAATGATCCAAGAATTTCTTTGCTACAGCTGTTATTCTTTGACCACATTGAGCCTAAGACTAATTTCTCAAAAATCTAGTGGGCAGTGAAGGGTCTCTCAAAGCAGAATTTTGCTTACACAAATGTTCAAACTCGAGACATTTGTTTAAGCTGTCAAGCCTCATACTACTCAAACCAACTGCGTTTGTATTAGATCCAAAAATTAATAAATAGAGGAATGAGTTTATTAGTAATTTAACAATTTCCCCATATTTTTGGTATAAATTAATAATGTCACTTTTTTTAGAAGCCGAAGACAGATAAATAGTGGTGGGAGCTCATGCCACACAAATTATAAATGGAATCGAACCCCAACCCTAAGGTTGGAAGATATGAACTTGGCTGGTTGAGCAAGTTTTCATCCCCAATTGCACGTATATAAATGTGCGGCATCCCATAAGTTACTATACATCGACATAAATATACGAAATACCCTAACAATTCCCAAGTATGGGTATACATGGTTGCATTCTAAATCTAAATAACAATTTGTTTTTAGTAAAATTAAACATGATATATTTGTAGAATTCAAATTTAAAGTATAAAGAGATACACCAGTATAATTAGAATGGTGCCAAATAATAATCATTAATAAACACCTTTTGGAATATAATTCATTAAATCTAAATGAAACTAATTTAAACTTTCAATAATTCTATAATACTAGTAGTTTTTAATAGTCTCCCACCACATTTCTCTGACTTTTTCTCCATTAAAAAAAAAGTCTCTTACTCCTATAAAAGAGCTGGCATTTGGGTTTCCAAAAGCATAAAATAAAAATTTTCATCCGATAATTGCAATTGATTTTAATTTTTTTAAAAGAAAAGAAGAAAATAGATTGTGTGACTATAATCATATAATTCATATTGTGGTGTTCGGCTAAACAACTATTTTGAAAGCTTGTTTGTGAGACAAAGCTTTTTAAAGAAACAAAATAACTTCAAACAATATTCAATCAGCTATTTTTGAATCCATTGCCAAGAGTAGCATTTTTTATTTACCCTAAAACTACATCAATTTTCTGTTCTAGCGACTGAAATTTTTTGGTAAACTTTGGTCATTAAAGAGGTTAACGGCCAAATTTGCGACCGAAATTCGTTAGCTACCAAATCCATATTTTTTCTAGTAATATAATTGTAGGCAAAAAGTTAGTGTAAAAATATTCACATAATTCTTACAGCTAATTGTTAATTGCTAAACAGCTAGTAGCTATATTAGCTGTTTATATTTAGCTGATTGGATTATCTCATTCTATAAGATGGTTTGACCACCTGTTTCAATGACGTATTTATTAGAAAAATATTTGGTAGTATAAATTAACTTATAATGGAAAACTAGCTAAAATAGCAGTATTCTAGCCAAGCATCTATTTCAAAATGCTAGAAAACCTAGTGGTTCCAAAATTAGCCTATTTGGCATAATCTACTAATTTTAGTTTTGGTTTACCAAACACTCCAATTAACTAACTGAAACACCCTCAAACAGATAAAACTTTTTATTTTTAGATAGTAAATACTACATGTTTATACATGGTTTAACAAAACACATTTTATAATACTAACATCATTTAGCTTGAGCATCAATGAGGTTCTAAGTATTTAAGTAATGTTTTGGATTCGAGTCTTGTTAATACATAGAACTTATTTGGGTTGTTAACCCCTAAGTTCACTTACATTTCGAAGGTTATCTGACAAGTCCGGAAAATCCCTAGTTGACCAAAAAAATAAAAACATTTTATGATAATATAAAAGCGGGGACTTGATCAAACAAAAAACATATCATTGTAAATTGTAATTAGAGCGGTAACGAAGTGCAGTAAATTTTATATTCAAAATCGTGTGTAGGAGCATGTGATGTGTTTTCATATTTATGATCCACTAGGCTTTTTTAGTTCACTTAAACTAATTAAATTGAAGTTTCCAACTAACAAGAAATTAATATATATTCGAATGGGCACATCAATAATTTCAGAAATCTGTGGATCTGAATTGGGTAGTTTTATTAAATTATTTTGAAGAGTTTTGATTAAATTAAACTTCTGTGCACGTTTTTGTGTGTTGTAATTAATAGCAACTTTATATCTATTATTTACAACTTGTAATTGAATTATCATTTGGGGACCGATCTCGAGTTTAATTTTTTTTTTGGATGAGCCATTGAAGGCCTGGAAAGGGTGGTGGGAGCCCATGCCACACAATTACAAAGGGAATAAAAGGGAGGGATAGGGGGCCGGTGGGGAATCGAACTTCCAACATTCCGTTGAAAGTGAAGGGACTTAACCACTTGGGCTAAGTCCTCATCCCGATCTCGAGTTTAATTTGACAAACGACAGATGATTCCTTATTATTTTAATTTTTATTGAAACGTGTGAATAGGATTACAAGTAATTTTATATTTATATATTCATTACTTTCAAAACATTTATTATAAAAAGATGGGAACCCAAAACCCTTTTTTCTTTTTTTTTTATAAAAAAGGTTGCATTTTGTTTGAATAATTGCTGCACTTAGGTGAAAATGCATTTTGCAGTTTTCTTTTTTTTTTTAAAGAAAAAAGAAAATAAAAATAAACAAATAAAATAAAAAATCTAAAAAGCTTGGAAATTGGTTGCCAAAATGTTTGGATGTTTGGTTTTTATGTTTGTATATGTTGGGTCCCTTTTTGGTTGAGATCTAGGATGTCATTGGAAGATATGATCTAGCAAGTTGTATTCTTTATGTCAAGGTTCAATGTATTGAGTTCAATATATGTAACATAATGAACATACAGACTAATGATACCAATAATCATGCACAACAGAAATAATAAACAAGCATAAAGAATAAATGAGACACATGGAGTTGTTAACCGAGTCCGGCCTTCGGCCTACGTTTGGGGGATACCAATCCAGGAGGTGTTTTTACTATGTGTTTCAACCATAGCAAACAACCACACACATTAGAAAAAACTTAAATAGGCATTCACTCCAATCGCCAAGCGGATAATTGTAGTGACAAAAAACTTCCCGTTTTTTATATTGGTATCTCCCACCTATTCCAATTCCCCAAAGAAGACCGGTTTTGAGTTTCCCTCATTGAAGCCTTTGAAGCAACCCCTCCAAATTGTTGTAGTCAAATTAAGCACGGGTAACCCAAGTGAACGCCTTGGACAGTCCACGTGAGTGTTAATGTGTTATCACCAACTAGAGCTGTAAACGAGCCGAACCGAGCCGAGTTTGGGATGTTTGAGCTCGACTCGTTAAGCATTCGAGCTCAGCTCGTGTTCGTTCGTTAAGAAAATCGAGCTTAAAATCGTGTTCGAGCTCGGCTCGTAAAAAAGTTCGTAAGCTCGAGCTCGTTTTCGGCTCGGCTCGTTTAGCTCAAATGAGCCAACTTTCTCTTTTGTTCAGCTCGGCTCGTTTGAGCTCGTTCGGCTCAATTAAAAATTTACCAAAAAATTAGGAATCATTTATCCAATCAAGGGTTAGATATTTTTTTTCACAATATTGAAATTGTCAAACAAACATATACGAATATATAAAATTACAAAATTACCTCGTTAACGAACATATAAGAACACTTTCGAACTGTTCGCGAACAAGCTCGTGTTCGTTTGTTAAGCAAACGAGCTCGTGTTCGTGTTCGAGCTCGGCTCGTTAAGCTTTAAAAATGAACAGTTAACGAACGAATACGAATCGAACCAAGCTTTGTTCGCGAACTGTTTGTTTGTTTTACAGCTCTATCAACAACTCCACTCACAGAGCCTCAAATGCAATCTCCAAGTCTGAATTTGCCCAAGGCTCAATGACATTCAAATAATGTACTCAATCAAATCGGAATGCCATTCTGAGTTCTTCAGCCAAATGATATGAGCTCGATGAAGGCAGGGCTGGAGAACCCATCTTTCTCCTCACATCTTTCTGGACATATTCTCTGTAATATTTTCTATATAAATCACTTCCATGTCCAAAGAATGCAGGAATACCTTCATATAGAGGTTCAACAACCATCTAGGTAAAGGAAACACTCATTTCCTTAACTCTCTTGATTCCCTTTCCTTGTGGATCCTTTGCCTGATCTTGGAAGGTGTACATGTATGGAAATATCAATAAAAATTCCCTCAAATCCGCAAAAGAGCCGTTAGAGGCTGGTCACACCTGGCTTATCTTCAAACTCTATCCTATTTGCACTGGAATAAGCTACAGTCGGGTGGTTCATAGGATAGATTCAATCATCGGCTTTGAACTTCCATCAAAGCACATGACTCAATAGTAGAAAAGTTTTTAACATGTGAATATATGGTCCCCATATCTAAAGAGTGATTTATTTATTTATTTATTTATTTTTATAAATATTGATACTCATGTATCGGCAAAGGTGTGTGAGAGCAGTGGTGTCAAAAACTCTATCAATGGATTATGTAAGTAAGTCAGCCAACTCTACACAGAGTTTATTGATTTTTTAAATCCACCGACTTTTAAAAGTCTAAAAAAATATAACAAAGTTTTGATTGAATGCACGATGCTAAAGTTAGTTTATTACTCATAATATTCGACCCACCAAATAAAAAATCATGGATCCACCATTGTGTGGGAGCCCAAACCACATAAATTACAAGGGGGTAAAGGGAAGTGATAGGGTGCCGAATGTGAATTGAACCCCAACCAAACCATAAGGTTGGAAGTTAATAGAAATGACCACTAGACCAAGTCTCCATTCCCAAGAGTGAAAAATAATTGAATTCGAAAGGCCTTATAAAGGTATGTTGTTGTCTTAACAAAACTCTTGTGCAGATGCTACTGTCCTGAAAGCAGTTCTGGGTTTGTTGTAACCGCTTCTCGGTAACTGCTCTTTGGCAGTTTTGATCTCGCCCGCTTAGTAGTTTTTTAATCGGTTATTATTTTACTCAGATATAGACTCTCTGTTATTAGATCGATTGTGAGAATTAGTAAAGTTCTAATTCATTGTGTGAGATTTTACTCTTTGAGAATAGTTTGTTTTTCTCTCCAAGATTTCATAGAGTTCTTATTAGAGAGTTTTTAAAGTCTTGATGGTTTGTTCTTCATTGAGTGTGATTCTGTAATCAATCATCAAGATCGTGCTTCACCTTGCTTCAATTGGCATCGCCGAATTGAAGAAATCTTTTCTCAATCAAGTTTAGGAGGTTGATCCTTGCGAGGAGCCTCTAAAGGATCTAAAGGAGCAACTCAGTGTGTCTTCTACACCAAGGTTCTGAGATCTGAAGGATTTGGCAATCAAGAAATCAGATTGGACGGGCTGTCCAGCAATCGGAGTTGTGGGGGATCCAGACTACGATTGTTCTACCGGAATTATCGTCTCGGTAACAGAGTCTGTCTTTTGGTTGTTTTCAAGTCTTGTTAGGTTTAGAATCTTTTGAGTGTTAGTGATAGAACCTGGATTGGCATCCCCCAGACGTAGATCTGTTTGGATCGAACTGGGTTACCAAATCTTGTGTTCTTACTTTACGCTTTTCCGTTTATCACTCTGCACACACACATATACTTTGTTTACGCGTAGTTTTAACAGCAAGCCAACGACAAGCTCATAGTTCAAGATAGTAAACTGGGACCAACACTTGGTATCAAAGTGGCAGACTCTGACGAACTAGAGACGATTTTGATAAATCTTGAAAATGAGCAGAGAGGGTGCATCTGTTTCTAGGCCACCGCTGTTTGATGGCACGAATTATCGATACTGGCGAACTCGAATGAAAATTCATTTGATGGCACTCGGAGATGAAGTCTGGGATGCAGTCGAGACAGCCTGGCAACCACCGACTCGACCACGAGCTACAACTGAAGGATCTACAGATCCTCCTGGAAGTCGACCAGCAACCAAGGCTGAATACACTCAAGCAGAAAAAGACGCCAAGAAAGGAAATTATACGGCTCTAAATGCAATTTTTAGCGCCATGGACGAAACACAGTTCCAACTTATTACAAATCACACACTGGCTTATGATGCATGGAGGACTCTAGAAGTGATGTATGAGGGTTCAGAAGACGTTCGAGCGACCAAGCTACAACGAGTTGAGACAATGTTCGAAAATCTGAAGATGAAGAAAGACGAGTCGATCTCTGTTTACAATGGAAGGTTCAAGGATATCGTAAATCAAGCCTATTATTTAGGATTGGTGTACGATAATCAAAAACTTGTTCGGAAAATGCTAAGGACTCTTACCAAGAAGTACGCACCGAAGGTTGCAACACTGGAAGAGCTGGATAAACTGAATACTATCACTTTGGATGGTCTGGTGGGGATTCTTCAAACCTATGAAATGAATCACCTAGAAGAAGAGTCAATAAGGAATATTACACTCAATGTTGAAGAAGATTCTGGTAATTCTTCTGAAGATGATGTATCCTACATTACCAGAAAAGTGGCTAAGATGTTACAAGAAAGAAGAGCCAAACAGTTCAACAAACGTCAAGGTCGAAGTTCCAATGATGTTCCGACGACGGATAGACTACCACGTAAAGACTTCAAAAAGAAGGATAACAGTAAGGGTGATCGATTCAATTCAAAGAAGGATTATGGCAAACCTGATAAAATTTGGATCAGTGATATGCTATGAATGTGGAGGTAAAGGACACATTCAAACTGAATGTGCTACTACCAAGAGAAGAGAATTGAGAGAGAAGAAGGTATTCCAAGCAACTTTAAGTGATGATGACCTTGAAGGAACTACTAATGAACAAAAAATAGATGATGAAGTCGTTGCCTTCACCTCAAGAGTTGCAAGCCCTACAATTGAAGGTATTGTCAAGTCCATATGTTTTTCTCCTAACAATTGTGATTCTGATTCAGGTGAAAGTGATGATGAGTATGATCAACTACTTGCTGACTACAATGAACTCAAAGAGGACTATGAAGTTGTTGTTCAGGAGAACAAAAAATTGTTGGGACAACTAACAGACGTTGGTATTGCATATGACCTTGAGGTTGAGAAGAATGAAGTCATGCAAAAGGAAAACAACACTCTTAAAGGCAAAATTCTTGAAATGGAGAAAAAGTTTGATGATCTCAAAGCCAAGAACAATGAGCTTCAAAAGGTATCTAAAGGTAAAAATAAACTTGATGAAGTTCTTTCTATGGGAAAACGTGTTGGTGATCAAACAGGGTTAGGGTATACGAAGCAATCTACACCATGCAAAACAAAGTTCACGAGTGGAGGATTTTTACCCTCAACTCATGAAGAATCTTATGCTGAAGAAGATTGTTCGTCCAGACGAAAACGAGACTGTCTTTATTGCAATCTACCTGGACACACAGCTGATACTTGTATGCGAATTTTGAGAGATCTTATGAATGGAAGACCAGTCGTTTGGCCTGATCAGGAACTACGAAAGAAATTCAGAATGCAAAAGGTGTGGATACCTAAAAATAAAAATAAGAATTCTGTATGCTTTGCTGTTCTTTCGTTACAGGCACATCAGAGAAACGATCAATGGTATTTTGATTCTGGATGCTCTCGTCACATGACTGGAAGGAAAGACCTCTTAGCAAATTACATTCAAAAGGATTGTGGAGATGTCATTTTTGGAGACGGTAAACGAAGCAAAATAGCTGATTTTGGTAAAGTAAAGGATGGATTACTCTCTAAACTTTCATGAGTTTACTATGTTAAAGGACTAACAACTAATCTTATCTCTATTAATCAACTTTGTGATGAAAATTTACAGGTCTTGTTTACCAAACACTCATGTAAAGTTTTTGATGACCAAGATGAAAGCATAATGAAAGGAGGTCGTTCGAAGAATAATTGTTATATCTTAACTGACGACACCTCACAAACCTTGCTTACCAATATTGATCAGACAAACTTGTGGCACAAACGTCTCGGACACCTAAACTACAGATCTTTGCACAAGCTAAGCAACTCTAGTGCAGTTCGAGGGTTGCCGAAGCTATCACGAAACGACCAAACCATTTGCAGAGATTGTGCCAAAGGAAAGCAGACTCGTTCAATGCACAAATTGGTTGACCAGATTACCACAAAGGATTGCCTTGACTTAATTCACATGGACCTTATGGGACCAACCGAAGTCGAAAGTCTAAATGGTAAAAGGTACATTCTAGTTTGTGTAGATGACTATTCTCGTTTTACTTGGGTTTACTTTCTTAGGTCAAAAGATGAATCATTTGAATATTTTGAGGCCTTGAGTTTACGTTTGATGAATGAAAAGCAAAGGAAGATTACTCGAATTCGAACTGATCATGGTAAGGAGTTCGAAAATCAATCGTTTGACCGTTTCTGTGACGAGCATGGAATTGCAAATGAGTATTCTGCCCCCAAAACTCCTCAACAAAATGGAGTGGCTGAACGAAAGAATAGAACTCTACAAGAGATGGCAAGATCCTTACTACATGCAAGTTCGATGAGTAAGATGTTTTGGGCTGAAGCTGTTAATACAGCAAATCATATTGCAAACCGTGTGTTGCTGCGACCACATACAAATACTACTCCTTATCAGTTATGGAAAGGTAACATGCCTACGGTAAAGTATTTTCACATATTTGGTTGTAAATGTCATGTTCTTAGAGATAGAGAAAACTTAAAGAAGTTTGATTCTAGATCTGATGATGGCTATTTCATTGGTTATTCAAATACTTCAAAAGCTTATCGTGTGTATCTCCTAAATGCTAAGAAGGTAATTGAAAGTACTAATGTTGTTTTTGAGGATTTTGATCTTATAGACAACAGGACTGATGATGATGATCATCTACCCCAACAAAATCATGAACCTATTGTTGAGAATGAACAGGTCATTCCTGAACAACAAGATACAGAACCAGACAGTCAAGCTGAAGTTGAGACTACGGTGGAACAGGAATCTGAGGAACAGCCTGTAGAGGAAGTTCAAAGCAATAGAAAAGGACCAAGGGTTCTTAAGCATCATTCTACTGATGACATCATTGGTGATCCTACAGCACAGAGGCAGACTAGACATAAAGCTATAGATTTCAAGGAACTAGCTGGTTTCAATTGCTTTGTGTCAAAGATAGAGCCTAAGAACACTGTCGAAGCTTTGAAGGATGAGTACTGGATCGCTGCCATGCAGGACGAACTACTTCAATTTGAAAGAAATGATGTTTGGGAGCTGACAGAACCACCTTCAAATGTCAACGTGATCGGTACTAAATGGGTGTACAGAAACAAAACTGATGAGAAAGGCAATATAGTCAGAAACAAAGCAAGACTAGTTGCACAAGGATACACTCAAATTGAAGGACTCGACTACGGAGAGACGTTCACACCTGTTGCACGCATGGAGGCAGTCAGGATTCTTTTAGCTATTGCTTGTTCATTGGATATTAAGTTGTACCAGATGGACATAAAGACAGCCTTCCTAAATGGGAATATCAAAAAAGAAATTTATGTTGCCCAACCTAGTGGATTTGAAGATCCGGTGCATCCAAATCATGTCTATCGTGTCAAAGGTGCTCTATATGGATTAAAGCAAGCACCTCGAGCATTGTATGAAAGATTATCAAAGTACCTTGTTGCTAGTGGATTTAAGAGAGGAAACGCTGATAAGACGTTGTTTGTCAAGCGTCAGGACGACCACTTAACTGTTGCTCAGGTATATGTCGATGATATAATTTTTGGTTCGACATCAGCAAAATTCAAAGATGAATTTGTTAATTCGATGAAATCAGAGTTTGAGATGTCTATGATGGGTGAGCTGCACTACTTCTTAGGACTTCAGGTTACGCATCTAAGTCAGGAAAAGTATGCTAGGAATATGTTAAAGAAATTTGACATGGATAGTTGCAAGGTGATCAGGACGCCCTTAGGACAACAGGAGAAGCTGACTAAGGATGAAGCTGGGAAGCCAGTAGATCAAAAAGTCTATAGAAGCATTATTGGAAGTCTACTTTATCTTACTGCTTCTAGACCCGACATTTCTTATAGTGTGGGAGTATGTGCTCGATTTCAATCAGATCCTAAAGAGTCACATATGAAAGCAGTACGAAGGATTATGAGATATATAAAGGGATCTTTACATATGGGGATTTGGTTTTCCAAACGATCTACACTTGATCTAATTGGGTTCACAGACTCAGACTGGGCTGGTAGTTGTGACGACAGAAAATCTACAACTGGAGGCTGCTTCTACTTAGGAAACAATCTTGTTAGCTGGTATTCGAGGAAACAAAATATCGTAGCCTTATCCACAGCCGAGGCGGAATACATTACTGCCACATGTTGCTGCTCCCAACTTCTTTGGATGAAGCAACTACTTCAAGACTACGGTATTCATAAGGATAATTTTTTAGTTTTCTGCGATAATACTAGTGCTATTAACATATCTAAAAATCCTGTTTTGCATAGTAGGAGTAAGCATATAGATATTCGATATTATTTTATACGAGATCTTGTGGAGGATGAAATTTGCAGGTTAAAGCATATTGGGACACTGGAGCAACGAGCAGACATATTAACAAAGGCACTAGATGGAGAAAAGTTTGAAGGCTTAAGGACTACCTTGGGCCTTTCCTATCACAATTAAATACTTATGTAATTGGGCCTAATGATTTGCAATGCATTAAAAATTACCTTAGCAGGCCCAAAATGAAATAGGCCCAAAGATGGAGAAAGTCTTATCCGAAACACCATCATCACGTGCGGGAGACTGGCTGGCGTCACGTCGGCTCTGCAACTGCTGCAGACTGGTCACGTCGCCCACGTTTTACGAAAACTGCCCTCCGCCTCTTCGATTTCCGGCCAAGCTCATCCTCCATTAAAGGTCGTTTCTTTCCTTATTTTTCATACGCCTTTCACCTAATCTTTACTCTTCTCTTTGTTTTTCTTCTTGCTCGAAGCTACTTTTTCTTTCAAACGAAAAACGCCCAAAAATGGCGATCATCACTGACCTCGATGATTCCACCTCCACCTCTGACTCAAATACTCCTCCGCCTACTGCCCCAACTCTGTCTTCGCAACCCATTCGCCTAAACCCTGAAGCTATTCAACACATGGTTGCGGAAATTTTAAAAACTGCCCAACAGGGAACCCCTTTACCCCCAAATTCCTCAAACCCTAATGCTTCCAGTTCCAATCCTCCTCTTACGTTTGTTCTTTCCCCCGATGGCGTTGTTCATGTTAATCTACCCACAACCGTCACTCCCGCTGAGCCTATAACTGTCGAACCTCCACCTCCTCAACCCACAGTGGATATGGCGGCCGTGGACGAGATTGTCCAGGAACTGAATGCCGAGCACGGTGACCCACCGTTGTCGCCGTACGGACATCATGGCATCCACGACCTCACTCAAGAAGAGATGGATGATATTGTTGAGTCGCACCAGGGACGCAGACGCAGAGCAGCTTCGCAAACCTCTCAACCACCGCAGAGGTCTTCGAGAAAGAGAAAGGCTCCTACACCTCAACCTACTGTTCAACCAACTCAAGTGGCTTCAGCGGCAAAGAAACCTCGAAAAGCCCCAATTGTGTTGGATGTTGAGAAAGCCTTTAGTAAAAAGTATTTTACAGAGGATATGCGCAATTTTTCTCACGAAGTGCTCAAGGAGAGAGATTTCAAACCGGAGGAAGTGTTCAAGCACGCGCATTACACCACTCTTGGTTTCTCAGACTACCTTGATGAGAGGCATCTTTTGCACTGGGCTCAAGGCCTTACCCAATACTCGCCCTCACATGTTCGGGAGTTTTATGCCAACCTCCATCCTGAAATTCTCAACCCTAATTCAGCCTGGTTTGGTAAGATTTACATACGCGGCAAATTTCATGATCTGACCCCATCTGTTCTTTGTGCGTTGTTAAAGCTACCTCAGAACGACGATCTTAGTGATGGTTTGGAACTTATGCCTGAGGATATTCACACTGTGGCCTTTGAAATTTCTAACGAGAAAGTCAAGGAGTTTAGACGAAGCAAGTTCAGTGTTGTCAACCTCACTTTGAAGTACTACTGTCTCTATCAATTTTGCAGCTCCAATGTTCTTCCTATGAAGAATCAGTCCCAAATTAGCACCAACATGGGTAAACTTCTTCTTTGCATACATCGTCATATGGGACTAATGAATTTTGGCTATTTTCTTTTGAAAGAAATGTTAAGGTACTCCAATGGTTGTATTAAGATTGGTGCTAAACTTCCCTATCCGGCATTGATCACGGAGTTCCTTCTTTCTATTGGAGTCAAAATCAAAGATAGCAAAATGGTTGCTTTGAAGAATTATAATCCTCCACCGACCCTTTTGTTCATAGACAATGATTTCAAGCGTGCTCCCCTGTCCGGCCCTGCATTGGTGAACTCTTTTAAGAGTCGACTACTTCGCCTGAATGAACGCTTAACCGCATGGAGTCAGGAGGCTATGTTGATCAAAAGGGAGAATATGAAAATTATTTCTTCTCTTCCATACTCTTTTGATACTTCTAACGTGCAGGCTGGTGATGTGGATCCTGATGATGAGGAGTGATAATCCATCATGGGGGAGATAATATGGTGTTGGTTGGTGGATGACTGAATTGGTTCTGGTATTTTTAAGCAGTTCTGACTGCTTGGTAACTATTCCTGAAAAACTCTTACTTTTTGATGAATGCGTTTGCTTGAATGACTCTGATATGGATGGTATTTTCTGTTTTTATGGATTCTGAACTTTTGGACATCTTTTTAACTATGCGGGTTTGTAATAGTTAGGTAACTTGGATTACTGCTGAACTATCTTTTACTATCTGCACTAATGATCTTTTCTGAATGATCTGATGGATGTTGTTTCTGATGTGTTTAGACTATTCTGTGACATCCTGCTTATTGATCATGTTTTGTTTTGGTCTACACTGTTTACTTGGTCTCTTGTACTCTTTGGACCTAGATAGTTTCAACACCTTTAGGTGATGGAATTATCATCTCCACAAGAGTGGGGGAGATTGTTGTTGTCTTAACAAAACTCTTGTGCAGATGCTATTGTCCTGAAAGCAGTTCTGGGTTTGTTGTAACCGCTTCTCGGTAACTGCTCTTTGGCAGTTTTGATCTCGCCCGCTTAGTAGTTTTTTAATCGGCTATTATTTTACTCAGATATAGACTCTCTGTTATTAGATCGATTGTGTGAATTAGTAGAGTTGTAATTCATTGTGTGAGATTTTACTCTTTGAGAATAGTTTGTTTTTCTCTCCAAGATTTCATAGAGTTCTTATTAGAGAGTTTTTAGAGTCTTAATGGTTTGTTCTTCATTGAGTGTGATTCTGTAATCAATCATCAAGATCGTGCTTCACCTTGCTTCAATTGGCATCGCCGAATTGAAGAAATCTTTTCTTAATCAAGTTTAGGAGGTTGATCCTTGCGAGGAGCCTCTGAAGGATCTAAAGGAGCAACTCAGTGTGTCTTCTACACCAAGGTTCTGAGATCTGAAGGATTTGGCAATCAAGAAATCAGATTGGACGGGCTGTCCAGCAATCGGAGTTGTGGGGGAGTCCAGACTACGATTGTTCTACCGGAATTGTCGTCTCGGTAACAGAGTCTGTCTTTTGGTTGTTTTCAAGTCTTGTTAGGTTTAGAATCTTTTGAGTGTTAGTGATAGAACCTGGATTGGCATCCCCCAGACGTAGATCTGTTTGGATCGAACTGGGTTACCAAATCTTGTGTTCTTACTTTACGCTTTTCCGCTTATCACTCTGCACACACACATATACTTTGTTTACACGTAGTTTTAACAGCAAGCCAACGACAAGCTCATAGTTCAAGATAGTAAACTGGGACCAACAAGGTATTTATATTTGCCTTTCTTATTACATTTTTTTCTGAACACTGCGGCATTGAGGTTCGATAAAAAGCAGTTTCGTTTTATTTTTTTCATTTTTTAATTACAATTGATGTTCGAGTGTTGGTAAATGAATAATGGAAATTCAAACCCCACAAATATTTTTTGATCATACTTGCATTGCTTAATTTGCAGAACTAATTGTTGAATCTTTAGGCTCTGTTTCTTTCGACCCTGTGGTGGCAGTCGGTGAGGAACGCACGGAAACTGCAACATGTCTGACATGGCCAGCCAATGTTGACCACTTGTTGAAATTGTAAATATTAATTGTTCAAATTATCTAATTGATCATGTTTCAACTATCTCCTTAGGCTTCATAATCTGACTGTAAATGTGTAAAATTTTACAGACATCTCCGACTTGGTATTCCTGCAAATATGATTTTTACACGTGACCGAATAGTGCTGTCTGCGCCAGATTATTATGTGCCTCGTTTAGGACAGATATTGATTTTGTACTATTAGAGCTAGACTGTGGTTGGTATTGGCTTCTGTTACTATTGGTTGTTACTACTTTGAGTAATGTTCATGATACTTTTTGTCTGAAGCTTAGCTTGTCTGCGTTAGTTTATGGGAATAAGAACCACAAGTGTTCTCTATATATCCATAATAACCAATTTGATTCATTTGTTTCGTTAATTATTAAAACAGTCCTGTAACTATCCATTGTGATCAATTCCGAATATTTCAGCAAATTACTTTTGGGTCATTGGGGGCATTTAAGGAAATTATTTTCAAGACAAAATTGCACAAAATCAAAGTTTTTTAAGACTTTTACTAACAATTTAAACGTTCAGGGACATAAAAATAATGTTAAATGATTTCAGGATGCAATAAAATAGTTACATGACTTTTTAGGTAATTAGTAAAATTAAATGACGAAATTAGTAAAATAATTGCTCTATTTTGACTTTACCACTATTCATTATGCAGCTTTGACTAAACTTTTTATTATATTTAGATTCGTCTAATCATTTAGTTTTAGAAGTATAATTTTTATAATATTTACTTGTACATAATCGGGTTATTGATTTTCGAAAGTGCGCATTAAAGTGTGTGTGGAATGAAATGGAGGAAATATTTTTTTGATGAGCCGAAGCCGGACAACAAAAATGGAGGAAATGTTTGAGAATAAAATAGAAGTATTTTATGGAGCAAATAGCCAACTTTGAACCTAAAGAGAGGGGGGGGGGGGGGGGGCGGCAGTTAACATGTGATGAATATCATTCAATAATTATTCATTAAAAGATTGAATTACAAAAATATAGTAAAAAGGAGTAGAATTACAAGTAGAAATAAAGTAAAAGGAAATAGAGACATATGAACCCAAATTGGCAGGCTTGAGAAAAATGTGTGAAAGTGCAAAAATATTTTAAGTGTGCTTCATCCCAAAAAATATACTACCTCCGTTTTCATATGTTGTTGACGTTTAGTAATGTGTTACTATTCACCCACAGACTTTTACTTAAAGTTTTATCATAGTTATACAAGTTAAAATATAGTCAAGCGGGATCTTGTTAGATTCGTCTCGTCGAGTAGTTTTTAAATATTGAACTTTTAGAATTTTTACTTGTACCAAACTTGAGTTATTAATGGTTTAAAATGTGCACTGGACTGCGTGAAAAGTGGGTATGTAAAAAATATTTGAATACGGATTAAGTATATTGTACAAATTGAGCATCTTACACATAATATATACTATCCAACAACTATATCAGAATTAGGTAAGAGTGCTTCATTCTATTATTATTATTATTGATTGACGGATACCACATACTTCCTCCGTTTTCTAAAAATTGAAACGGATCTACAGTGCACACAGTCCAATGTACATTTTAAATTATTAATAACTCAATTTCGGTACAAGTAAAAATTCTAAATGTTCGATATTATATTTAAAAATTACTCGACGAGACGAATCTAATAAGATCCCACTTGACTATGTTTTAACTTGTATAACTATGATAAAACTTTAAATCAAAATGCGTGTGTGAACAGTACCAAATTTCCAAACGTTTCAATATTTAAAAACGGAGGGAGTAGTATATAATTAAGGCACAACTAATGTGAAGAAATCATACTTACATAATTACCTCGGTTCTTTTTTAAGTGTCACAGATTCATATTTCACTCAATCCAATTATATATTTTTAACCATCAATAATTCAAATTACATACAAGTAAAAATTATGAAAATTTGATATTCTAAATCTATTCAAGTAAAAACGAATCTAACAAGAACACACTTAATTATATTTTATCTTATGTAATTATATTGAAAACTCGAATCAAAATTACTCAATAAATAATGACAAAAAACCCCCTCCATGTCAATTGAAAAAGAAAGAAGGAAGTAACAATACATAAGATATAAGATATATGTATGTATATAGGAAAAGGAGTGCATGCTTAATAAACCACTCATCACTTTGCAAATGGACACACAGACACTAAAGTCGAGCATATTCATTGTGAATTGATAATGTTACTTTTTCTTTTCTTTTCATTTTTTTCTTACCCTTTTCCACCTCTGATCCTCCTTTAATATTGTCACCCCATCTTGGACTGACAAGTGACAGCTTCCCCCCAAACCCACAAAAGACCAATAATTATCCTTAACCAATTATGTAATGAGAAAAAAGTTCATTATTCCATTATGCCTAAATACCCATATTATTGAGTTAGAAATAAATCAATTTATCACACTAATCCAATTAAAGATAAGTTATGAGAGTATTTTGGTTTTCACCCAATATTGTACGTATACCGGGTGGCATTTCCATCCTTAAAGCTGTAATATTATTGTCGTAAGCTATAGCTTTTATACAAACAAGGGCAAGGGAAGCTGTAATATTTACACGATATATGGTTTAACGAACACATTTTAAGATACTAATATCAGTTTAACTTGAGTGACAATGAAACTCTAACTATTTTAAGTAATTAAAAGATCGGATTCAAGCCTTATGAATCCAGAGATTTTTTTAAATTTTTTTTAAAAGAGGCAATCCACTAAGGTCACTTGTATCTAAGATTATTCATAAGCTTTAAAAAAGACTAGAAAATCCATCGTTCAAAAAAATAAGTAAATATATAAATATACATTTTATGGTAATCTAAAAGCGGGGATTTGATCAAACAAGACAGAAAACGAAGTGCAATAAATTTATTCAAAATCAAGGCATGTTGGAGAATGTGACATTGTTTCCTTATTTATGATCAACTAGGCTTTTTAGGTGAATTCAATTGAATTTTCCAACTACCAAATGTAATATATTTCGAATGCACACCAATAAATAAATACACATCAATAATACTAATGGTTAAGGCCCCACTCGTAGATTGGGTTCTATTCTTACCCGACTCATATCCATCCCCTTTTATCCTTTGTAATTTGTATTGTATGGGCCCACACCACCCTTTCCTAACATGTATAGGCTATTTAGCCAAAAAGAAAAAAAGAAAAGAAATGTTTGGATTCTAACCTTGATTTTATTGGGTAGATTTTAATTAAATTCTTTTGAAGAATTATTTTTAAATTTGATTAAATTAAACTTATGTGCACATTCTTATGTGTTGTAATTTACAGTAGAAACTCAAATCAGATGAATGTTCAAACTCTCAACTATAAAATTAAGAGTCGATGAATTAACTTGAATACTGAAATCAACCTATTCCACCAATTTCCATGTATTTTTACCTTTAGGTCCATTTTATTGAACAACCAATAATGAGCAATATATAGTTTATAATCCCGAACTCCATATATATATATGTCCATATATATATGGACATATGTCCATATATATATGGACATATGTCCATATATATATGGACATATGTCCATATATATGTCCATATATATGTCCATATATATATATATGTCCATATATATATATATATACTAGTACTCGCCATCACGCGCTACGCCGCGCAGGATTCAATGGATGTAATATTTTGACATTTCAAATGTTCTAGATTTAAGATAATAGTTCTAAGTGGTTCGCATATTATTGTGTTGGAAGCAAGTGGTTCCCAAAGCCTGACATGAAAGTCAAAGTAAAGTAATTGGTTGTAAAGTTCAAAGAGAAACATGTCGGGTAAGCATATTTAATTTTGAGTCATTAGTGTAGTACATTAAGCAGGACAATATTCTCAGGTCTGGTAAAATCTGCAAAGATTTAGGCAGCACATCAAAAGCAAATTTCTAAAAGTGTAGTTTGCCACAGGATGTAAGTGGAAGATTCGGCTTATTGTATTAAAGTGACCTGTGAGTTCAATAAATAGATGAATCAGCATGAACAAAAATCAATAGTAGTTGATTCTGTGACTGACACTGAAAATAAGATAAAGTAGGATAATGGGAATTATAAATAACATTAGAGGAGAAAATCTGAAATACGTCATTTGCGCCAATTGTTAGACTATCTTTCATGATCTATTATGCAGCTGTCTAATTCTAAAGAATATGTTATAGCTAACTGTTTTCAAGAAAATACATGGTGCAGTTTGAGCAGATGGAAAATGCAATTCCAGAAGATGGCTGAAACAAAATGAAATACAAACTGAATAATAATAAAGTGCCAAGCATGCTATGAAATTACAAAAGAAAATCCCAAAACTGTGCAATATAAAGAATTGTGCAAAATCTGATGTTGTCAGACTCTCGAGCCGTTTCTATATATAATCTGTAGGGATAGTTAAATATGATATGCCTCTCCAATTGAATCACAGTATCATAAATTAAATAGACATTGATCATTCTAACTTCCAAAATAAAGAGAATTATTAAGGATGAATAAAAAAAAATACTGAAAAGTAAGTAATTTACCAAACAAATTTAGCTAATAAAGGAAAATACAAGAGAGAGAAAAAATGAATAAACAATTAAATAAATAAACACAATGCCAAATAGTAAAAGATATTAATTTAGAAAATTTGTTTTTCAATTCAATAGCATACACGGTCAGATAGAACACCCTATACCTGCAGAACAATCAATCGCAGAAATTTAGCAAATCCCCATGCAGTAAAAAGTCCCAATTAAAGCTAAAATGCCCAAAAGTTAACAAAACATATAAACAAATGGGAGAAGTTACTTTTTCAAGCTCTGGAGAATTGAGGGACCATCCAAAAAATGGAGAAAGCCATGAACAAGGCGATCGCTACGTAATAAAAGAGTATGGTATCTGTGCTATTCATATTAATGTGAAATAAAAATTATCTATAAAACAACTCCCCATATAAATAGAGCAATTTTAATTTGATGCATAAAACCAGTTTTCAGGTTCAAATCAATTAATTTTCTGGCAACGAAATTCATTTGAATAACCCCACCTTGATAAGGGTATCCTTGCCAACAATAGAAAAAATTTCTTCTTCAAATTTCTTGATGACTCTAGCTCAGGGATCATACATCTTGTATACGTGTGGCAAATACCAGATATTTCAATACCTACAAATTATATGAATTTTAATCTTAAGGGGAACAGGATTGAGCAATTGAGTTAAGAGTCACATATACAGCGCAGGGCATGAAATTAAAGCCATGGAAAGAGTTGAATCTGTTATTTACTCTTGTAATAAATCAGTTATATTGTGTATGCTACTTCCAATCTCAATCTCATTCAACATCATAAGCACAACATATAGAATACATAAGAAAATAGCACATTGAAATACTAAAACTAATATCAACTTCTGTTGAGTTAGCAAGCACATAGTTAACCCTGTTGTAATACAACTATACAAAAATCTCCATGCAAAGCTTTATAGGCACTAAAAAGATATGTACCTCATTAGATCCACCATGAAGAGGGCATTCTAGGCTCCAACCAAAGCAAACCAACAAGGGCAGTAAATACATGTATACCACTGCATGGGATTAGAATTAGTTACAGACCGACGAAATTAATTTTCCACATTCACAAACAAAATAAGACATAACATTCAAGAAAGATGTCGTGCAGCATTGTGGAGAATTTCATCTCATGTTCTGCATGCAATATTTAACATATCAAACACTAAATCTAAGTTCAGTCAACAATATCATTGAATACATTAGCGCTACTTTTGTCTATGAACCTTGACAAACACAATAACAATAGAGTAATCCATTTCCCCGAAGTAAATCCAATTTAATCATTGAAAACTACACAGATGGTAAACTAAGAAGGGGGGAATGGAACTATAAGAATGACCATGACTAAAATGGGAAACTATGAAAAATGGAACCACAAATTGCAGGGAATAGTGAAATTAGAGCATTATAGCAACTACATTAACGGGAAAACTCAAACAAGCAAGAGGAAAATGGGATGGTTTATTGATGTTCTTCAAGAATGGACATTTATGAACATCTTGCTCATGCATAAAGTAATAAGACGCCTCCTTATTTATCGGCTAGCACAATAAATCCCTAGGTTTTGAAGTTTAAATTAGTGCTTTATAAGAACTAAGATTTAGTTCTTATTCTAATCCTTACGAATTGGTTCTAAAGTTGCACAAAATAGCATTAACGGTAGCTTTCAGTAGTCAGTAACACGGGAAACTCACCCTTGGCCCGACTCACCAGATATTTATAAAATCAAACCGAATTTTTTTTTTTTAATAATCTCATACAACTTTTGGAACTACACTTGGCTTTGCGAAAGAAATTAGACTGATGAAAGCAACTGCTTTTTAATTGGGCAAAATATTGCATCCCATTTACGCCAATTTAACAAGATATATCTGAAAGTCGAAAACTAAATAATAAACATCCCATACATGATCATAAGGCATTCATGACAGACAAATTACTTAATATACATAATCAGCTCATACCAACACAATTGGAACAAGAAGAGATGGCAGTCGATCAGCATATAGAGTAGGGTAGCGACATATAAAATAATTTGAAAGAAAGAAAGTTCATTACCTCAACATGATGTAGAGATCATAATCTATAATAAGATTTTGTCCAACACGAAATATGCAGCCAGTACAATTTGATCGATCAAAGCAGACTGCGAACCTCATGGGAGATGTCTATCAACCTGGTGGACTAACTGGAATACCCAAGAAGCTAAGAATAGCTTTTATATAGGCTGGAACACTCAGAATGTATATGGAACAAATGCATATTCTATTAAAAAAAGTGAATAAAGTAGAAAAAAAATCCAAAACTGTGGTTTTTGCGATGTTGCAAATAAAATGAGAACAATTACATTCTTCCTTAATCTTGCGTCGCCCGGTATAAAAAGGAAATATACAATTATACATAGAAATTATAAGGTGGAATGAAATAGTTTTTAGTTGGATATAGCAAACCAAGAAATGCTTCATTTAGTGTTGGCCCTCAGTTTTTTCGGTTGCTCACTACTGAAACACAAGTACGAAAGAGAGAAATCCACCTTCATCAAGGTAGCAAACCTAGTGGGACATAGTCCGTCGCTGAAATACACACATCATGTTGCTGAAATACATACACCTCGTTGCTGAAATATGGTAAACCAAATAATTGAAGTTTCAACGTTTATGAAGTTGCTGAAATGAACATTATTAAGTCGTTGTAAAATACTATAGCATGTCGCTAAAATATACTGTATTGCGTCGCTGAAATATACTATACTTCGTCGCTGAAATATACAGAGGCCGTGCTGAAAACATTATGTATGTCGCTGAAATATTAACACATCACTGAAATATATACAAATTATCGCTAAAATGTACTAAGTATATTTTGGAGTAATATGACAAAATTACATTTTTACCCTTTAAGTTAATCTCAACCGTCGATTTACAAAGTGAATCAACGGCTATGGGAGGCCACAGTACATCAAGACAGTTGTCTTAATTGCACCCTAACATCTCCCCAATAATTATCCCTAACCAATTAGTATGTAACTTTCTTCCATTATTATGCCTAAATACCAAAGATACCCACATTAGACCCAGGCTCTTTGAACACCATGATTTAAGTCTACTTACCTGCAGGTGAACCCACACCTTTCTAAGGTTGAGTCTATCGAACTTCCCCTAGTCAAGAGTGGGGCTAACCTCACCACAAAAGAGGCCACCAGGGGAGTGAGCCCAACGTCGCCCACCTACAACGAACTCACCCGTGTTAGGGCTAGTTCCTCTAACTAATAATATGAGATAGAGGTTCAAACTAGAAGTAGGGGTGATTACGGTCCAGTTTACATCGGTTTATGATCAAAACCAAACCGAACAGTAATTTTACGGTTTTGAAATTTTCCAAACCAAACCAAACCGTATTTTTAATTATTCCAAACCAAACCAAACCATAAATTTTATGGTCTGGTGCGGTTTGGACCACAGTTTGCAGCACAAAATATCATTTAGAAGTCACATTTTAGATTCGTAACATAAAACTCTCAAATGTAAATAACATATTAATATTGGGAATAAAACTTCGAATTTTTTAAGTCATGAACTTATGAACTTCAAAGTTAAGCTTAGTTTTAAATTTGCCCATTGGGTCTGTGATTTAGATTTATTTATTAATTTAAAAATTACAAATATATAAGTAATACTCCCTCCGTCCCACTTAATTTGTCTTGTTTCACTTTTGCACACAATCCAATGCACTTTTTCAACCGTTAATATCTCAAAATGTGTACAACAAAAAATTATGTAAAATATATATTCCAAAACTACATGATTATACGATTCTAACAAGACCCAACTCGACTATTTTTTCCAAATATATACATGCAATAGAATCGAGTCAAAGTATTTCAATGAACAGTGTCAAAAAGTCAAACATGACACGTTAGCTGGGACGGAGGGAGTATATATTTAAAACATATTAAATATTATATATAAATATATGCAATTTACGATTAAAAATCGCAAATTTTTTTGAAACCATACGGTTTATGGTTTACAAAACACTAAATCAAAATCATAATTTTTTAAACCGTAAACCAAACCGGACCAAACTGTAAAAACCGTAAACCAAACCAAACCAAACTGTAAATACAATTTGGTCCGGTTTGATTTACGGTCCAGACCGTATCCCCTAACTAGGAGATTCCAATCTATGTTTGATTGTCTTAACTCATTTTTCAACCCATTTTTGCAACTAATGTCTGCTAGTATCTATTGTGCCTTGATATATAAAGACTATAAATGGAATAAGCTAGATAATTTTTGCAAAGAAAAGCGGGGAAAAATAAGATGCAACTTTTAGACCAAATTTGATGGGCTATGTATCGAGGGAGTAACAATTAAAAATTGCACGTAGCAATAACCTGGACATATATCCAATAGCTAGATATTGACTAGGTAAACAATTAGCTTTTTATATCCTCTTGGTACAGCAAACCTATAATTATTTCCAATCCGTCGCTAGAAATTCGTCTTCTTGCATTCCACACAGAAATTCTACTTTCATGTCCTCCCAAATTTTTTGTGCCTGCATATTTTCTGGCATAAGTAGGATTCAAATCGGTTTGGAGTATATTATATTCTATATACTCTAACCTGATTTCGACTCCAATTCTTTGTTTAAACCACAGATCTCTAAACCTCCTAATCATTAAACACTTGCACAAATTCATTTTCTACCTAAAGATGCATTATACAGCAAGCATTTTTAACTATTTCTTAGAAATCAAAAACAAAGGTATATGAAAAACAAGGGAGATCTAATCTACATCCCCAATTCTACATACTAAAGCATAAAAGAACATTCCTCAATCCTCAGCCAAAGCAAATGTATATTATATACACACATCTATCTATAGATATCGTACATTATCTATTCCCCTGCACATACCTGGTGGCATTTCCATCCGTAAAGCTGTAATATTGTCGTATGCTTTTATACAAACAAGGGCAAGGGAAGACATTCTTCTCTCGCACAGTGTGCTTTTACCCGCTTTGTTACCTCAATTCTGATCGAACTTGGAGATATTCTGGAATCACGAGGGGTGAATAATATTTTTCCCCAGGTACAGGGAAAGATGGAATCCCACTTGTGCAAAATGAAAGAAACACCTACAAAGACGGCAATACAGAACAGAAAATTAGTTGGACCCACGTGTAGCAAATTGTTTGTGGTGATTTTGGTAATGTGTTTTAGTTTCTTTTGGAGCAAGAGGGCTTGTCTGGGAGCAGGATTGAATATTACCTGATGATATCAAGAGCTATTCCCCACTCTAGCCTCAGCCAGCGAAACAGCCATGGCTAGCATCATTTGCTCCTCAAAAGTTTCGGGAACAATAGAGTTTGTAACAGGTTGAAGGCTTCCCTGATTTCCATCTTGATGCGGAAGCAGTGCAACGGGGCTCACAGCATCTGAACATCCATCAGAACCTCCATAACATGTTCCTGCTTCAGCCACATCAGATGCTTGATCTGCCCATTCTCCAGAATCACGAACCCCAGTTATTGTCAACTGGTGCTCTGGGGACACCCCACGCCCAGGGAAATAGTTTCTGGAGTGTCGGCCCTGGATGGAATACCCACTACAGCCTGGTACAGTCTGCTCTGACATGTCTCCACTGTAGTTATGAGAAGTCTCGTTGCTCGTCTGTTGCCGTTCGGCAAGGGCAGCGATAGCACATGCAAGACCACCTGAAGGAGATGAGGAAGATGATGGTGCAGGTACCTGGGCCACTTCCGGTGATGAGCTGCCATCTTCTACCGTGTAATCAGCCGATTGAATTAGAACATTAGCAGGCGGATTTCGGCGCCTACCAGTCTCCTATCACGAGTATGCAGTTAACAAAATTAGTAAACGAAACTTTTCTCATCTGACCAATCTGTGTCACTTAGCAAAGCATGCTACAATAGCATAACATACTCGAGATTTCTTACAGGGACCAAACATCTCAGGGGAACTAATTTAATGCAGTCATAAAAGTGAACAAAAGATACTGCCAGTACCTGAATGGATAGCCAAATAGCCTCCATAACCATTATGTCCTCGAGATCAAGATCAAACCCATCCTCCCTGCAGTCATTCAGGCCAAACCACATAAGTGTCGAAGAATTATCCTCAAATTCATCTCTTGGAAGCAATGTCCAGTTGAATAAGCCAGACAGTACAATTTTACCCTTGCTTTTTACTTAAGTACAAAGCAGCCAGAAACAATAGGTATCCGGACTGTAAAAGTGATCTACTGTGAGCAAACAAAGTTGGATCTGCGTAGCTCTATAAAAATGCACTGGATATCAATGGCTACAAGTCTCAACCTCTCAAAATTTACCAAGTCAACCTAGACTAGTTTCAAAATCAATAAGGCTTAAAAAATAGATTTTGGCTGAATTTGGGAAAACTGAACCTCAAATGGATGGGATTGATTAATTTAATCAAGCCAATGGAAATAATTCCACCCTGCCCCTTTAGGGAATATTATTGGCACTAATTAATCATGGGCCTAATGCTTATGTTAAGTATCCCACATCACTTATATGTCGGATCCTCCCTTATTTATATGGATATGGGACACTCCACCTATCACCAATTGGTTTTAGATTAGAACCACATATCCATCCTCTTTCTAACATGGTATCAAAGCCATGGATACCCAGTTGGGACTTGGGAATCTCTTCATTTATGAGATGAGTATTATCTCGATGAGGGGTGTTAAGTATCCCACATCGTTTATATGTTGGGGTCCTCCCTTTTATTTATATGTTACATGGATATGGGTCATTCCACCTACCACCAATTGGTTTTGGATTGGAACCTCATATCCATCGTCTTTCTAACATGGCATCAGAGCTATGGTTACCCAGTTGGGTATCTCTTCATTACTGAGATGAACATCATCGCGATGAGGGGTGTTAAAGGATCCTCCCTTGTTTATATGGATATGGGCCACTCCACCTATCACCAATTGGTTATGGATTAGAACCACGAATCCATCGTCTTTCTAAGATTGTATCAGAGCCATAGATACCCAGTATCTCTTCATTTATGAGATGATTATCATCTCGATGAGGAGTGTTAAGTATCCCACATCGTTTATATGTTGGGGTCCTCCCTTTTATTTATATGTTATATGGATACGGATCATTCCACATATCACCAATTGGTTTTGGATTGGAACCTTATATCCATCGTCTTTCTAACATGGCATTAGAGCTATGGATACCCAATTAGGTATCTCTTCATTTCTGACATGAATATCATCGCGATGTGGGTGTTAAGTATCCCACATCGCTTATATGTTGGGATCCTCACTTGTTTATATGGATATGGGCCACTCCACCTACCACCAATTGGTTTTGGATTGAAATCCGATATCCATCGTCTTTCTAACATGGTATCAAAGCCATAAATACCCAATTGGGTATCTCTTCATTTCTGAGAAGAATATCATCTCGAGGAAGGGTGTTAATTATCCCACATTGCTTATATATTGGGATCCTCCCTTATTTATATGGATATGGGCCACTCTACCTATCTCCAATTGGTTTTAGATTGGAACCTCATATCCATCGTCTTTCTAACAACTTTTTTTTAAAGGTGGACATAGAATTAGGTTGAATAAATTTATTTATACAACTGATCCTCCAAAGTGAACAAGGCCGTAATGTACCTTCTATACATTAATATATCACTGACTTTTGGATTCTAAACAATAATCCAGGCTCGTGTACTCAGTTAATGTACTCATTTTGTTTTATAAATCTAACTGAAAAAGCTCAAATCATCATCAAAACAAAAATTAAGAAAATGTAACACAAGACAAGAAAGTGTCGAGATTAACAAATTGCTCCAAGACAAAAAGCAAGCGCATCTATCTCTTTTGTATCAGACTTCAAATCGGGTATTGTTTTATCTATAGCTCCAGAAAACATTTAGCTGATGCGTGTGTGGTCACAAGCTCATTACTCAGCTGTAATGATATGTTTTCTGCAAAGGGATTTACCTTTTGATAGTAATAAAAGATTAGTAATGAATGTATTAAAATCAATACATAAAAAATTAAATAAAAATTGTATTAATTTTTAAAATTAATAATAAATATCATATTAGAAAGTTATTAAAACCATTTAACAATAAATCTACAATTTTTTTAATAAAATGAATGCTTAAAAAATTATTAAAAGTTTAATGGTATAATTAGATAGCTATTTTGCTTCCCAATTGCTACAACTGCTGCTGCAGCCTGTGGCTATAAACAAACTAAGTCATCCGCAAGCCGCTTGGTTCAACACTTGACTCGAGCTTGAGTTCACTGAGCTCGAATAGAGCTCCAAATAGCTCACTCGAGCAAACAAGCCAATGTCAAACTAAGAGTTTTTAGACTCGTTTGCTCCACGAGCGCTCGACTTTATAATACGTACTTAACTATGTTCTTTGATAACTGCATCATTTCTGCATTTTACGCAATCCAATAAATATTTTTAACCAGTAATAATACGTGATTAGATGAATCTAATAAGATTTCACTTGACTATATTTTCTCTAATATAACTATGTTTAAAAGATTGATCAAAGTTACTAAATAAATAGTTACTACTATGCAAATTGATCACTTAAATAAGAACGGAGGAAGTATATGTTAATTATATATATTTTAATTATATAAAATTTTAAAATACATTAGTTATTATTGTGAATTGTGGATGTTTCACTATGAACTTTTAAGTGGAAAAAAAAAACAGTATTTTTAAAATAAATTTAAGCTCGCTCGAAAGCTTTGATGAGAACGAGCTAGATTGTGAGCTTAAATGATCTATTTGATCTTGAAGTTGAGCCGAAAAGCTCATCGGGCTAGAGTGGAACTATAGCCTGTATAATTTACATGTCAATCTGCTATGCTCGCTAGGCCTTAAACTCGACCCGGCTCAGTTTACAGCCCTAGGCTCACCCATTACCCAATAGTCAAAGCAATTCTCACCCATTACCCAAACAAGTTCTCCCCATTGAAGCAGTTACATTTACTTTCACCACCATTGTCGTTCATCACCATCATCTGCACCACAGCGTCTTCTGTTTGGTCTAGAGTTGCATTTTTCGTTTGTACATTAATTGAAATGTTGGAATTGTGGTTTCAGTTTTGTGGATATTGCGGGGTCCCAAATAGATCATGTGTTTCATGTTACAGGAGTTCTTTTAGAATCCATCCTCCCTTGTTCCTGTTCCAGCTTGACCATAAAATTCTGTTCAAATTTTCTAGATATCCTCTGCATCTGTAGTGGATTGATTATACGATTGGGTAGTTTCTCGAACAAATTTACAATTTACATTCACTTGAATTTTTTTTTTTTTTTTTTGGTTGGTTTGAGTTATCGCAGCTGGCTGAATCAATCAATTTTAACCTTCAATTTTGCATTAATCTGGATGACATGCCATATACAATAACTCCATGAATCTACACTGGAACGTGAAGTTATGTTGGTGTGAATTTGTGTTAAGATTTGATTCATGTCGTATAGACTATAGTGGTGATTTGTCAAAGGGTTCCACAACAAGGTGAATGTTTTTGTTGTTAAAAAATTCTCACAATGATAGTTGCTTCTTTCTATTTCATTTCCTACAGTCTACATGACTGACTCACTATGTGCATCAAACCGCTTACATGACTGACTCACTATGTGCAATTGTGCATCGAATTTCCCATTTCTGCACAAGCAAAATCTGACCATTTTTTCTTTTCTGTTTTATATTATTCCCTTGCATCTAAAATTTAAAATTCCTTCGGCACGATATCTTGGAACTGAATGGAAGTGTATTGCTCTGCTTCTTGGTGCACAATAATCATAAACATCTATAGGTTTGATGGATTTGAGGTCATGTGTCTGGTTTATTAGTCATTGTAAGAAGAAGAAGAATTCCTACCGTCTACATGACTGACTCACTATGTGCATCGAACCGTCCACATGACTGACTCACTATGTGCATTGAATTTCCCATTTCAGCACAAGCAAAATCTGAGCCTTTTTCCTTTTCTTTTTTATATTATTCCATTGCATCAAAAATTTAAACCTCCTTGGGTACAATATATTGGAATTGAATGGAAGTGTATTGCTCTGCTTCTTGGTGCATAATAATCATAAACATCTATAGGTTTGATGGATTTGAGATCATGTGTCTTGTTTATTAGTCATTGTAAGAAGAAGAAGCAGAAGCCTCTCCTCTCTTTTTAATTGGACGATTCCTCTCCTCTCTTTTGAAAAACAAAGCCTCTTTCTTCTTTGCTTTCTCGTTCTCTGCTCCAAACTTTCGCTGCTTTTTTTTTCTTTCTTTTTCCCTTGTTACCCCATCTCTCTTCTCTTCATATCAATATGTCATCTTCCGGACAAGGGTTAGTGAAACTTATAGGAGATAATATTGACATGACTTGACGATGGAATAGTCTTAAAGATATTAACAATAGAAAAAGTGTCATTTGCAATTTTTGTGGTAAAACAACCATGAGAGCAATCACAAGGGCAAAAAGACACCAACACCAAATGGGAATTGTAACACCCTGAGAGAGTGTATGGAAGAATAGCTTAAAAGGATTGAAAAATCTACTCATGTCAACAAGGTGCACCTTTCTTTTCTTGTGACCATCCCATAAGAACTCCACAGTTAAGCGTGCTTATTGTGGAGTAGTCTTAAGGATGGGTGACCTCCTGGGAAGTCTCCCAGGGTGTGCGCGAGTGAGGCCAAAGCGCACTGGAAAGAGTTCTGTTGACCTGTGTGGCCAGACTTCAATCCCGAAAGAAGCTCGAAGGCACCTCCGGCTCCATAGCATGCCGGGGTGTTACAGAATGGTATCAGAGCCAACCTGCGACCGCGCGTTGTGCTGGGAGTACCAGTCAGGCGTCTAGCGGGGCAAAGATCCTGATGGACTTTGATTAGGCGATCGAGGCGCAACGTCCAAGTGGGGAAGATTGTAATACCCCGAGAGAGTGTATGGAAGAATAGCTTAAAAGAATTGAAAAATCTACTCATGTCAACAAGGTGCACCTTTCTTTTCTGGTGACCATCCATAAGAACTCCACAGTTAAGCGTGCTTGTTGTGGAGTAGTCTTAAGGATGGGTGACCTCCTGGGAAGTCTCCCCGGGGTGTGCGCGAGTGAGGTCAAAGCGCACTGGAAAGAGTTCTGTTGACCTGTGGGGCCAGACTTCAATCCCGAAAGAAGCTCGAAGGCACCTTCGGCTCCATAGCAGGCCGGGGTGTTACAGGAATAAAAGATGGTTCTTGTAAAAAAAATCCCTTGGTGATTGAAAAGAAGCTTCTTGAAGCATACCAAAAAAAAAAGAAGCTGAGAATGAAGATGAGGTTACTGGCGTGGAAGAGGGTGATGATGAGGCTAATGAGGTTCAAGAAATACACCTCATTGGGAATGGGCAAAGGTCTGGCAATGATATTGCTTAGAAAAAGGAATAAATTAGAAAAGGCCTTTGGATTTATTATTCATGAAGAACCCAGAAACATCGATTAAATCAAGAAAAACTCGACAAACAAGCATCAAAGATTGTCATTGTGACAAGGAAGCCAAGGCAATGACAATTCAATATATTGCTAGGCTTTTTTATCGGAACTCCATACCATTCAATGTAATGTCGCAAGGTCAAAAAGCTTCAAGTTGATGGTTGAGGCAAAAGGAAATTATGGACAAGGCCTCAAGCCTACAAGCTATCATAAGTTGAGAGTTCATTTGATGAAAAAGGAACTATAACCAACAAAGGAAATGATTAAGCCTTTAGAAGAAGAGCGAGTAAACTTTGGATGCACAATTATGTCGGATGTATGGGTTGACTCGAGGAATAGGACATTGATTAACTATTAGTTAATTGTCCACGAGGTACCATGTTCGTGATGAGTGTTAGATGCTTCTTCATTCATGAAGACAAGAGAAGAAATGTTCGAGTTGTTGGACAATTTTGTGGAAAAGTTTGGAGAAGAAACATCAGTGAAATGGAAGTAACCATAAAGACGTATGAACTCAGATGCATAAGGGCAATCACTATAAAAAAAATATACCACGTTGTTCCACGTCCTTTGCAGCAGAATTAGCAAAGTAAAACCGAATTGACTTCAGCTGTAAAGCAGATAGCTTCTCCAGCTTCTCCAGGTATTCGGGCATAGTTAGGCTGCACCTTGTCGTTTGAAGTCATTGGTGTACAGCAATGCAGCTTTGGTCCAAACCTCAAAACAACTCGTGTGACCGGTAAATAAATGATGGAGAGAGATGTTGATTGATTCCCAAAGAAGAGTAATCAGTAGGACATCAATCAGCATTCTTATACGCCAGAACCTGCTCTACACGAGTTATCAAATACTCGGATAAACCTTGTCCAATATGCAACATACGCACAACTTTGGCCCACGATGCATAATTGGATCCTCTAAACAGTTTGACCGTGGAAATAGTCGGAGTTGCAAAGAAAGTACACGAAAATGACATCTCCAAACACGAAATTTGGATTAAAGACTGCCCAATTGGGGAAAATAGACACAAACAGCAAGAAAAGGGGTGAAGATATGTTCAAAGTGCAGAAAAACGAACAATGGCAGCAGACTTGTCTCGACAGCAGGATTCTGATAAGATGATTCTTCCGGAGGGTGGTGAAATCAGCTGAATTGTGTGAAAATCTAACATAGGAAGTTGTTCGTGGGGAACGTGGGGCAACGGGCAGCAGCCAAGTGGTTTGTGGGAAGAGAGGAGACCAGCGACACAATGAAATGGGGTGCGCTTTGATCGGAGGTGGTGAAACCCTAGTTCTAAGGCTCTGATACCATGACAAAGGGATTTTCTTTGGTTACAGGAAAAACTAGTTGATTGTAACATAATTATTAAGAGATAAATATTTACAACTCTATAACTAGTGGGCCAGTTAACTTGAGCCCCATACAACACAATAACAGCTAATCCAACAATCTCCATCCTTGAAAAGAGGAATGTTAATGGCGAAGCTCACTTAAAGCTTAGAAGAATGTGTTCCGCATTTGCTTTTTTCCTTTAGTTGAGTGCCTGCCAATTATTCTATTAACTTGATTCTAAATTCAATTTTTTTTGCCCAAGAAGAATATCCTTCCCAATTTCCTCATTACTTCCATCTGGTTTAGTTTACGTGCTTTATCTGTTTCTAATTGAATCAAAGAAATTATATATTTGGTCTTTTATAAGTTCGATTTGTACCTTGCAAGTCTTGTCCACTAAGGAAGGTCAATCAGATGAGAAGAAATTCTTCATTCCTAAGAATTCTAAGGATGTTCCATGTAAGGGTGGAGATCAGGAGATCAGGATGGATAGAATAAAATGTGTAAGCTTCCAGACTGTGAAAGCACATGTTTCAATGATTACCATAATGAATTAGCGGTTCTGTCTTAACAGAAAATATGCATAACTATAGTTTTCTACCTCTTACTTGATTGCGTTTGTAAAAACTATCTACTACTAGGAAATCCAACTGTTTGGAGAGCTATGGGCTCTACTCTAAATGTGGCTCTATGTCTTGAAGCTATTTAAGATAAAAAGCACTGGTCAACATAATAAGCTATGATGTGGCTCCATTTTCCCCCAAATGACTTATTTGAGTTGAGACTCAAACTCTCAACTCAATCATTTGGTGCTCTAAAATGTTTTGTTGCTCAGCAATTGGTGCTTCCAATGCTTGCGACTGCAGAGGCATGGCTATTGACTTCCAACCATATTTCTCTATCTTAACCAAAATGGAGCCTTGCCACCCATGGTTTTCGTACAAGCATCCAACCATCCACTTAAACTAAAAACCACTTCAAAAGTCGTCTTGTTTTTGTTTCAGCAGAAACCTAGGAATTGCTTTTGGCTTTTGTTTTTGGGATAAAAGGATATCTAGTCACAAATTTTGTGGAAAGAAAGGTCCCCCTTGTGTCGACCAAGGACTTAACATTTTTAATAGTTGATACTTGACAGCTGTAGAAGCCTGCCCTCAAAACCTCTAATATCAGATAAAGACTTGGATCGAATAATTCCCAGTTATTCCTCACCGTGCTCTTCAGAAAGAGGTTTTAATACTCGCTAATCATTAGAAATAACGTCTTGGTAATGTTAAAAAGAAATTCACCTAAAAATATCCTAATGATGGCACATTGAAGAGATGCTCTAAATTGAATTTATCATCATATTATATTATCCACCAGGTACTGTTTACAACATAGATCCTCAGAAACTCCTATATTATGTCATACAAATTACAATTTATGCGAAAGCAATTCACATAAAAAATGCAAAACATTTGAAACCAAACGATATAATGTAAAACATGGAATTCCATAAAGAAGTTTAAAGGATAATATTCATAAATCCTCCATTATAATTTTCTGATTATTTATCAGTAAGAAACTACAAAACAATGGAAAACTCAAGTGGAGATTAATATCAACCAAGTAGCATGGAGATAAAAATCAATCATGTCATGGTTTGGACTAGCATTTCAAACTTCATCAGATAAGCAATTCCTATAGACCTTGCTAATTCATTGCATAAGAGCTCCAGATAAACGCTGATGTAATAGGTTTATAATAAAGCAGGATCTTCGTTTAAAGAAATTTGGGACAAATAGTTTCATTTATTTAATCAATAGATGAAGGCCAGCAAAGTACCTGTTTGATATAAGTATAACAAAATTTCCACGAAAAAACAGACATTGACAAAATGCACATCGAAGAATAGGAAAAAACGAAATCATAGTAGCAATATAGCAGGGACAGATGTGAATATTATAAATATGGTGTACCTATTTTGCCTTGGGCGGGAAGGTAGTCTTTCAGACAAATTTGCACTAGATTCACTTAAACCAGCAAATTCCTCACCATCTACAGCAGAAGCAAAAGACGGTGCTGCATAAGGGAAGAACAATGTATAAATGACCAAGGAAGATGATGTAGTATTAATTTCCTCTGGTTTAAGAAAATAACCTCTAGTTGAGCAATGGTCAACTTCAGTCAGTCCTCTCGTACTACAAGATAAATTCATTTCTTTCTTTTTCAGCATCCTTTCCTCTTCATCCTGGAGTTCTTGCTGCCTCAGCCTAATTTTCGCTTCTATTACTCGTTGTTCTTCCTAAATGCAGTGACCAGCAGTGAGAGTATAATACAGTATAAAAAGGAAAAACCAAAAATAATATTTCACACTAACAAGTTGCTCCAAGCCTTTCTCCTCCTTTGTCTTAACACCTCGATACTCAACAGCATAGTTTGGGGTTTTGCAAAACGGACATCTTTGATAGTTAAGCAAAACAGGCAAACATCTAATGCAATTCTTTCAAACACTTCATTTTAAAACACATTTGCACAAATTCTCACATGCATGATCAAACTCTCACTATACCCAACAAAGTGTCGAAAGAAGAAATTAAGGATACTGTGTAGGCTGAGTAGAATTGGGAGTCTTCATCTGCAAAAAACATTCTGCAAGAACGAACTAAATAAATCAAAAACAAATAAACAAATATAATGAATACATGATACAATAGGGCAACAAATTAATGACTAAAATTGAAAAACAAGCAATTGTATACCGGTGCAAATGCCTTTCATGCAACATCTTGACCGATTAAGACTTGGATAGTACTGATAACGTACAAAACAAAAAAACACTCCAAATTAAATGAAGGCCAAGTTCATGACAAAAGGGACATGGTATAGAAAAGAGTAAGGTACAACAGACATTGTGCCATTAATAGTAAGAATGGCAATCTTAGTTCACCACAGCAAGTTATTAACTAATTCTTCCAATTTTAGCTTTCAATGTGTATATTTATATTTTAGCTCATCATACAAAGCAACAACCTGTACAAAGTTGAAACAAAGATAGGAGCAACACATCAATGTAAAAATTTGTTACAAGAAAGAATGATATCTACATTAGATTCTCAAGAGCATTTGCAATAAACTACCTCAAGCATCGTGTGAAATCACCTAAAACCAACTCTTCCAACAATTGCAGTCCTACCATAAACCATTCCCTTTGCAACAAATAACATATCAAATTCCACTTGAAAATTCGAATTATGCAGCAAAGGGTTCCAGAATTCTACTAATTTAGCATCGTATCTACCAAATTCAAAATTCATTTCCTTTCAAAACACAACCAATAAGAATTTTGATTGATCGCAATAAAAATAGAAGTACAAACCAAGAAGCAAATGGGGCATTCCTCAAGATCGCAGCCAACATAATCTTCATCACCAGGATAACAAGGAGCCAATTTCGAGTCCAAAATCAGCTTCCTAAGTTTCTTGTGATCCACATTTTTGTGCTGGTACAACCCCTGAGGCCTAGTGTACTTCTCATCCACCACCTGCCTCCTCCTCCCTAGTTTATTCCCCATGCAATAAAAAGCACAAAACCTACCCCAAATCTTCAAAACCCTAAGTCTTCAAACCCCAGAATCTCACAATTTTCACAAGATTACACCTCAAACAGACACCAATTCCACTATTCCCTGAACAATTAAACGTCCTGCAAAACATAGAAATATAAAGTGTAAAGAACCATACATACATATATATACATGTATTAAAAAAAAAAAAATCAGTATCGCATAAACAACAAAGCCCCATTAATTATACTCCAAAAACCCACGCGCTGACAAAAATAAACTTCAGGAAAATTTGGGATTCGATGAAACCGAACCTGAAAATGAAACCTTGCAACAAGAAAATACAGGGGGCGGAGGCGAATTCTCATGGACAGGTTGAGAAGTTTTCGGCGAGAAGAAGATGGGAGCTTGCTCAGTTGTTGATATTTATCTCTATATTTTTATATATTTATTGCTATGATTCAGTAGTAGGATTTTGTTGAAAAAAGAAAATTAGATAATTGCCCAAAAAAGCCAAAAAGCATTTTTGTGTATGAAGTTAATGTGGAGGGGAAAGCAAAGAAAAGAAGCAAGGGGTGGAGTGGAACAGGAGAAAAGAATCAAGGGGTCAAATTAGAAATAGTATTAATATGAGAGGGCAAGATGTAAAAGATTCGGGCTTCCAGAAATGGAAGAAGACACTACGCACCAATCATGATGCGGGTAGGGGTGGCAAAAATTACCGAAAAATACCGAAATTTAGGTACATCGAAATTTAAGTATACCGAAACTTAGGTATACCGAAAAAATAGGTACGGTAACGGCATGAAGGTTTCGGAATTTTCGGTATTTCGGTATACCGTTATACCGAAATATTAATTTTAATTTCTAAATTTTTAATATTCTTAATTATCAATCATTCAGCCAAATGTGAAATGCCCATCACTTAAAAGCCCAAGCCCAATCTTAAGGAGTCCAAACTCCAAACAACCAAATCAACCCAACAAATCAACAACACTCAAATCTCAATCCATCGTGCATTCGTGCCCTAGTTTGTCTCCCAAAAATCAAAATCGTTCCGCCGCAGCTGTGCTTGTTCATGCCCGCTTGAACTGCTGTCGTTCTTTCTTGTGGCGTTCTGGTGGCTGCCGAGGGCCTGGGAGTTGGTGAATTCACGGCAGCAGCACGGTGGCACTCGTACTTTGCTTGTTTCTTCAGCAAGTCAACAACAGTCCATTCTTCGTTCGTGCCCTACTTCCATCGATTCTCCATTCTTTCAAGTTCCAAATCATTCGGGCCGCTGTGCTTGTTCATCTCTTGTCTTCGCGTTAGTTAGCCCTCCGCCCCTCCCTGCATTTAGGTACGAATTCAAATTTTGTCAGTTGTCTGAGTTATGTGCTCTCGAAACAAGATGAAGCATACTCTAATTGATTTAAGTGGATTCAACTTCTGTGGTAAAAGTGGAATTGGTCAATAACTATTATTAGGCCACCTGTAGTGGATTTGGTACAAATTCAACTTATGGGATTCAACTATTATTGGATTGTATTGCAAACAGGATGAAGCATACTCCAACAAGATTCAAGAACTATTATTAGGTCACTTGTAGTTCTAATTGATTTAAGATTCAATTTTTGTCTGAGTACAAAATTAAATTCTACCTGTAGTTCTTGTATGCTAAATTCTACCTTTTTTTTCGGTATGGTTCGGTATGCCGATTTATAACGGTATTTAACGATTTTCGGTATGTAAAATTTTCGGTATTTTTCGGTAAAAATCGAAAATTCGGTACGGTATAATTTTCAGTTTGGCAACGGTATATATAAAAGATACCGAAATTTTCGGTATACCGAAAAGTTCGGTATCGGTATCGGTATGGTTTTTACCCATACCGAAAATTTCGGTCGGTACGGTATCGGTATCGGTATTTCGGTATACCGTATTTTGTCACCCCTAGATGCGTGTACTCCAATTCCCCAACATTGTCATTGTCATCTCATCTCTCATTCTCTCTTCTTTTTTGTTCTTTTTTCTCCTTCTCTTCGTTAGATTTTTTTCTTTTTTTTTGCTTTTTTCTCTTTTCCTCTGTATAGTGTCTAACTATTGCAAGATTTTTATTTTTATGTCGAAATCTACCTAAAATATAATTATAAATACCCTTTTCATACACATATATAAATATTTCACTTTGCTTTAACAATATTTGTTCTCACACGCCTTTATCAATACATAAAAATATTAATGCTTATCAAAATATTTACTCCTTCTGTTAATACTTTATGTTTTCACGTAATCCAATACATATTTTTAATGCTTAATATCTCAAATTGTATAAAAGTAAAAATATAAAAATTTAATATTCAATGCCCAATATAAAAAATATAAAAATCCACTCACCCATTTCCGTTAAGTTCAATGCCCAATTTTTCTTGATTCGTTGGTGCTTGAAAGATAATTATATAATTTATCATAGTTATATAAGATAAAATATAGTCGAGTGAGATTTTATTAGATTCGTCTAATCGTATGGATTTAGAATATCAAATTTTTATATTTTTTACTTTTATACAATTTGAAATATTAAGCGTTAAAAATATATATTGGATTACCTGAAAACATAAAGTGTTACACTTATTTTAAAACAGAAGGAGTAATTCTTTCTATCGGAAGTTGAGGTAAATTAAGTTTCATTTTTTTTATATATATTTCTTTCTATCGGAAGGTGTTAGTATGCAGGTGTGCAGCCACCATGTATGTGATGTGGGAGTTGTGTTGTGTGATGTATGAAATTGTATATTTTGTGTGTTGAGAGACATGTGTTGTGTGATGCCAAAAAATGTGATGCTCGGAGAAGTATTATGTGATGCGATGTGCATTTTTTGTGATGTCTGCACCTAACGGCTCTTGAAAGAGTTATACCGTAACCGGATTGCTTTTTATGGGTTTGCTCGATTTGTTTCATACAGTCGATATCATTCAATGAATTTTTTTAAGAAAAAAAATTAATAGTGTTTTAGTTTTGGGATCGGTTAAGGTGTGATTGCCCAATTCCACAGCATATCAAGGCGAAGATCTTGAGCGTCCAATTAAAATTTAAGGGTTCTAAATGCAAAAGGGTATAATTGTCATAAAGCCAAACTTCACTCTTGACGGAGGAATAATCCTATATTTAGTATGTTATCAATCTAATATTTAGTAAATCATATCAAATATTTGGTATTCTATATCTACGATCAACAGTCCTTATTAAAGAGTGAACAAATTTATTACGTATATAATTTCAACGCTACCAAGAATAATTATGTGATGCTCTCAAAAATATTTTCAGCGGCCCAACATTGAAGAATTCAGTGACTCTATCTCGTAGAATTAAGCGATACTACCAAATATCACTCAGCGATGTTACCAAAAATAATTCAGTGATGTAACCAATAAATATTTCAGCAACCCCACCAAAAGGAATTCATCGACTACTTGAAACTTTTGACAAATTTCTCATACGAGTATTTTCTAAAAGAAAAGAAAAGAATTAATCCCGGTTTTGATTTTATTTTAATGAAAATCGATTTATGAGAATGGAGTTGGGATTAGGGATATGTTTATAGGTTGTCACGTTTTTATTTACTCGTGTTAAAATTGTGCCCCCGAAAGCGCACGGAGTCAAAAATTGCAGTATTTAGAGTAAGTACCGGATCGTTCACTGGAGGATGTGCGATAGAAGCAGCGCCCACGTCGTTTTATAAGATTTTCCACTCGGTTACTCGATTCAAGTTTGTGTTTTAATTATCAACTATTTGACATAATTTAATTCTAAGCTATGAAAGCAATAAAATAAAGCAGATAAATTTAATCTAAGAAAGTAATAAAATTATTCTAAGAAAGCAGTTAAAATTATTCTAAGAAAGCAGATTTAAAATGAGACAGAAGGAACATGAAGAAAATAATAAAAAATTGGACAAGATTCAGATGAAACACAGTTAAACTTCCATTTTGTTACTCAGATCTTAGCTTGGGATAATCCTTTCAGTTAGCTAACTCTCATGCTCCTATACTATGTTCCCTTTAACAGACAGGTACTTACAGTAGAGGTTTACATGCTCTTAAGACAACAAAATCTAAGATACCACAAACTCGTAACTCCCCTTGCAATGCCTTGCAGGAGTATGTTAGTCAGCTGTGGTGGACAAACAACACCTGACAAATCATTAGTTGAAATGCCAAGTACTCCCATCATTCCCCCCGTCACACCCAAAGATTTAAATTAAGCCCTGAACTATTCCATAACTCCGCTTCATAGTAGCAGCTAGAAGTTCTCTCGACGCATCCGAGTGACCTCTATAAAAGCGTTTAAAAGAAAGCGATAACGAAAGCAATAAAGAAAACATTTAAAATTATATCACTCGGAAGTTTCAAAAGCATCATACTGGTAGTAAATGAGAGCCCCCAGTCTCAATGAACGGACGTAGATCAAGAATTCCCGGACATCAGTAAACCGCTCGCAGTGTTTACCTACTCCCGGGTGGTTATAAGATACAAACTAACGATACAAACTAATAAATTAGTTTGTTCCGGATGCACTCACTAAAGACTCAAAAATAGGCTTTGGCAGAAGAGGATAGTAGTTGAAAGAATACTCAACCCTACCTTAGAAAATAACCAAGGCCCACATGTTGTTCTTCTAGTATTATCTATCACACCTTATCTGAATCCAAGTGGACTCTGATTCAGTGCAATATTTAATATATGATTTCCAACATACAACAATTTTAGAAAATAATTGATGTTTGAAAATCATTCCCTAAACAGGTACTAAACTCTCAATTAGAACACAGACCCTTTCAGTCTAGGTGAGACCTAATCACTGACTCTGCTTCTAATTTCCCAAAATCAACCCCCAGTCGAATGTGAATTAGTCATAAATGTGGAATTTATCCTTTACTTAGATCCGGATTTTATAAATGAATTTTTGTTGGAAATTTATTGTGAGACATCTGATTTAAATCAAGACTCCTATGTCCAAGGGAATGATCCCAAAATAATTTGACCACATTATCTACATAATATTATCATGCATAAATTTATAAAGAAGTGTAAAATTAAGCTAACCCAAAATATAAGGTAGGTTTAGACAGAATGTGAAACACATAGATGAAATAGCCGAATATGAGAGGAGAGTTCAAAAGAAAATTTTATTTCGGCTAAAAAGATGGCAAAACGATTGGGTGGACTGCAAACATCTGTTGTCCAATTTCCCTCTCATTTGGGTGGAATTATTTTTAGACAGTGGAATGCCTTAAATGACGGTTGCCGTCGTCATCTTAGACTCTGCTACCTGTGAACTGGATAAAAATTCACATGTTCTATCCTTGCAATAATTATTAGATAACATTGGCATGTATCATCTAACATTACTACAACTCCAGATTCAGGTTTGAAATTAAAATGAGGAAAATAAAACTGTATTTGGACAGATACTGACTGAGTGGCTACTTCATTTCCGGTGAGAGGACCGTTCGCCTGACCTCGTCAGTCACTATCCAAACCATGCAAAATAACAAATAGTGATTAATACACAGATTACGGGCTACTTCATTTCCCGGTAAAGGGACCGTTCGCCAACATTATTTTATGATACTTTTCACTACTCGTTCACACAACACAGGTAAAGACAAAATAAATAAAAGAAAATATTTTTGGGATTAAAAGAAAAATAATCTTGTATGAGAGACATTGGTTTCTCATCCAAGGTTATGGAATTAAATCCATAATTACTTTTTATGTTTTAAACAATCTTTCATTCCATAATTAATTATAGTCCGGATTATATTTAAAGCACAAGAGTTTAATTTTATTTTAATTTTGTAGAAAAATCTTTTAATGGAATTGAACAAAAATTTCTATACCATTTTAATCTTTGGTTAAGATCATTGGACTTCAACCTTAGAATATTGATATAGAGGTTCAATTATTAAGTGTAAAAATGGAGAATGAAAATTTTGGCAGCATAACGCCTTATGTTGCAATATGGGGTATTGCGTCTTAATCCGTGGGATTAGGACGGGAATGATGCAACATAATAGTGGGTTAAAGATAATAAAAAGAAAATAACCTAACTAAAACAAGAAACAAAAAAGAAAAAATGATCAAGTGACCCAAAAAAAGAACAAAACAGTAAACAACCCATGGAGAGAATTTCATAACAGATTTTTTGGGAGGCATTTTCTTGCATATCTTCAAAACCAAAATAAGATTCAAACACACCCATTGATTAGGTGTTTTAAACCCAAAATTACAACTAAGAAAACTGTAATATATAAAAAATGGCTAACTAAATCTAACAACTCATTTACAAACTAAGGGGGGTGTATTGGTTTGAGATTTTATTAGATTTTTATGAACTTGAAAAAGTCGGTGGATTTAGAAAGTCCATAGACTCTACGTAGAGTTGATTGATTTGTATAGAGTCCATGAAGAGTCTGGCTGATTTTAGTGGGGCGTATTCAATCAAGACTCTGTTGGAGTTTTTTGGATTTCTAAAGTTGGGGTGTATTCAATCCAGATTTTAAAAAGTCTTTAAAAATCTAGAGGTATTCAATACAGATTTTAAAAAGTCCTTAAAAATCGAGAGGTATTCAATACAGATTTTAAAAAGTCTTTAAAAATCTAGAGGTATTCAACAGTCTATGGATTTTAATTCTTTATAGATTTTAATGGATTCTCTTAAAAAATATAACTAAACAAAATCTCTCTAAAATCAGCCAGACTCTTCAGGACTCTTCATGGATTCTATATAAATCAGTCAACTCTATGTGGAGTCTATGGACTTTTTAAATCCATCAACTTTTTAAAGTCCATAAAAATCTTATAAACTCTCAATCGAATACACCCCATTTAGAGAGATTTCGTATAGTTATAATTTTTAAGAGAATCCATTAAAATCTATAAAGAACTAAAATCCATAGAGTGTTGAATACCTCTAGATTTTTAAAGACTTTTTAAAATCTGAATTGAATACCTCTAAAATTTTAAAAACTTTTTAAAATCTGAATTGAATACACCTAGATTTTTAAAGACTTTTTAAAATCTAAATTGAATACACCCCAACTTTCAAAGTCAAAAAAAATCCCATAACTTGAAAAAGAAATTAAAGCTAAAGCTAGAATGAAAACTACATTACATAAAATTAATTTGACTACCCTACACTACTTGAGACCACACTGTGTCTCCAAGAGCAATCTGAATTTCTACATTGTGCGGCTGCTGTACAGGAGAGCAAAACAGCTATTTATAACTGTAGGGAAACCCTAGGCCCAATGGACCCTTTAGTTTGCTTCGGAAAGGACGGGAGTTCGAGGTCCGGGGAAAAGACAATAAATTTTGCACTTGTGGGACTTAAAGTCCCAGGACCTCCTAATTTGAACTTGAGGGAAGCGGTTGACGCGAAACACAAAAAAAAATGGACGATGACGCGGAGCATGAATGGATGAGATGACGCCGAGCTTGCTGCCGCTTGGAGGAATGACGCGGAACTCGCCTTTGATGACGCCAAGGACCGATGACGCGAAGCAGCGACTGGTGTCGTCGAAGGCTTGACGCCAAACAAAACCACGAAGGGATGACGCCAAACATTCTTCGGATGACGCGGAGCAGCTGGGTCGTAGGGGTGATGACGCGAAGCTTTGGCGTCATAGGAGGGATGGCGTCGTCGGAGATAAAATTGGGGTTTGTCTCTCGCCGGAAAATGGTGTAGTTCGGAGATGTGAACAGGTGTGATGCGGAGAACTTGGAGCTGCGTCCGGAGGTGACTGGCGGGTGGAGATAGCTTCATGGTCTGGAGATGCCGACGATGTGATAGAGATGAGGGTTACCGGAGTTGATGCTGTTGAAGAGAAGGTGGTCGTCGGAGCTACGGTGGTCGGGGGAGTAGATGAAGGTGGATGGCCAGCTTGGAAGGACGGCAGTGGGGCTGCCTGAATGGGGAAGGCGGATGGTGGTGGCAGGCGGTGGTGTAATGGACAGATCTGGTGGCGGGATTGGAAGGGAGCAGCGGTGGTGAGGACGAATCCGGTGGTGACTGGAGATGGTGACTGTCAGCGGATGGTGGTTGCCGGCGATGGAGATGAGGGCGCCGGAGGGTTGGTCGGAGCTGATGAAGACGCCGGAGGAGCAAACGGCTGTTGTTGCTGTGTGCCCGTTCAATTGCAAGTTTGGAGAAGAAAATGGCTGTGGGCCCCACTGCATTTGAAGTTACACATCATTTTTTTTTGCTTGATTTTTCCGTTGCTTGTTTCTCTCTCTTTTTTTTTTTTTTTTTTTAATGAATATATAAGTAAATAAATATATACATATATAAAAGATATATACATAAATATTTTTCTTCCAATTGGTTATTTGGCTTGTGTTCCGTTTAATGGAGCCGTGTTCCACCGAACCGATACCACCGAACCATAATTAATCAAGTGTGGGATTTTTAATATTTTATCATGTTTTTTGGATTTTCTAACACAAATTTAATAGAATAACAATATTTTTGTGTTTTTCAATACCAGCTTATCATTATTAAAAGCTTGCATATATCTGCCAAATTCAACTGCTTTCTTATTTAAATAAGATCGGAATGCGATCAAATGCCCATGTTTAGACATAGAAATAGATTGAAAATAATGGTCAATTTTAACCATTATCACTACTCTCAGACGAATTCAGCGACAATAACAAGAAGAATTCAGCGATGCAACCTTATACAATTCAGCGATGTTACAAAAAATAATCCAGTGATGCTACAAAAAATATTTCAGTGACCTTACCTAAAGGAATTCAGCGACACAATTAGGAAGAATTCAGCAATGTTAGCATATACATTTCAGCGATGCCACAAAAAATAATTCAGCAATGTTTTCATGAATGCTAAATTTTTCAAGAATAATTCAGCGATGCCACCAGGAACAATTCAGCGACGATACCAAGAACAATTCAACGTTTTTCCATGAACAATTCAGCGACATTTTCATCAACAATTCAGCGACTCAACATAGAAATATTTGATGTACGTTTTCATGAACAAATATGTATATTATATAGCTTCATAAATAAGCAAATTGGAGTGTAAGGTAAGATCGATTGAACGTATTGAAATGCGTAGAAAAAAAGTAGAGTTGAAGAGCATACAGAATTGAGCGATTGTTTGTTAATAAAACTAAATATAGCAAATTTACTATTTTAACCTTTAAGTTAATCTCAACCATCAATTTATAAAGTGATTTAATGGCTGCAATTGACCGCAGTACATCAAGTCAAAATCATCAATCGCACCCTAACGGAATTCTTTAGTTTTAGGTTGGAGATATTTTTATGGGGGATAAGTTTGGACTCGGCCCGGATATTTGAGGAATGAAGTTTCGTATATTGGACCAATGTCCAATGGTATTAAGGGCTCGTACTTTAATATTTATTTTCATAACTTATTACTTATTTTTTCAAAATCAGATCAGATAAAAAAAAATTCAGATTAGATCAAATCAGATCAGATCAGATTATACCAAATCAGCCCAGACCAGACCAGGTCAGATCATCTATCTATCTATATAATAAATCCTGAATACTTTTTGGCATGTTCAGACTGTATTGCCCTTATTAAATGTTATTCATCCTTCTTTAATTTTAAGGGTTAAACAGTAATTATGCACTAGGTTTCCACGTAGGCGCTGATTAATCATACAGAAAAATACAGTCATTCACACGTCAGCGCATAATCAACCCACAAGTGCTGAATCATCATTTGCCACTGATGCACCCTGTGAAACCACATTTAAGTAAGCTTAAATTATGTTAAAATGAACCTAAATTGCATGCATGAGACTCTATTTTACTGCTTTTTAATGTATATTTCATTTGATGTGTAAATATTAATAAGACCGGTTAAATTGAGCTTATCCGAGCCCAATTTACCTTGTTTTATGCTTTTTAATAAGACTTTGGCAATTCTAATACATTGCAATGATGTTTCAGGTATTAAAATGAAGAAAGAAGATGTTCGGAGGTCAGAGGATGCAAAATTCGGAATTTTCAACACTGGAAAGCTCCAGAATGCGCCACATAGGCATGACGGCGCCTAAAATCATGCTCAAGCGCCACATCAGGCGCCACATCAACACTTAGGAAAATTTCGGATGGAAAAAAACTTCAGGATGCGCCGCATAAGCTTGGTGGCGCATAAAAACACCTCTAGGCGCCACTTTTTGCGCCGCAGGGTAAATTTTAGGAAATTGTCAGAATGCACCGCACCTTCTTGGCGACGCCGAAAAGCCCCTTTCAGCGCCACAAAATGCGCCACACTCGAAAATTCGGAAAATCTTCGTAGGCGCCGCAGCTCCTTGGTGGCGCCGAAAACTTCTTTTGAGCGCCACTTTTTGCGCCACAGTCGCGGTTGAGTAGTTTTCTAACCTCCCGAACACGGTTTTAAAGCCCGTTTTTCACCATTCTTCATCATCAGACTTCATTTTCTCGAGAGAATACTTACTGAAAACATCTAACAATGGGAGAAGAAGGCCGGAAACACAAAATCAAGCCGGAGGAATTGGCCAGAATGCTGTTCTGATCGAGTTCTTCCTATCATAGGTGTTGCCTTTCTTTTTCTTGCTTTGTAATGAATTGAAATTGCCTCTAAATGTAATCTGCTATCATGTTTTTAATTTGTAGACGGATTTCTGTATTGTTCGTGTTAGAAGTGTTCTAGAACGGGAGTTTAGAATCACTTTGAAGTACGAATTCATCTTTTATGGAAGTAATATAATGTGTCGCTGTTTTCTATTGGAATCTAGAATTATGATTAAAATGTCAGATTATGTTTTATCTAGTTTGAGCGCTATTCTGCATAGACTGTAGAACTGAAATTTCATAATTTGGTGTAATCTGTTTTTGATCGCTCAAAATGGACAAATCTGCTATGATGTTAGAATCTGTATTAGAATTATATGTTAGATGCTATTGAATTGATCGGTATTCTGTGTTTTATCAAATCTATTATTCAAATTATTAATATGCTAAAGCCCTGAATTGATCGATTAATCTGTATTTCCTATTTTTAGTAATCTGGCATTGATTCTAATCTATCTGCATTCTAATATTATTAATTAAATCCAGTTTACCATGTTTTATTATTATTTTACCATAATGGTTAAATTATTTACACTGTTCTGCATAATTAAATGTTAGAATCCAATTCTGTGATTTCTGCTTTGCTAAATCGGGAGATAAAAAGTAGAATTAATATTTTAGTACCGGAATTGGGAATAAATTACATTATAAATGGATTCTGGCATGTGCACAATGATTTGGGAAATGAAAAGTGCCTTTCAATTGCTATAGGAAAATTTGTATGCTTGGGAAAGACTCAAATTTAAGCCTAGAATAATGATTGCAGAATGTTAGATAATTTAATCAGCTTTCATGAAATCCGTTTAAGCATAATTTGATTATTAGTAGGTTACAATATTTTCAAATCTTTATAAAATTATTAATTTTAAGAAATTGATCTTTTTAGACATTGGAAAATGCTAAATCAATATGCAATTTCTATTTTATATAAAGATGACAATATTTAAAATATTACAAGCATCTCCCATTTATATCTTTATTAATTATAATTTTAATTTGCTTTACATTAAATTTAATGTCACTATTTTTAATTTAATCACCATTAGAATTAAACAAAATCCTTTTTAAATATATTAAATATAATTAATAAACTTAAGAACAATTAAAATTTCTCCGGAATGAAATAATATTCTGAAATTCTTTGTGGTTCGAGGTATCCACCGGTTTTTATTACTTATAGAAAAATATGAGGAGTGAAAATTACACATCACCACATCATCATCTATCTAATACTAAATACTAAACCTTAAAAAATTCTGCCACATCATCATCATAAAAAAATACTCCTACTAAATACTAAACCTTAAATAATTCTGCCAAAAAATACTAAATACTTCTGCTAAATCTTATTAAAACAATCTGATCATAAATACTTCGACTAAATACACCGTTCTTTCGCCACACCTCTCTTTCGCCTTGCCCTTTCTCGCATCCCGCTTCTATCGTACTGCCAGGTTGATTTAGATTACAGGACATCTTTGTTCATCGGTCTCCGGCGTATGTGGTATGCTCTTCGGCCACTCATAGTCAGAATAATTCGAGGTTGGTACTTCTTCCATCTGATGGTTGTTGGGTTCTGTGTCTTGACAGAAGTTCAAAACCGATGATCGAACCTACTCGATGGAACCACCTCTGCTGCAGTGTGCTCAAAATTTGAAATATGAAGAGTTTTGCAGAGATCCAGCTGGCAATGTTCTCAATGGCTTTTTTTTCTGATAAGGGAGGATATAGACTAACTTTTTCTTGCAGGGAATTCCTGTCAAATCAGAAATATAGCTGTTACTCTCAACCAAGAAAATCCCCAACAGCTCTTTTTCAAATTTGTCTCTTTTTGAAATCTGTCTGTTGGGATTTTTGTTTAAAAGAGTTTTTCAGGAGAGTTGAAGACAGAGATTCATTTTTATCAACTATCTAACATACAGAAAAACTCTCTCAAGCTCCAAGTGTTTATCTTGAGTTGAAAGATCTTCGATTGGCAGCCCCTTGTTCAAAGATATCGATTTGTTGCTGCTAAATCGAAATGCCTTGGACACATCTCAGTAAGGATTGTGTTCAGAACCCTTTAAGTGTTTTGGCAATACATTTAAAGGGATAAGTCCAAGACTTTACCAGAAGACCACTCTTCAAATATCATATCTTCTCAAATTAGAGGGAGTGCTTCACAGGTTTCTTCAAGGGGAACTCAAAGCAGGGAAGCTTTGAGAGTTGAAGTAGAAGGGAATTTTCTACACCAAAGGCTGGAGGTTTTTGGTCATTACAACTGTCCACTTGAAGTTCGGAGTGAAGGCATTGTTCATATTTTGCTCATGTGTGTGGTTGTAAACCATAGTTGAAACACGTAGTAAAATATCCTCCTGGATTGGTATCCCCCAGACGTAGGCCGAAGGCCGAACTGGGTCAACAACTCCTTGTGTCTGATTTATTCTTTATGCTTGTTGATTATTTGTTCGTTATTCCGCTGTGCATGTTTATCTGGTTTACTGGTATTCTGGTTCTGGTTAATTTGTGTGTTCAATGTGATAAAGTGAACTCATTACACAGAACCACTGCATAAAGAATACATCTTGCTTGAATCCGTGGACCTAACAAGTGGTATCAGAGCCACACTCTTTCAAGAGAGATCCAAACAGCAAGATGAGTCAAGGATGGTCATTCAACATGCCCCCACTGCTCGATGGGACAAACTTTTCCTTCTGGAAGAACAGGATGCGCTCCTTTTTGATGTCAGTCGATGATAGGGCTTGGGATGCAGTGCTCACAAACTATGAACCCCCTTCGGTAACTGTTGATGGCGTTGCCAAGCCTAAAGACAAAAAGAAATGGACTGCAGGGGATAGGATCAACTGTAACATGAACTCCAAGGCACTGCATGCTATCTTCAGTGCAGTAACCGAGGACCAGTATAGCTTGATCTCTACCTGCACCACTGCTTATGAAGCATGGGAGATACTGGTAAACTCTCATGAAGGTTCGGCTCCTATTAGAACTTCTAAACTCATTTCTATTGAAGCACAATTTCATAAACTTGTCATGGATGAGCATGAGTCTATCAATAGTTACTTTAGTAGAATCCGTACGCTAACCAACCAGGCTCAACAGCTTGGTAAGACCTACTCCTCCCAGGAGATAGTTTGAAAAATTGTAGGTACTCTCCCTGATAGATTCAATGCCAAAATTGATGCTCTTGAATTGCAAGAAAACTATGCCACCATAGCTGTTGATGAACTAATGGGGATCTTACAATCATGGGAGATGTACCACTGCAAACAATTTACAGAGAAGTCTGTGGCTTTCAAGGTGGAGTCCAAATCTCAGATTGAACCTTCTGCTGATGATTCGAGTTCAGATGTTGATGATGATGAGGACCTGATCAAGCTCTCAAAATGCATTGCCAGGATCCTTAGGGATAAGATGTTCAAAAAATGTGGAAAGAATAATGGAGAAGACTCTTCGATGAAAAGACCAGAAAGGAGGAAGAGTGACAGAAATGAAGAAAATTCAAGCTCCAGTGATAGTGATCGTGATAATGTAGCAAGAGTAGCATTTGTTGGCTCTTGGGACTCAGATTCTGAGTCAGATTCTAAATCGGACAACATTGGTAACCTTCCTGTTTGTATCACTTCTGTATATTGTCAAAATGGTTCTTCTTCTAATTTTGACAGGAAAAGAGACGAGAGTTTCGAAGCACTCAATGAACAATATAATGAGATATATAACAAGTTGGAAGATAAGGAAGAAGAATTCAGGAGATTGAAAAGTGAATTTGAGGATCTCAAAGTGAAATATTTTGCTCAAAGGGAAGAGTTAACAGATGCCTGCAATGAAAGAGATAAGCTGAGCAATCTTGTACACATCTTGGAGCCAAGTTTAGTGGAGTTGTCCAACAAAAGAGATAATCTTGCCAAACAGGTTCATGAGCTCACAGTTGCCAATGGAGAGCTTACAGAGCAGGTCACTGTCATGTTCAATCAGAAGACTGAACTCGAAGAACAGGTGACCACACTCACTGAACAGGTTCAAGTGTTGAATGCCAAAGTAACCAGTGATGAAGAATTGATCAGCAAGCTTAACAAAGGCAAAGGAACTCTTGATGAAATAATTTCTGCTGGAAAATCTCATGGTGACAGACATGGTATTGGCTATGATCGAGGGAACTCCAGTTCGAATCAAAGGCAGTTTGTTAAAGGTGGAAATCTTACTGATGAAGTTCCAATGAGAAGCACAAAGGAGATCATTGATCAAGTCAAAGGATCAAAGAGAATAACCAGACAACGTGTTCCACCTCCTGTACCATTGGAATGTGAGTATTGTCACAATTATGGTCACAAAGCAGGAGCCTGCCACATTCTTTCCAGAGATGCTCTATCCGGCAAACCAATTATATGGCCGAATGAAGATCTAAAAAAAAGCATTCCAAGAAGAGAATGGCGTGCCAAAGGAACCACGGGTTTCACATCAAGGTTTGAATCAAGCAAGGTTGGATCATTAAGGAGAGACCTTGGGCTTTGCAACATGGTCTGAATGAAGCCGGTCGGATCCCCCCCATTGTGTAAACGGTTCAAATTCCTAACCCAAAACTTGTTCAATATGCTTATTTGCTAATGATTTAGGTTGCAGGAATTATAATCCTTAGGGGGAGATCAAAAGAGGCTCACTGGACCGGCTCAATGAGTTAATTCAAGAAAGAATATTATCTGATATCTTGGTCCAGAAGTTAATTGGGCAAATGTTGAACATATATGAGCACAGATGAAGGTGACATTGAGGGGGAGTTAAATGTTTTTTTTTACAGTTAAAGGTGATCCAGAGGGGGAGAAATCAAATTCAACGTGCTGAATTAAACACTTCTGGAGATTGGTAACATTTTTTCTAACTCTAATCTCTTTTCGTTATATGGTTTATGAACTGATGATTTTTGGTTGCTGGTATGTGTGAACTGGTTGCTGGATATTTTCCCTTGTGATTTGAATGTACAAGCTCTATGTGGACATTGTCATATTTTGTAAAGAGCTTATTACTTTTGGGAAATGTAAACGGTGGTTGGGTAAATGGGTTTGTATTCTTGTTTAGTTCATCATCGGTTGGATTTGTGTGCTGGCTCACTTCTTGTCAAAAAGGGGGAGATTGTTGGGTTCTGTGTTTTGACAGAAGTTCAAAACCGATGATCGAACCTACTCGATGGAACCACCTCTGCTGCAGTGTGCTCAAAATTTGAAATATGAAGAGTTTTGCAGAGATCCAGCTGGCAATGTTCTCAATGGATTTTTTTCTGATAATGGAGGATATAGACTAACTTTTTCTTGCAGGGAATTCCTGTCAAATCAGAAATATAGCTGTTACTCTCAACCAAGAAAATCCCCAACAGCTCTTTTTCAAATTTGTCTCTTTTTGAAATATGTCTGTTGGGATTTTTGTTTAAAAGAGTTTTTCAGGAGAGTTGAAGACAGAGATTCATTTTTATCAACTATCTAACATACAGAAAAACTCTCTCAAGCTCCAAGTGTTTATCTTGAGTTGAAAGATCTTCGATTGGCAGCCCCTTGTTCAAAGATATCAATTTGTTGCTGCTAAATCGAAATGCCTTGGACACATCTCAGTAAGGATTGTGTTCAGAACCCTTTAAGTGTTTTGGCAATACATTTAAAGGGATAAGTCTAAGACTTTACCAGAAGACCACTCTTCAAATATCATATCTTCTTAAATTAGAGGGAGTGCTTCACAGGTTTCTTCAAGGGGAACTCAAAGCAGGGAAGCTTTGAGAGTTGAAGTAGAAGGGAATTTTCTACACCAAAGGCTGGAGGTTTTTGGTCATTACAACTGTCCACTTGAAGTTCGGAGTGAAGGCATTGTTCATATTTTACTCATGTGTGTGGTTGTAAACCATAGTTGAAACACGTAGTAAAATATCCTCCTGGATTGGTATCCCCAGACGTAGGCCGAAGGCCGAACTGGGTCAACAACTCCTTGTGTCTGATTTATTCTTTATGCTTGTTGATTATTTGTTCGTTATTCCGCTGTGCATGTTTATCTGGTTTACTGGTATTCTGGTTCTGGTTAATTTGTGTGTTCAATGTGATAAAGTGAACTCATTACACAGAACCACTGCATAAAGAATACATCTTGCTTGAATCCGTGGACCTAACATTGGTATCTTTTATTTATATCCTATCCCTCTGATCCTCCGATCTTCGATTGTTTATTATTGTTTTGTGGGTGTGCTCTGTAAATTTTGATATGTGAGCATGTTTTGTTTGTTTGCTAGGGATTGAGTTTTTCCTTCTTATTCTCCCTACCACAAGTTTCAAGATATGCCAATAGGATGTTTGATAAAATTCCGGAGAAAAAATTCCATTCTCCTAACTTGCTTTCGCCTCTATTTTTCTAAAATTCCACCGGTCATCCTAAATTGTTATTGTGGCATTGATTAATCTGTTAGTGGTAATCTTTCTAACTCTCCATCCAGTTCTCCTAATTTGCTTTGGTTTTATTGATTAAACTGTTAGGGGTAATCTTTTCTAAACGACGGGGGAAATTTTTTGAATTGTCCCTCTTCATATTATTTTGTTAGGATTGACGATTTCAATTAGTTCCCTGGAAAAAAAAATGAATTCGGGTGTTGAGAATTGAGAAAGAAAAAAAGTATTCCTGCTATGATTGATTTCGAGCTCAACGATTCCTGCTTTTAACTAAGTCTGCATATATACTGACAATTTTTTATTATTTGGTAGTTGTATTTCACCTGTAGAGCCTTAGTTGAGTAGTAATGGGCTGCCTGCATAATGTGATTAGATCCCAGGATGCTTCATGCATGATGATACATGAGATACCACCTGCTACCTCCTCATTTTTGTAATAATTTTGCACATTTTGATGCATATAAACCAAAAAATCAGTTTGAGAATGTTAATGTCTCGATGATATATAGGAAATTAGGCAGCATACAAGGTGTTCGTGAAAATGATTATGGTTGATTGAATTTTAAACTATGAGGTTTTATGTGATTCCAAATTTGGCCCTGCATAAATTTGATCCCCACTCCCCTGATTGAGCTTCTTTTCTGTAAGCTGCCATATCAATCATCTTGCTTAACAAGATTTTTTATCAGCCTAGAAATATGACTTCAACCTGTGAGTAATTATTTTACCTTGAAAAAGGATGTTGATATCTAATTGGTATTATGTGATTGCAGTTGGAACATGGATGACTTTCGTCTCCCTCCCCACGTAACCGAACGCCTTCAAAAGGTAATTTAGTGTTGATGGTGCTATGAATTTTATATTGCTGACTATATATGCCTATAAGATGTTTGACAGAATGCCCAGGAATTATGTGAATTTTCCTATAGACTGCTCACACTTAGGATGAACTTCTTCTTCTTCGTTCCTTCCGTTAAATATATATCCCTGTTCCTATTGTGAGAATTGATTGACTCTTTCGTCTCTTTCATCTCTTTGTTTCATCTCTTTCCTTGGTACTCATATTTTAGTTTTATATAGTAATTCCAGCTTTAGCTCCTTCAGTGACTGATTTGCATTGAGAATTGAATATTAAATAAGTTCTTTGGATTTGTTGAGCTCAGGTTATTGATGTCAAGAACGAATACTAGGGATATGAGTTTGCCTTTGTTGCTTTGTAGTTGTGTCTGCAACACATAAATTAATTTTTAAAAAAAAATTATTAAACTTGGGTTGCATTTGATTTATCTTTATTGTGGTAATTTTTTAGGTTTCGTTTGGGATTAGATCTTGGTTGTGAATTGAATGTGGCTTGAGTTTTTATTCATCAAAATTTATGTAATTCATGTTCTATTATATGCATTTTAGATTATCATTTGAAGGTTAGAATTAAAATGCATGCACTTAAATAGAGAAACCAGAGTATATTGCAACATTTTCTGCTCGGTTGATTTCAAATTAACACCCATGTGCAATTTTTTTAAAAAAATTAGTCCTCTTAAGCTTTATTGAATTTAAAAGAGTTTGAGTTTAAACTCTTGGACTGTCTAAGCTTAACACACCAGGTGTGATTCAAAATACACATCGTATTTATAGTTAAAATGTTATATAAGTACAATCTGTTTTAGCTGTATGTTGATCAGATCTTTGTTGTCATTTGTTCAATTATTCTATATTCCATTCTCTAGGCTCCACTTCACAATTGATGTCTTTTATCTTTCATCCATAGATTTAGGTTGTTTACATGTTGTTAGTCATGTTTTATGCACCGAATGAACTGTTAGTTTCTTAATAAAATGTATGCTTAATAAAAGAATTATTGATAAAAAAATTATTAATACACAAAACTGGATCCCCCTAAAAGAATTTCAAAAAATGTGACGACTGCTTTTAGCATGATTGTCAGTTTATTTAGTAGTTCCCTTGCTTATTTATTTAGGGCATACATCCTGGTTAATAGTATATTCTTAAACCAACTCTTTTTCAGCAGTTCCCTTGCTTATTTATTTAGTAAGTTGATCTCTGCTAATTGATCTCACACTGTCGCTTTGTTTGGTAAATGTATAAACGTAGACAATGGTGAACACATCATCACATAGCAGAGAGGATAAATCTAATGATATGGATTTATCGCTCAGAAAAAGTGGAAGACCGATGAGGGACCAATCTGGTAATACACGACAAAATCAAATAATGGTATATAGAATTGAAAATAATATAGATGTTCTTTGTCGATTTGGTTTACATTATCCCTGGCAAATAAATAAATAAATTACAAGTATAGTATAATTCATTTTATGTTTTTTGTGAAATATCATCTTTCATTTCATTTGCATGTTTAATCTGAACGTGCCAAAAAGTATTCAGAATTTATTATATAGATTATATTTGTTGTTTCTTAATTATTCCGTAACAATTGGATTATTGGCTCACTAATTAAGCTCACACATATCACTTTGTTCAGTTAATGTATCAATGTAAATGGTTCATCCATCATCAAATTGTAGAGAGGATAAATCTAATGATAAACCAACAAATGTATTGCAGGATTTCTCGCTCAGAAAACGAGGAAGACTTAGGAAGGAGCAATATGATGATACACCACAAAATCAAATGCCAAGAAAGAGAGGAAGACCACAAATGGACAATATTGTGTTTCCAAGTAATATACCCAAAAAGGTATTAGTTGATTCTACCATGTCATCTGTTGATCTATCGCAAAGAAAAAGAGGACCACAAAAAAGATCAATAATTTGAATGTCGAACCATCTCCTCCTGTTCATCGAAGTATAAAGAACGTTCAAGATATGCATAATACTTCTAATGATATATCCAAAAATGTATTGTTGGATATATCACTAGGAGAAAGAGGCAGATTGAGGAATGATCATTCTGCAGTCGTTGAACAATCCAATTCCATGGTCCAAAACATACTCAATCTTAAAGAAGGAGGTGTGTCAGGAAAAGAAAATATTTCTCCAAGTCCAATCAATCAAATGGGATGCAAATCAACCCCACACTTCAGTGAAGACCATAGCAAAAAGCCAACAGTGTTCCCAATCGGTACTTTATATTTTTTATTTTTTTAAATTTGTGTAGCTATATTTTCAAAATATTTAATTCACTGTACATTAATATTGTATTTTACATATTGGACAATAGATATTTTACATTCTTATACCTTTAGAATTAAATTAAAAACTTAATTATAACAAGAGAATTAATATTTAATCTACAAAATCCCTTTAAGCATTTCTCTATGTTAGTTTTCTAATAGATATCTAAGACTGTACGTTTATCTCTGATGTTTTTTTTTTTTTTTTTTTTTTTTTTTTTTTTTTTTTAAATCATGGAAGGCAAGGGCAAGAACAAAATTGGATCAAGTCTGAAATCCAGTAACTCCAACCTCCGGAAAATGTCCATGAACTTGGAACGACCATTTGCGGATGCTGATGATAATCTGGTGTATTCTACTGGAGAGGATTATGAAAATTTGGGTATGTAGCTTTCTATGTTCATTAGCAATTAATAGTTCATGCATATACTTATTGTAAATGATTAACCTTTGATAATTTGACTATGTTTCTTCAGACGGCATGTCTTCCTCAAAGCTGAATCAAGAGAGTGATTCTGATGAGGACTTTGGTAATTTGGTTCATCTTGATTCTGGTTCTGAATATGAATCTGAAACAGATTTTACAGCCCACCACCCTCAAGAATTCGACGATACATCGGACGGTACATGTATTAATGAAATAAATTACACTTTATTGCTTTGTGTATGATCTAATTTTTGCATGCACACATAGATGAGCCAACAATGACTGCCTATTATATATGAAATGCCATTGAACCAACCAAATTATGATACAGATGTAGATAATTTTTGGAGTGATGATTATTCTGATGATGCTTTTGAACACGAGATAGATGATGAAAGTGAACTTGACAATGAAGTCCCATCACTTCACATGTCAAGATTGCATACCAGTAATTCATCTATTCCATCGACATCAAATCAACATCGTACAGATCCCACCTCATTATTTATTCACAGGAGATATTTACCAATATCTCCTTAATATCATAGCCTTGGAGGTCCAACAACATCATGTATTCATTGTAAAGCTGTAATGTGGGAGAGGGAGCGTGTGAATAAGGGTAACAGAAATAATCATCCTCAATTTTCTATGTGTTGTGGGAAAGGAGAAATTAAACTTCCAGAAGTGAAGCCAACACCCAAGTATCTCCTGGACCTGTACCAAGATAAACAGAAAGGACCAAAATTTCTACGTTGCATCAGGTCTTATAATGCAGTGTTGAATTTTTCTTCGATAGGTGGCAAAATTGACAGTTCAATAAACAATGGGTGTGGCCCAAATATCTTCCGAATGTCTGGTGTTAATCATCATAAGATGGGTAGTTTAATACCGAATGATGGTGAAACACCAAAATTTTGCCAGTTGTACATTTATGACACTGAGCATGAAGTGCAAAACAGAATGACGTCTGTAAATGCACACAACTCCTCCAACATCGAGCCAGAAATTCTTGAAGGTCTTATCAAGATGTTAGAAGAAAACAACCATTTGGTCCAAACCTTTAGAATGGCCAGAGATCGCTTCGAGCATGAGAACGTGGTTGATATGAAGATTGTTATAAAAGTTTCAAGGTCCACAAGTGGCCGTGAAAATCATATCACTCCTTCAGATGAAATTGCAGTTCTGATGGTTGGAGACGAGGATCCAAAATGTGAAGAACGCGATATTATTGTCAGCAATAAGAATACGGGATTGGAGAGGATACCGACATTACATCCTCTAATGACGTCACTCCAGTATCCTCTACTTTTCCCGTATGGCGAGGATGGTTTTCATGCAGATTTAAGGTACCAAAAGACTCCTGGTGGTATTCGAAAAAAGAGGAAGAATGTTACTATGAGGGAGTATTATTCCTACACCTTCATGGTTAGGTTAGAGCAAGGTATGTTGCTCTTAATATCAACATAAGTTAATTAAAACAAGTCATGATTATGAATACTACATTCCCTCATATTTATTCACTTTCCAGGACAAACCTTACGACTTGGTGGCAGGCTGTACCAACAATTTATTGTTGATGCATTCTCAGCTGTGGAGCAATCAAGGTTATGGTACATTCGGCGTAATCAAAAGAAACTGCGTGCTGAATTGTATCGAAATTTATGCGATGTGGTATACAGTACTGATGTAGTCGATCCAGCTAATTGTGGGAAGGGATTTATATTACCATCTTCATTTGTTGGCTCGGCTAGGTACATGCAGCAGAATTTTCAGGATTCGTTGGCCGTCTGTCGTAAGATTGGCTATCCTGACCTTTTCCTCAGAATGACATGCAATCCCTATTGGGATGAGATTCTTCAAATGTTATCCCTTCTTCCTGCATGCAATCCGGTGGACTGCCCAGACATTATAGCTCGAGTATTCAAGTTAAAATTGAACCAATTGTACGACGACATCAAGAATAAAAAAGATTTGGCAAATGTATCTCAGGTACGAGAATACATACCATTCAAATGATTTGTTATTTTTATTTTCATATTCTTTGAACTAACACTCCGATCATGCAGTGATGTATGTCGTGGAGTATCAAAAAAGGGGATTACCACACGCTCACATGTTAATTTGGTTGGATCCCGCTGCAAAATCGAGATTGAATAAACATATTGATAACTTTGTTTGTGACGAAATCCCGGATGAAGCAGATGACCCTTATGGTTATGCTGCTGTTAAGCAGTACATGATCCATAGACCTTGCGGTGTTGAATTCAACAAGTCCCCATGTATGAAAGCTAATAAATGTACTCGAGGATTCCTTAAAGAGTATGACCTTTTCACTGTATTTCATATACGTATCTTCCAACATTTTATTATATATTGGATGTATTAGTTCTAATTTTTTATGTCATATCTTAGTTATTGTGCCAGTACAACGTTCGATGGATTCGGTTTTCCCGTATACAGACGGAGGAAAACCAATCGCACAGTCAATGTTCGCAAAGCTATTTTGGATAACCGATGGGTCGTCCCATATAACAGGGATATGTTAGTTCAATACGATTGCCATATCAATTTGGAAGTATGCAATCATGGCCGATCTATCAAATACCTATTCAAGTATTGTTTGAAGGGCCCCGACCGTGCTACCGTAATGATTCATTACACTAACAATAAAGGGGGCGAAAATGATAAAGGGTCGGATGAAATCAAACAATATTTAGATGGCAGGTATATCGTTACTTTGTAAATTGTTTTCCACTTCTAATAGGTTTTAAATAAATACCAACGCATTGAAGGTATGTTTGTAATTAATAATAGGGTTTAAAATTTAGATTAATATTAACACACCACAGGTATGTTTGTGGTGCTGAAGCCGCTCATCGAATGTTCGGGTTTGATGTACATCATCGAAGTATATCTGTTGAGAGACTGTCATTTCATTTACCGAACGAGAAGTATGTTATGTTCAACAATAATGATGATCTATCGAATGTGTGTAGAAGGGCTGAGCTGAGAAACAACAAGTTAGAAGCTTTTTTCCAACTGTGCTGAGATTTCCCCGATGCTAGATCATATACGTACCAAGAGATTCCTGAACATTTTGTATGGGATTCGGGAGCATGTGCTTGGAGTGTTAGGAAAAAAGGAAGTCGCATCGGCAGGTTGAATTCTTCACACTATTCTACCGGGGAATTGTGGTACCTTCGAATGTTGTTGTGTCGGGTGAGAGGACCCACATGCTATAATGATCTTCGAACTGTTGAAGGTGTAACTTGCACTACGTTTCAAGAAGCATGTGGTGCACTGGGATTACTAAATGACGATAATGAATAGCATGATGCGATTAAAGAAAATGTTGACAGTGCAATGCCCTACCAGCTGCGCTCTCTTTTTATGCATATAATCATCAATTGCCAGGTTGCTGATGTGTACAAACTGTTTTTGTGTCATTGGAGGCCCATGTCCGAAGATATACTATTGAAACGAAGAAATGTGACTGGGCGTCAAAACATGGAACTCAGTGATGAAGAGTTAAGAAACTATACTCTTAGAGGTACTTCTAAAAACACACATTGTATACCTTAAGACAGTGACAGTGGTTATCACCTTGATTTCTATATTGCTCCAAATAACCTCAATTTATGTGTCTATTTATCATTGGTTATTCATGTAATTGTTAATTATTTTTCGCAGAGATAGAAAATTTGTTAAATCAAATTGGGAGATCCTTGAAGAATTATCCCACCATTCCAATGCCACCATCGAAGTACCTAGACAGGTGCAAGAACAAATTGGTACTAGAAGAGACCAGCTACTGCGAGCAAGAAATGTTTGAGGAACACCAGCAATTGGTCTCGAATCTGAACACTGAACAAAAAATGATTTATGAAATTGTTATTGATTCGGTTGAGAAAAATAATGGAGGTTTCTTCTTTGTTTACGGAAGTGGGGATTGTGGGAAGACATATCTTTGGAATACTCTTATCACTCGACTCAGGTCAGAGAAAAAAATTGTCCTCCCTGTCGCATCTTCTGGTATTGCTGCTACTTTATTGCCCGGTGGAAGGACTGCACATTCAAGATTTAAAATCCTTTTAAAATTGGATGAAGATTCATCCTGTGCAATCCCTCATAATTCTGACATTGCAGAGCTCATCAAACAAACAAGGCTTATTATTTGGGATGAAGCACCAATGCAGACCAGGTTTGCTTTTGAATGCTTGGATCGTTCACTGCGTGATATCATGAGATCTGTCAGCCCAGATAGATGGGTGGGGATTTTCGTCAAATCCTCCCCGTAATTGCCAGAGGCTACAGAAGTGATATTGTTCACTCATGTATATCTAGATCTCCATTATGGAATGAATGCAAATTATACACTCTAAAAGAAAACATGCGACTACGTAGAGGAAATACGGATTTTCAAAGACGTCGTATTCAGGAATTTAGTCAGTGGGTTCTCGATATTGGTGATGGTAAGACCCCACCTGTTGATGGTATCAGTGAAGAGGACACTTTCAAAACTATTAAGATTCCAAGTGAATACTGCATCGAATCCGAAAACAATGATGTTAGTCAACTTATCGACATTGTATTCCCAGACTTGATACATCGTTATACTGATGTTGGGTACCTGCACGAACTAGCGTTGTTGACTCCTACAAATCAGGTTGTAGACCACGTTAATAACATCATATTGGAAAAAATACCAGGAGAGTCATTCACATATCACAGTGTCGATTCAGTACAGTGTCACGATGGTTGTCACGATAGCCTCGCCTCTGCCTTCCCGGTTGAGTATCTCAATTCAATAAAGTTGCCTGGGATGCCTCCACACAACCTGGTTCTAAAGGAAGGAGTGGTTGTTATGCTGCCAAGGAATCTAAATCAGACTATGGGACTCTGTAACGGAACACGGATGATTGTTAGAAAGTGTCACAAGCACACTGTGATTTGTGAAATCATCGGTGGAAGTCATACTGGAACCCGACATTTGATCCCTAGGATCGAGCTCTGTCCGACAGACACGAATTTGCCATTCAATTTTGTTCGACTGCAATTCCCGTTACAGATTTGCTTTGTTATGACAATTAATAAAGCACAAGGACAGTCGCTCGACCGTGTCGGTCTATACTTGCCAAAACCAGTCTTCTGCCATGGACAATTGTACGTTGCCGTCAGTCGTGTTACTGTGCCCGATGGTCTGACGTTCTTCATAGATAATCTAGAAGGGAACCTGCAGTGTTACAAATAACATTGTCTATGAAGAAGTTTTTTACGATTTGTTATCTAAACAATAGACAAGTTATTTAAAGGTTTGCTCCATGAGTATTTATCTATGTTCTTGGCCAAGTTATTTAATAATATCATGTCTAAAATCTCTTTATTTTTTTCTTAGGACGCGCTGGTTTAAATATATAGATGCTGGACAGCTTTATGAACATTTATTTATTTATTTTATTGTTTTAAAGTAGGTGATAAGTCAATTCCAGACAAATGATCTTATATTTATATTTTTATTTATTCTATATACATATATATATATATATATATATATAGAACTACAAGCACGATTTTCATGAATTGGTTGATGTTATGGGCATTTGCAACATAGTTCTACTTGGTACCTGATTCAGTCACCTCCTATGCCCAGTGGACTTTGAGCACAAACTAATTTCCTGTAATTGGATCGTGTTAACGAGTTTTGTTCAAGTGCTGCGATTTTGTTTTCTTGATCCTATCTTCAATGTTTTTGCAGATGTGAAACTAAATTTAGAAAAAATGAAATAAGATAATCCTTTCTTGATCCTTTCTTTTGGAACTGAGATTACAATTGATGAAATCTCTTGGATTTAGTATTCAAGGATGAGTAACATTGTTTTTTCTTATGAATTTCAAACTTTAATGATTCAAGGATGATGACTTGCCGTTCAATTGGTTTTTTTGAACAATTACAATGGAAATTTACAGACTTTCATGTACTGATTGAATATTTATGTTTGCATGTGTAGACCTCAGTATATGTGTTCTCTTATAGTTATTATTTTTGTTTTACATACTTCCCTTTTGCGCAACAGGTATTGACTTGGTTTCAAAATTCTGCTACCAAATTAGTTTATTTCAAAATGATACAATCATAGTTGATTCTTCAGATCCAATTGGTAAAATGTTTGCTTTCACTGATTGCCTGCCTTCACTTCTGAAACCAGATCCATTTTTTAATCCTCAACTCGCCTCACTCAGGTCCAGCTCAGGAACTGTTTGAAAAGCCTTTCTTTGAGTCTGTTGCCAGGGCTCTTCGTCCAAGAGGCGTTGTATGCACTCAGGTTGAAAGCATATGGCTTCACATTCAAATCATTGAGGACATCGTCACCAGCTGCCGCTAGAAAGTTGGAGCTTTTAGCTATCGTACAGCATGTTAGATTTAAATTATACTTTAGAGAGTAATGACATGCCTCATTATGCAATTTGGAATTTTTGGCATTTGCTCAATATAGACTGTCATACTAATTTTGATCTTGGGTAGATTGTTTTAATATTTCAAATCATTGAGGTTCTTTTGGATTTAAAGTTATACCGTGGAAGATAAATGCACAAGTATATTGATTGCATTGGACATACTTTAGGAAGTGAGATTCAGCTGGTTAGCCACAAACACGAGTTTTGTTGTTTTGGTGGGAAGCTTCCCAATTCCCAATCAAGAGTAATCTGGGATAAACTGCTGCAGATTAAAATACCATTAATAAACAAATACTCCTATAATGAAGAAGGTCTGAGGAATCGAGTTTTATATATTTACGGAATAAAGAAGATAATATAATCTCTTCCTAATGATTAAAACTAAGTACTCCCAATAATAAAAACTAAAATGGATTATGTATTAAAAAAAAGGATTTCAACGTTAAAAAAAGGGTCCATTTTTATTTTCTTTTTGTAGAGCAAGTTCATAGTTAATTCTAAAACAAAAAATATAAGAAAAATATAACCGTGTGCAATTTACTAGGACATCCTTGATATTTATTATTTTTAATTTTAAAATGCAGTACATTTCCTTTTATTTATTTATTTTTTTTTTCTTTTGTTTTTGTATTTTTTTCCACTTTCGTCCGCACTTTTTTTCGGAAAAGAGGAGGGCCTAAGCCATATTATTCCTAAGATTGCAAAGTTTGATACAGACCTATCCGGTCAACAATGATATCATCAAGGATAAAATCGGGAGGCCGAGTGAAGTGTTGAACACTGCCAATCCATGGCCGGCCTTTGATGAAAGCATCGGCTGCCATATTACAAGTACGAGGGATGTGCAGAAAACGAGTATCCCACTCCCAAGAGACCATGTCTTTGATACGAGAGACCCAAGCAAATGCTGGACCAGCAACATCAGAAGATGAGGAAATGAGGTGGATAGCTTCAAGGTTATCAGACTCCACTTCAAGGTGACGAATTCCAGAAGACCAAGCCAACTGCATCACGAGGAGAATGGCTTTGAGTTCTGCATGTAAAACATCAAGTAAGGAGTCCTTCGTTCGAATACCACCAAGGCACCAATCCAGTTCCCGTCCGAATCCCGGAGGATGCCACCAGAGAAACTGTGTCCTTGTTTAACGCTGCCATCATAGTTAGCTTTCATCCAGTTATCCGGAGGACGCTCCCATCTGGCATGGCCACAATGCCAAGTCTTAACGCCGAATAGCTTGAGTTCCTTCCTGGCAGCAAGATACTCATTGGTAGCTCTTCTAATTCTGGAATGAATAGCAGGCCAATGGACGATCTCCTTGCCATAAAGTTCCATGCAGCGAGTTTTCCAGATAAGCCAACTTCCCACAGCAAAAAGAGAGGCATTAGAATCCCCCATTTCAGTACATTGCATTGCTTCAATCCACTCCTTTGAATCAAGAGACCAAAAGTTGGCTATAGACAAAAAACCTAAACTGGTCCAGGTAGCAGCCGAAGTAGGACAATCCCTTAACGCATGAATGATGCTCTCAGTTTCACCACACTTCCAACACAAATTGTCAGATGATATGTGTCTTTTGTGTCTTTCCATGCCAGTAAGTAGCTTGTTATGCATGACAAGCCATAGGAACATTCGAACACGATGTGGGGCAGACCATTTCCATATAATTTTCCAGTCAATAGCTGTTGTACGCGAAGGACTAGACGTGAGCTTGTCCATAGTACTACCAACAGAGAAAATGCCATTGGAAGATGGTCTCCAGAAAGGTTTATCTGATAAATCCGGCTTCTGAGGAATCGAACATTGCAAAAGAATCTGAAAACCCTCGTCCGTTAGCAAAGATCTGAGCTCTTGTATATTCCAAGTATGGCCAAGGGAGTAAGAGGCCACAGTCCGGTTCAGCTCATCCTGAGATAGAGGTCTGGATGCCAACTCCTGCAAGGAAATATCATAATGAGTCCATTTATCTTGCCAAAATAATGTAGACTTACCATTCCCGATTTTCCAACCAAGCATGGAATGAAATTTATGGCCAATGAAATTGAGATCCTTGGCAAATGGGAGAGTGATTGAGTATGATGAGTGAATCTCTTTGCACTCCAACCATGACGCAGCTTCATGAGTTTAGTCCAAAGAGTATTTTTGGATACAAGGTTCCACCAACTCTTCATCAGTAGCGCCTCATTGAACTCCTTCAGATTACGGATGCCCAAACCACCTTGATCTAATCTAGCAGTAATCTTATCCCAGGCAACGAGGTGAACTTTAAGATTATTACTGTTGGAGCCCCAGAGAAAATCCCTACAAATCTTCTCTAGGTCATGGATGGTCTTCATGGGGAGGCGTATGACCTGCATGATATACATGCAGATGGGGTGAAGGACGGCCTTGATAAGAGTTACCCTTCCAGCCAGACTAAGGTAGCGATGGGACCAGCCATTCAGTTTGGATTTAACTTTATCAATGAGGAACCTGAAATCAGAGTGAGAAAGCTTATTAACAGAAATAGGGATACCAAGATAAACACCAAGATTTTAGACATTTGAGAAACCAAGGATATTGGTAATTTGTCTTCTGTCATCACGATGAACGACATTTCCAAACATGATGCGGGATTTAGACTGGCTAACCACCAGGCCAGACAAGGAACTGAAGTGAGCAAAGATGGATTTGATGTGATCAGCTTGCTCTGAAGAGGCTTTAGCAAATAGGATGATGTCATCTGCAAAAAAGATGTAAGGTATTTTTAAGCATCCTCTGTCCCATTGAGGAGGATACCATCTGCCATCGGAGACTGCTTGATTTATCATGGCTCCAAGCCTTTCCATGCACAAAATGAAAATATAGGGCGATATAGGATCCCCTTGTCGAATGCCACGGGAAGGTTTGAAGGAACAAGAGGGTTTGCCATTCCAAAGAATTTGCATAGAAGAAGAGTTAATACAATTCATAATGAGAGTAATACAAGATAAAGGAAAACCAAAACAAGCGAGGGTGTCAGCAATGAAGCTCCATTCCAACTTATCATAAGCTTTCTCTAAGTCAAGCTTGAGAACCCTATAGCCAGGCTTGGCAGCAGACTTGCTCAGGTAATGAGAGATCTCATGACATAGAATGATATTATCTTGAATGACTCGGCCTTTGATGAAGCTGGATTGACCCTGATTAATCAGCCTAGGGAGGATATATTTAAGACGGTTCACAAGCACTTTGGTAACAATTTTATAGACAACATTACAAAGGCTAATAGGTCGAAACTGAGTCATTGAAGTAGGATTTGCCACTTTAGGAAGGAGGACAATGGATGTCTGGTTGATGGATGCCAAATCAAAAAGACCACAGAAGCAATCCTTGATGGTTTGGAACACTGAATCACCTATGACATTCCAATTCTGGATATAGAACATAGCATGCAACCCATCAGGCCTAGGAGCCTTTAGAGGAGCCATGTCCTTAATAGCAGCAAGTACTTCACTTTTGGTTGGAATCGCACTCAGGGAACTCATCTCAGTAGCAGACAAAATAGGGACTTGACCGAGAGGGATCGAGTTCGACGGAGGTAGTGGCAAATTACTCCTGTAAAGATCCTGAAAGAACTTGACCACCATGTCCTTAATAGCATTCTCCTCAGCTACTATATTACCATCAGCATCTTTGAGAATTGAAACCATATTCTTCCTCTTCCTGGCCTTTACATAACCATGGTAGAAACTAGAATTCTGGTCACCTGCGGTGTTCCAATTCCTCGTACTCCTCTGTATCCAATTCAACTCTTCTTTCTCAAGAATAAGACCAAGTTCAGTACTCAACTGGGAGTGAAGGCGCCTGGTGAAGCTATTCTCTAGCCAATCAGGATTGCGCTCAATACCCTGGAGTCTCCCTCTAATTCTTGCTTTCCTTCTACTTAAAGACCTGAAGAACTCATTATTCCAATTGGAAGCAGCCAGCCGAAACTTATTAATAAGGGTATGAAGGGGAACCTTTTCACTCCAAACAGAAGCCACCAACTTTCGAAAACTGGGATAACTCTGCCAAGCGGCCATATATCTAAAAACACTAGAGTTAGAAGCCGAAACAGGTTGAGCAACATGATTAATACGAATAAAAAGGGGGGAATGATCCGAATGGATTCTAGGGAGGACTTCAACAGTGCAATGAGGGAACTTGTCATGCCAAGCATCATTCCCCAACATACGATCAAGCCGGCGTCTCAGTAAGCCTCTGGCCCAAGTAAACTTGCTACCAAAGGTTCTGATATTAGACAATGAGGCAGCATTCATCCAATTGACTAGCTCATCACAAGTAATATTAGGACAGCCACCTCTAGACTCATCATAAGAAGCTATACAGTTAAGATCACCACCAACTAACCAAGGAGCATGACGGGAATTATTAATTCTAAGAAGTTCAGGCCACAACAAAGCACGGCGATACTTATTAGGTGCAGCATAAACCATGGTGATGTAAAGAACACTATCAGAAGAAGTAATACAAATATCAACAAATTGGGAATGGGATTCAATAATATTAACAGAAATAGTATCTTTCCAAAGAACCCAAATACCACCAGAGAAACCGGAAGCTTCAACCCGAAAAGAAAAAGGAAATCCACTCCTTCGAATAAATCGGTCAGCTTGGCTACCACTGATCCGAGGTTCAAACAAAGCCATGAGATCAATATGCTTGCTAGAAGTGAGATCACAAAACTCTCTCTTAAAGGGAGTCGCACCTGCACCCTGTACATTCCAACATGCAAAATTAAGACGCATAGAGAAGGATATATAATTAAGAGAAAGAGAAAACACTCGATAAGAGAGAAACTAGGCTGGCCGATTGGCCGCCCTTTCTTCCTCCAAAAATGGGGAGCTAATCGTGTCTGCCAGTGGATTTGAGCAGCTACTAGTGTATGAATCCGGAGGTCTTCCAGGCGCATGACCATCTAAACTCTTGCTCCGCTTACTGATGTGCATGGAGGGATCAACTACCTCTACCGCTGTATGATGATCCGGATGGAGGGACGACTGAACTGTCCTAGTCCAGGCCCCAGAAGGTTGATGGGTCCAAGAAGGTGACATAACATGTTCCCCAGGGCTAGACGGTGATCGGGCTCGAGGCACATGGCTACCACTAGGGTTTTCTTGAGATGGCGCAGCAGGTTGTGAATGAGGTGCAGGGCGATTGGAATAACGAGGAAGATTAGATGAAGAAGGGCGATTAAGAGTGCTGTTAGGGACAAAATTACGAATAGGTGCAGGGGGATAAAGGACTTCACAGGGCAAGGCTCGGCCGCATCATTCATCTCATGATCATCCAGTAACACATTAAAGCGATTCTGATTTTGGACACGAGAGGTAGGATTCGGCCCTGTTGCATTACGCTGTTTACGTCGTGACTGCACAAGCATCCATGGCCCAAAACCACTTCGGTCTTGTTGGACAGGATCATCCTCCTGTGGCATTGCAGTATCTTCTTGAGGCTTTTTCGGGGGGGGGGGGGGGTCTTCTTAGGAATCGTGCAAGAATTAGTGCCATGTCCATATCGGCCACAATTGAAACACACCAGCTTCAAGTTCTCATATTCCACGTTAATGACCTCATCTTCCAGCATTACTTGGGGCCGAAGAGGCCTGTCTAGGTCGATCTTGACCGCTAACCGCGCATAGCGTCCCCTTGCTAATTCATCCGTGTTGAAATCAATACTTAGAACCTCCCCAACAGCCGATCCAGCCCTTAGTAAATATTGACGATTATAAAGATGCATAGGGATTCTTGGAAATCAGATCCATGCAACCATAGTCTTAATCGCATTAGTCGCCGGATTGAATTTCTCTTCCCACGGCTGTACGTGGAGGTATTGGCCGGAGACCATCCAAGGGCCACCGGTGAGCGCATGAAGGGCGTCTTCCTCAGTCTTGAAATTGACTATATAATAGCCATTCTCCACGTCGATAAGGGACAGCGCTACAGATGCGGGCCAGAGTTCATCAAGGCGAGCCTTGAGGACACGATAGGAAACATTACGTCCGACTACCTTCAGCACCACCGCATGTTGCCAACATCGAAGTAGCGATCTTTTGAAGGCTGGGGAGAGTTGGAAGCGTGGAATTCCATTGAATTCAGATTCAATAATGTCATCATCATCACCTGCAAGATCCCTAGTGAGATCCTCGGTTGGAATGTGGATAAAACCGGCTCCCCGTCGTGCAGCTTCACTATAGAGCGGTCGAGGTCTCTTGGCTGATCTAGAGTCATCATCTGGATCCGGTGGAATTCCACCATGATCCTCCATTTCTGTATCACCCATGGAGAAGGTTACGGCTAGTTTCTTGATGGGAAAGGGGGTTTTCTTGGAGCGAATTTTTCCAAACCTAACACTTTTTTACTTTCGTCCGCACTTTCATCCTCTAAGAATTTATTTACAAATAGCCTCACAAAAAAAAAAAAAAAAAAGAAAAAGAAAAAGAAGGGCCTTGGCCCGAGAAGAAGCCAAGGCACGTGATATTATAGTAGCCTCTGATAACATAAAAGAATTATTTTATCAAACGCTATATATAATTGCATGTTAACGGATAATCAGATATTTTTTATTGTTTATTGAGATTTTGAATTACTAATAAGAGGGTATCATAGCCTTATTGGACCCAAGACTAATATATACTTCCTCCGTTCCTTTTTAAATGGCACGTTTTGACTTTTGTTACTGTTTATTAAGTAGCTTTGACTCGACTTTTTAATACAATTATATAAGATAAAATATAGTCAAGTGAGATCTTATTGGATTCGTCTAATCGCATAGATTTAGAATATCACATTTTCATAATTTTTACTTGTATGGAATTTGAGTTATTACGGATTAAAAACGTGTATTGGATTGCGTGAAATGTGGGTCCGTGACATTTATTTAGGAACGGAGGAAGTACTATATATATATATTTAATTTTTAAAGTATACTTTTATTTTATATTTAATTTTATCAATTATATTTTTATTTTTTCTTTCCTTGTGTGGAAGATTATTAGTAAGATTCGAATATAAATAACCGATTTATATTTTCATGAAAGATATTCACAAAATCTTCAAATCTAGTATATTAAATAAATATAGATTATGTATTCACAATCTTTTCAAATATATTACCTTAAAATAAAGATACAACATATCAATATCCTAATTTATATGTCTCTTATAATATATATAATTGGAATATAGATAAATGTTTTATATTTTAATCAAAGATATTCACAAAATCTTCAAATCTATATTAATAAATATAGATTATGGATTCACAATCTTTTCAAATATCTTATCTTAAAATAAAGATACAACATATCAATATCCTATCCCTCTTATAATATATATAGTAGGATATAGAATTCAACTGCTGCTATTCTCCATAACTCTGGTAATTCGCCATAAATCCGGACGTCCCTATCACGCTACAAACCATCTGACTTCATCAATTACGTCTTCAAGAAAGCTACTTTCAATTTGTCGCAAGATAATTGGTACGATCTCTATTAATCCATATTCATGCTGAAGCTTTATGAATTACTTTAAGTGGATTTTGGATTGCTTAATGTATGAGTAAATCATCTTGGTTTACATGTTCAAGAAAGCTACTTTATGAATTGCTTACTAATTATCTTGGATTCTGAATTACTTTATGAATTGCTTATGAATTATCTTGGATTTTGAATCATCTTGCTTATGAAGTAAATTATCTTGGATTCTGAATTACTTTATGAATTGCTTATGTGGATTCACAAGAAAGCTACTTTCAAGTTACTTCAAGTGTATGAGTAAATCGAAGACCATTCATATTAACTATGCCGTACGCAGTCAGTTTGGTTTAATGCAAAGTTCTATTTAGAAAGTAAATACACTGTTAACTACGACAAGATGATTAAATAGTATTTTAATAATAATTAGAAATCACATGACCCGAAGGTTTGGTCGAGTAATTAGAAATACACAGGTTTGTCCCAAATCAATTAAAGAAATCACACTGTCAATGCAGAGTTGCAATCACGCTGACTACGACAAATTCATTTGCAGATGTTCAATAATAATGATGAGTACATACACACTTAAAATGAATAGAAAAACAATAATAATATTATACTATACGGTACGTAGTCAATTTGGTTTATAAGTACTTCTATGTTTTATTTTTAGAATTTGTCTGTAGTCAATTTTTAATAGTTTTGTCCTATGGTATAAGTTAAATGAATTTAATCATTTTCTAAGCAGGCACAGATCGAAGGTTTCTTTTTTTTTTTCTTTTTTTTTTCCCTTTGATTGTTTGAAGATCATTGGACGGAATAGATCTTAACCAAAAATTATGTGGATATTATTTTCACCTTCATTTATTCATAGCGATTGAGAGCTTGAAATGAACTGTATCTATTTGAATTGATTTGTTCCATGATGTTAATGAATGCAAAAATTAAGGTCATGACCAATGTTTTGTTCCACATATTTTTTTACTTCTATATAGATTATGAGAAATGACAAAAGTGATGAAGTATGATAGTTTGGCTTCACTCAATAACAGCAAGTTCGACTGGAGAATACGTGAGAGTGATCCGTATTTGGGACAGTTATAGAAACTCAGGAACAGAATTCTGTGGACGTAACTTGCTTTTATTGGATGACAAGGTGATTATATACTAATTTCTACATAATCATCTCTACAGAATTAGCTCCTATATTATAATATTGATATTGTGGTTAGCATAATACATTTTAACTGCCAAATTATGTGCTAACAGAATGATAGGATGCAAGCCTTTATATGGTGGGATAATAAGCATGCCACAGAGAACACTTTTAAAGAAGGAGAAATCTACTCTATCCAAAATTTTCGCGTCACAGACTGTGGCAAGGATACCCTCAGATGCACAAACTTGGACAACCAACTTCGGTTCGCAAACTATACTACAGTAGTTTTAATTCTTGATGACTCAACGACAATACGGAAAATGCAGTTCGATTTCTTTGACATTGGCGATGTAGAAAAATTGATTAAGGAGCCCGAGGCCAACAAACTGATCGGTATATGGAAAAAAATAATAATTATTTTTTATATTATTATTGTATTATAATTATGTCAACTAACATGATTAACTACATATATCATAGGTATGCTCCACGATAGAGATGATCTCCAACGCAAGCCAAATAGAAATGGGGTTGATCAAACTACTTTTAGATTTGCCCTTACAGATGGAAGGTATTGCTTTTGTATTTTTTAACATTAACAATATATACATAATTTATTAGTTGCAATCCCTAAGATAATTTTTTAACATCTAAATCTTGCTCAGTAATTCTATCAAAGTAACATTATGGGACAAGTTGGCTGAAGATTTTTCTTCGGAGTTAGATAAAGTTCGTGATGATACAATCATTGTCATCATGTCCAGTTGCAGAGTTTCTGAGTATAGAGGTATCAAATTTGACATCACAATCATATGAATTACCAAAAATTATTCCTGATTGTTAATTTGATAATTCTATTTTTTTTTTAAAAAAAATTAATAGGTGAGCCATGTGTCTCAAATGTCTACGCCACCCATTTCTACATAAACTACGATCATCGTAGCGTGGAAAACATGAGGAAGAGGTACTGTTGAAAATGTGTAATACAGTAATAAAGTTATTACTTAACTAATCGAGGAACATTATAACCTGATTGTATTAATTAATTTATGTACTCAGAATATTGATTTTATCAATATTTTCCTCAATGTTTTCCTGATTGCATTATAATGCAACTTTAGTTAAGTAATTGTTAGCGACTAGCGAGTTGCATTATAAACCTACTTATACATACATTACAATGTAACTTTTAATGTCTTTTTAATGATATTTTATTTCTATATTGTAGGGTAACTCAACCAGGTTTCAACATAAATCAATTACCTGAAAAAGATGTCCAACAAACCGATGTGAAGACCGTTCTTGAGCTAAGAAAACTGGACTCTACCTATATTAAGGTATTATAAAATTTAAAGTATTCTTTAATCTAATAGGCTTAAATATATCAGTCAACTGAAATAAATTGTCTACTAACACAGAAAGAAGTTACGTGCCAAGTGACAGTGCGAAAAGTTAAGGAATCAAAAGAATGGTGCTACGAAGTTTGTAGCTCATGCCGAGAAGAGGTGGAGAAAATCAATGATAAATTAAAATGCAACAAATGCAATAGAACTATACCCTTTCCTGATATGATGTAAGTGAAATTATGATTTTTCAGTTTATTAGTAACATTGCTTTTAAAATATATTCAATCAATTTAAAATTGTATGTAATTTTTTTATTTTAGGATGATGTTGTGTATGTTTGCTGGAGATGAAACTGGAAGTGTTGCCTTCATTTTAGGCAGCAGGGAAGTTGAACAAATAATTCAAAAGAATGCTTATGACATACTGGATGATCAGGAAAATGTATGCCTACACATTAAATTTTTCTAAACCTGTGTTTGTATAAAATAATACCTTCTGAATTTATTTATTTCTTTATTAATAAACTTCTATAATTTATTAGGAGGGAAAGGGTGCTGAGTTCCCACCTATTTTGAAGACTTTTGTGGGGAATAAGTTTGCTTTAACGATTTGCATCAATGAGGAGAACGTGGAAAAGAGTTCGACTCAGTATTCTGTAGTCGGCATCGACAAAGGAATTGATTCTATTGAAAACATCACCATTGATGATAAGAACATCAGTTTAGGATGCGAGACCTCCGAGGTAACTTTACAACTATGTTTCTTTTGGAGTCCTTATACATTATGATAAAAATATATTATTGTTATACATGTTGAATTTTTATTGATATATTATAAATTTATTTAATAGCACCCATCATCCACCACAATGAATATATTGAAGACACCCAATACCGAGAAATCTGTGAACTCAAACCGGCTCAAAAGATTCAATGAGTTAGATGTCACTGCAATTCCCACAATTGATGTTGACGATGGCGATGACAACATGAATGGGGATCGTGAAGGTTCGGGAAGAACAAAAGTCTCCCTAAAAAAAATCAAGAAAGAGAAGGTCAATAATTTATTTTAATTATCTCATCGTAATAAAATTACAAAGTTTTTTGTTGCTTATTAGTTTACTTAAATATGCAGGTCTAATGGTATCGTGGTCACTGATTGACGACATGGTAGCTGATGCATGCCCGTGATCTTGAAGATCTTTAGTATATTTTTTAGTTGTATTTTATTTTCAAACAATTTTATTGGATTAAGATATTTAATGTATCTCGCATTTTAATACTATTGTTTTTTTATTTGATTTTCAAAGAATTTTATTGTTCTTTTATTAATTTGGTTTCTCAAAAAAAAATGTAGTAAACTTATTTTCTTAATTAACTTAACAAATTATTAAGTTTATTTATTAAAAAAAAAACATCGCCCGTGCGCGGAGTGCGGGCAGAAAATACTAGTTATAATAAAATTATATAATAATAATAATAAAATAAATAATAAAATCTAATAATAATAATTAATTATAATAATTAATAATAATTATTAATAATAATAAATTAATTATAATAATAATCAATAAAATATTATTGATTAATTAATTATAATAATCTATTATAATTAATTTATTATTATTATTAATTAATTTATTCATAGCTATTAATTAATTATTATTATAATTAATTATTAATTTTTATTATTATCATTATTATTATTACCATAATTAATTAGAATCAAAATATAAATAAAATAAAATTAGACCAGACTAGATCAATTCAATTCAGACCAGATCAGATCAAACCAGAAACATTCAGACCAAACCAGACAAATTCAGATTAGACCAGACCAAATCTTATAAAATACCAGACAAAGTAAGGCCTAGAGAACACGGCCTAATTCTATTTGGAGGGAGAGGGTCGGGTGGGAATCGTACCCCTATCTATAAGGTTGAAAGTCATTGACATAACCACTAGGATAAGTCACAATTCCTATTCTCAGTTGTCACTTGTTAGATGTTACAATTTTTTTGTAAACATTGACACCTATGTATCGACAAATGTGTGTGAGAGCCCGAGCCACACAAATTACAAATGGGAGGGGATGGGAAGCCGGGTGGGAATCGACAACAACCTATGATTGGAAGATGGGGAATATGATCACTTGTTAGATGTTACAATTAAAACAAATATTGTTTATTAGTTTATAGAAATTAAAGATGTATTTAAATGGAGGTAGACGGATTTGAAAGGTGATTTGAAAAATAAATTTAGTAATTATTTTTATTTTTTAGAAGTATATTATAATTAAATAAATGGACAAAACTATTATTTGACAATTCCGTTAGGGTGCGACTAAGCATTTTGACTTGATGTACTGCGGTACATCGCAGCCATTGATTTAATTTATAAATTGATGGTTGAGATTAACTTAAAGGTTAAAATAGTAAATTTGCTACATTTAGTTTGTGAACAGACAATTGCTGATTCTTCCATTCTTCTTCCGTTCTTCTTATTCTTCCGTTCTTCTTCTCTTCTTCTTTGCATTTCAAGGATTGATCTCATATTACCCTCCAATTTGCTTAATTATGCTGCTATACATAGATATACGTCGCTGAAATATTTTTAAATAAAGTCATTGAATTGTTCATGAAAACGTACCCGAAATATTCTAGTTGAGTCGCTGAATTATTCTTCATAGCATCGCTGAATTATTCTTCATATCATCGCTGAATTCTTCTTGACGGCCTCGCTGAAGTCTTCTTTGTAGCGTCGCTGAATTCTTCTGTGTAATGTGGTTGAATGCTGAACTCTTCTAGGATAGTGTTGCTTAAATATTTTTTATAGCATCACTAAATTGTTTTTTTGTAGCATGATTGAAATTATCTATTAATATTTTTGTTACCATTCGTTGATGATTATTTGAAAATATTAGATTAGATATGATATTATTTACCAAATATTAGATATGATAACATACTAAATATAGGTTTACCAAATATTAGATATGATAACAGAATTGTTTTTGGTAGCATCGCTGAATCATTCTTGGTAGCGTCGCTGAATTCTGCTTGGTACCATCGCTGAATTCCTCTACTTGATCTCGCTGAAATATATTTGATAGCATCCCTTCATTATTTTTGATAGCATCACAGAATTATTTTTGGTAGCATCGCTGAATCATTCTAGGTTGCGTCGCTGAATTATTCTTGGTGCCATCGCTGAATTATGCTAGATGCGGTCGCTGAAATATATTTGATAGCATCCCTTCATTATTTTTGGTAGCATCACATAATTGTTTTTGGTAGCATCGCTGAATCATTCTAGGTTGCGTCGCTAAATTATTCTTGGTACCATCGCTGAATTATGCTAGATATGGTCGCTGAAATATATTTGATAGCATCCCTTCATTATTTTTGGTAGCATCACATAATTGTTTTTGGTAGCATCGCTGAATCATTCTAGGTTGCGTCGCTGAATTATTCTTGGTACCGTCGCTGAATTATGCTAGATACGGTCGCTGAATTCCTCTACTTGTGGTCCCTGAAATATATTTTATAGCATCACTTAATTGTTTTTTGTAAGATCGCTGAAATGATCTATTAATAAATTTGATACGTATCTTTAATCATAAAAATATATTATTTGAAATATTAGATATGGATTACCAAATATTTGATATGATTTACCAAATAATAAATATGATAACATACTAAATATAGAGTTACCAAATATTAGATATGATAACATGTCTAAAATACTTGTCGTATCGCTGAAATGCATTGTTTTTAAAATGAACTATTATTGTGTTATGACAATTATACCCCTTTTCATTTACAACCCTTGGATTTTAAACGGACGCTTCAGATCGCTGCCTTGATGTGCTGCGGGATTTGTTGATCGCACCCTAACTGGACCCATTATTTGAAAGGGTGATTTGAAAAATAAATGGATTGTGGATAGAACTATTTTAGTATTATAATTCATCTTGAGCCAGATTAATAAGTCGAATTCAAAATATTTACTTTAAATTGCTAGAGTCTCATACCACTCAAGTTAATTTCATTTGATGGCCTATGGGTTAGTTGATGCCAAATCTGCCAACAAAATTAGCAATTCTAAAATCGTCCATGAATCTAAACATGTTAAATGGTCTATTAGTTATTATTATTCATTTCAAATATCTTCAACTCTTCAACTCAAACAAATCACCGATGATTACTCAAGTTTAGTTTGGTTTTAAAAAGAATGGGAATAAAAATAAAAAAAATGTCCTCTATCTATCAATAATTACTAATATCATCCTTTAATTTTGCCAATTAACCAGTCCTGTAACTATTTTATTGTGACCACTTTGGTCCTAGGGATATTTTAGCAAATTATTTTTAGGTTCCTCAACTTTTAAATTGTTAATTTTTACCCTAAAAACTTGATTTTTTTGCAATTTAATCGTGAACATAATTTGCTAAAATGCCCTCAGGGACCTATAATTTTTTTATGAAATGTCCCCAGGACCAACTTGATCACAATATTATAGTTACTGTTTTGATAATAGCAAAACTAATGGACGAAATTCATAATTATCGATAAGGTTGGGTGTTCAATATCGTACTTTAGGTTGGGTGTTCCTTATGTATCGATAATTACGAATTTCGTCCTTTAATTATGTGGGTTGTTACAAATATAATCAAAGTAAAGAATAATTAATTATGTATACATCGATCGAGATTCGTTTGAAAAATAAAAATTAATAAAAAAAAGATTTTGCATATTCCTAAATTTGAAATCTTGAAAACCGGTGAAAGAATAAAAATCCTGCCAAATCCAAATCTTTCACGATTAAAATCTTGCAAAAACATTAATGGGCCTAATAATGGAATCCAAAAACTTGGATATAGAACAAGAAATTAGAAAATGGACGATTCATTTCATGATAATAGGGAAATTAATCGAAAAAAAAATCGATCCTTTCTAAGCTAACTCAAAATTTGAAAGAAATTCAAAAACCTGTTCAAGGTCAGGGTAATGGATAGAAATATTACATGTGAAATTGGATATATGGAATGAATGAGTAGGGGATCTTGAAATTATTTCAATGCTCAAATAAAGAGGTTGGCTGCAGCCCACATGGTTGTTAACCTTACATGTGGGTGGTTGTTAAAGGGGAGGTTGTGTGTTCAAATTCCACTCCTAACAACCCATCATGGGGTGAATGTGATTTCACACATGCGGAAGGGTTGGGGTGCATGGTCTGCAGGCCCAGCCCGGGGTATGGTTGTTACAATATTAGATCGCACTTTTTTTCTTTTAAATTATATTATACTTCTACTCCATATTATTTTATTTTTATTACATTATTTTTTTTTCCACTTTTAGGCTACCGTGGCCTGAATTCCGGCCAAATTGCCAAAATTTGGGCCCAAAATAGCATGACCCAAAATTGGAAACACGACATATTTTAGTTATTATCTCTTTTAGTTATTATATTATATTATTTATTTTATATTTTTAATTTTATATAGAATTATTTTTATTTTATAATTTTTCATTACATGAATTTTGAAAAATAAGGGAAGAGTACAATTTTTTTTTTTTTTGGGAAAGGAGGGCCGAAGCAAAGAGTACAAATTTTGAAATCATATATTTACAAAATGTCAAAATACCAAAGATTTTCAAATCCTTTCTCTTAGATTTACCAATTAGATTTCTTCAATTTTGAAAAACCAACAGAGTTTTAGGGAATTCAATTTGCTTATCAAGTATGGAGATAACTCATGGTCTTCAAACAAGTGTTCGATTCAATAAAATTTTTCAAAATCTTATTCATTAAGAAAAAATTGTGTAAAGTTACTCCCTCCGTTATTTTATAACTCCACATTCGTGCACACCACGCAATCTAGGACACATTTTTAATCATTTACGTATAACTCAAATTGTATACAAATAAAAATTATAAAAATATAATATTTTAAAACTATATGATTAGACGAATCCAACAAAATCTCACTTGACTATATTTTATTTTATATTATTGTGCTAAAAAGTTAAATCAAATAAATAGTAACAACTATACGAATACTTATTTAAAAATAAATGGAGTATAATTAACATGTTCTTAAATAAACCTAAGTTATGATAACAATTTTCAAGTAAATCTATATTATAGAAAAATTTAAATTTGCAATAAGGACTAAATTGTACAAAGTTAGAACTTCATGGGGTAAAGGTCAAAATTTTAAAAGTTTAAAGGCTCAAAATTAATATTCTACAACACAATTGGATAGAATTGACAATTTATAAGAAGAGGTAATAATTAAAATAAGCAACGGGAAGAAGTTCCTTTTGTTTTGGGCCACTATATTTTGATTATCCACAAATAGGCCATGGGAAGGAAAATGGGCCTGGCTTTGAGCCACGAAAATTAATATAATATGGGCTGCGTGTGTCACACTCCTAAACTCACCCACGCTCCGGCCATGATCAAAGAAAAAGGGGAAAACTAGGACCCGGTACCCATGGAAAAAATATTATTAGAGTCAAAGCCCCTCAATTTCAAACATTGTATTTTAAACCCTATGTAATAACTTGGTAAATCACATACCAAGAACTTGGTAAAGCATAGGGATGTCAACTTTACCCGTAGGGTCGGGTAACCCGTCGGGTAATCGGGTATCGGGTAGGGTAGGGTAGAGATAATCGGGTAATCGGATAGGGTGTTACCCGAAACCGAAATACATCATATCGGGTGCGGGTAGGGTAAGGATTTCATATATTACCCGATTACCCTACCCGATTACCCGATTAAATATATATTTATTTATTTATCTATATATACTTATATATTTAATTTATATTATATATTGAGATATATTGAGATATATTTATATGTTTGTTTATTTATTTATTTATTTTTATATTTCAAATTTATTAACGTTTGAGATTGGCAGTAAAAAGATTTATGAATTTTTTACTGAATATTCTTAAATATTACAATATTTATTTATGTTGCTTTAGTGGTTTCTTTTAAATATTCTTTTAAATTTTGTTCTCGTGCAATAATGAATGTTTTATTTATTTTTTTATGGTGAAAAATAATTTTTTTCTTTATTAAAGTTGGGTCGGGTAGAGTCGGTTAACTATGTAATATTTAAGATTTCGGGTACCCGTTTACCCGCGGATAATCCGCATACCCGACGGGTATTACCCGAATCTTACCCGATATTTAATTTTATGGTAATAGGGTAGGGTAAGGGTAGGATAATTATATTTCGGGTAGTGAGTGGAGGTGGCCTACCCGTACCCTACCCTACCCGTTTACATCCCTAGTAAAGCACATACCAATAACTTGGTAAACACATAAGGTAATCGTGGTAAATCACATACTAAAAACTTGGTAAAGCACGTATGGTATATGTGGAATAACTTGGTAAACATCATAACATATATGTGGTAAAGCGCACACCAATAACCTGGTAAACACCATAAATATTTTTAGTAAAGCACATACCAAGACTTGGTAAATACCATATGGTATATGTGGAATAATTTGGTAAACACCATAAAGTATTTGTGGTAAAGTACATACAAAAAACTTGGTAAATAACATATGGTATCTGTGGTAAATCACGTATCAGTAACTTGGTAAGTACTAATATATGGTAGCTATGGTAAGACACATACTAATACAGTGGTAAACCACATATTATTAACCTGGTAAATACCATATAGTATCTAGGTAAGACACATACAATAACCTGGTAAACCAAGTCAAACATGTGATGGGGTGCAAAGTGTAATAAAATTGGAATGAGACCTAAAAAAATGGAAAGATTTTTAAAAAGGTTCTGGGCCCAAATTTACCGAAGAAAAAGTGCATACCCAGCCAACCAAAAAAAATTCTTCATTGAGAGAGCAAATTCACATAAATAACATTCCATATCGAAATGACAAATTTTGGAGTTTCTGCTCATCCAAATAAAAAAAAAAAATAAAAAAATTAGAGTTTCTGCATAAGATCCAAATCAACCATTCGTAGCTTAATGTAACTTTTAAGAGTCCCTTCTCATCTCCAAATCGGAACAATTTCACTAAAATTCAATGCTAAGAGCATCTCCAATGGTCCCCTATTACTCAAAATGGGATGACATCTTTTCTTCAACAATACCCTAAAACCAAACTTGTTTTAAGTTTTATGAGTTTTATGAATTGTAAATACTCAAATTTAAGTTTTTACTATTCACAAATCTATCTCACTTTTTGCAATTAAATTAATTACAATCTCATCCCTCCAATTGTTGCAAATTGAATATTGATCTAATTTTGTACTATCTCCGTTCTCAAATAAGTGATCTATTTGCATAGTAGTAATTATTCATTAAGTAAGTTTGATTAATTTTTTTTAACATAGTTATATAAGAAAAAAAAACATAGTCAAGTGAGATCTTGTTAGATTCGTCTAATCACATAGTTTTATAATATCAAAGTTTTATAATTTTTATTTATGTACAATTTGAGTTATTAACCTTTAAAAATGTATCTTGTACAGCGTGAAACGCAGGAATGATGCATTTAAAAGAAAATAGAAGAAGTATTATGGTTAATAATTTTATATTTCATACAATTTTTAAAAATTTATTTTATATTTAAGTAGATTAAAAATTTTAAGGTTTCTTATAAATTTTAAACATAAAGATGACTAAAATTTTAAAGTTTTGATACAATCTTAGCAATAATTAAAAAAATTACATCAGCATACGAAAATATAATTAAAAATAACACATCTCAAATACTTAAAAAATGATATTAAACAACCAAATAACTATGCAAATGAAAAATTAAGTTAATAATCATCTAAATCAACATCGGATCCTCTAACGTTATTGAAATACGAAAATATGTTCCGCCATTTAGTGTAATTCTTATTCTAGTTATGTAATTCTTTCTTAATTAATGAGTATTGAATTTATGTGGAGTTAATGTATAAATTATAAGAAATGATGGGGTTATTGAAAAGATAAATAAGTTTGTATGAGAAAGAATATATAGAGAATATTCTTTAAGTTTGAGTTTAGTGTAAATGATCGGAGATGAATTATTGTTTGATGTGACAGTTACTGTAAAATGTGGGTTTGAGTTTGGTGTTCGGAGATGGTCTAAATTCAATACCACCTCCCAATCACATAAAAAATTCAAGTTTATCACCATCAAGAATATGCCCAGATGAAAAACTACAGGGGTGCTATATACGGGATCTGGTATGAATCCGGCCTTACCAAGAAACTTACAAACAAAGAAACAATAAGAGATTTGAAGTTACCATATCCTCTTACCTTCATAAAGGCAATTTTGAATCATCTTCTCCAAGATCTTCAAGCAAGTCGGGACATCGTCCACAAAGAGCACTCTCAAACCGGTCGGAAATTGGGGGAAACATCTTCGACGGCAGCCTTCCAAGAAGCACTGGAACTAGTTATTGATATGGGATTTACAGAGAGATTATTCATCCTGTAATTACCCAGCATTCAGCAAACCCAACTCAATATATATATCGAAGCAATCAAGACAAGGGAGCAATTAGAAATTGGTGGGGAAAATGTTGGAATATTGGCTCACATTAAATAATTAAATTGATTTTGGCACTAAAGCCCACCTTTGATGATGGGGTGTGGAATGAAATTAGCCTAAATCGGAGTTTGAAAATTAACTCCCCAATCCTGGCCAAATTAAAGATTATACCGTTATATTAAGTAGAATGGAGTAAAAAGCTACATTAAAATTTGTTAGGTCCACGGATCCAAGCAAGATGTATTCTTTATACAGTGGTTCTGTGTAACGAGTTCACTCTATCACATTGAACACACAAATTAACCAGAATCAGAATACCAGTAAACCAGATAAACATGCACAGCGGAATAACGAACAAATAATCAACAAGCATAAAGAATAAATGAGATACAAGGAGTTGTTGACCTAGTTCGGCCTTCGGCCTACGTCTGGGGGATACCAATCCAGGAGGATATTTTACTATGTGTTTCAACCATGGTTTACAACCACACACATGAGCAAAATATGAAAGATGCATTCACTCTAATCTCCAGGAAGAGAGTTGTTGGAACCAAACGCAGTCCCAGCTTTGGTATAGGTTTCACCACCTATTTCAACTCCCCAAGGCAGACCCGCTTGAGATTCTCCCCGTAGAAGTCTGTGAAGCACCCCCTCCGGAACAAGATGATATTGAACGATGTAAGCTTGTCTCTTGCGGAGCCTTAGACCGATCTCCTCAAGTGTTTTTGTAATCTATAAGCAATCGGAGATACGCCCAAGGCTAAATCGATTTAACAGCAACAGATAGGTTCGGTGAACACAGGGCTGCAAATCGATTTGGGCTCTCTTCGTTGATTCACCACCCAAGGCTCAGTGACATTCAAAAGATGAACTCAATGAAATCGGAATGTCACTGTGAGTTCTCCAGCCAAATGGTATGAACACGATAAAAACAGGGCAGGAGAACCCATCTTCTTCCTCACATCTCTGGGATGATTGTAGTGGATAATTTCTGTGTAAATCTCATCCCCTTTCATCTATCTGAGAATGCAGGAGCCTCCCCTTTAAATAAGAAGCTCAACAGGCAGATTTGAAAAAAGAACCGTTGAGATTGGGAAAGAGCCGTTGAGATTACACAGTGTCTGTTAGACACAAAGTTCAAGCTCTATTTCACTAATCTGGAGGAGGGTTCCTGCAAAACAAACATTAGTGACTAATCTCCCCAGATTAGGAAAAGAGCCGTTAGGGCTAGGGCCAGTCTTTCCAAAAATCCACGTCGCACATGTAGACTGCCGCTCAGGAGGTTCATCCATAGTGTTCAAACATCAGCGTTGAACTTCCGTCAAAACACAGGACCCAACAAAATTAAGTAGTGGACTCCACCACGATGCCCACTCTCTCTATATATAGCAAGTAATCTCTTCAAATCAAAAGACATAGAAGAGAAAGAGAAGTGTGTGGTAACATAGTCGGAGAAAAGTTTCTCCTAATCATCAAGGAGAGTGGAAAGAAAGGCCAAGGAGAGGAAAATTCCATAATTGAAAGCCGAACAAAGCGTTTCAATAAGCAATGGATGCAGGTAAGTAATTAATTGCATAGTTCTTAAATTATGTGTGTAGAAACATGGATTCACTAATTTCCTAATCATTTTTTTTCAAGTTTACTGTATTTTATATGAAATTACATTTACAGTAAACATAGAACGTCTTACATGTGGTATCAGAGCATGGTTGTGTGAATTCTTGTTTCTCATATTGATCTACATATTAAATCCGCTGTTTGTGCCCAAAATTATTGTTTGCATAATGTTTATTGTAAGTTTAGGCATGAAATTTTTTACATGCGTTGTTCTGGAATAGAACGTAGATAACTTATTTTATTCTATTTTAAAATGATCATATCTGCACAAAATTTGAATGGATCATTTCGCAGATATGATATCGTTGCCTTAGAATTTCTTTGCATCAGATTTATTTATATTCCTGGAGAACTGGTAATTTTAATTCTGATATGATGCAGTATTTTCGGATGTTATTGATTTGCACAGATTTAACCTATCTTGCAAGTGGTATTGATGAATCAGTTTCCTTAGTTAAAGTTTTTTTTTTTATAAAATAAAATTTGGAATCCAATTATGTGAATGGATGATTTTTCATAACAATTAATTGATGGTTCTTGAATTATAGATCCAATCACGGTGTGCATATGGGTCCGAACATTTAAGAATTGATTGGCTTATTCAGAAGTTGGGTAGCAACATTTATTATATATGGAGCCAATTAATTGAATTGTTTTAGAGCTAGTGTCGGCATCTAATTTTATGCAGAGCAAAATGTTTGCTGATTTTTTTTTAAATTTATTAAATTCTGATTGGGTCCAACTGTGTGTCGTGGATAGTGTATGAAATCCAATTACTTGATTGTTGGACAGCCATGTGAAGTGGGCCCGATTGAATTGTGGTTTTTTTCATTGTGGGTAAATCATATATGTTATCCTGCTGTATAACAATTAAATTGTAGATGGTCTGCCCTATTAATTTCATTTTATTTGTTTATTAATAATGTGCAAGTTGTATAGTTTTAAAGGTTTGAAACTAAAATGCATGCGACTTTATCATATGCTATGTTTGGATGTAATGTGTAAACATTTTAAATACTATATCTATTCATTATTGTTATTCATGCTGTATATTTCTTTTATATACTTGAAATTAAATTATTCAGACTGGCATTATTGGGGTTAATGTGTAATGGGTTTACCCAAAGGTGAATTATTTATCATTAATTTTCAGTAAATTATAATACAGTAATTAAATTACATTTGGATCATATGTATTAGGCCGCCCAAAGGTGGGTCACTATGATCTAGCTTATTAAACATGTAAGTCCAAAGATTGCATGGTTTTAAGTGTAATTATTTCTCTTTATAAATATTAAATGAATAAAATTATGTGTTTAGGTTTGGCCCAAAGGTAAACTTAAATGCATTTTTTATTATTAATTGTGCATCTGAATTTATTAATTTATTCAAAGCACTAAGGAATGGGCATGAATTGTTGCAATTTGATGCAGCTTCGGTGAACCTTTTGGCTTCGGGAAACGCTGTTGTGAAATTCAGTGGGCTGAATTTTGTGGAATGGTATGAGCAGATTTAGTTCACACTTGGCATAATGGATTTGGATCTAGCCATTGTGTCTGATGAACAGCCTGCTGCCATCACAGACTCAAGCACTGAAAATGACAGATCCCTATATGATGCTTGGGAAAGGTCAAACAGGCTGAGCTTGATTCTGATGAGGATATCTATGGCAGAAAATATCAAGCCATCCATGCCCAAAATAGAGTGCCAAAGAGTTCATCCAGAAAATCAAGGAGTTTTCCCAGTCTGACCTAGCAGACAAATCTATTGTGGGGACGCTTATAAATGAGCTAACCACAAAGAAATTTGATTGGTCTAAACCAATCCATGATCATGTGACAGAAATGTCAAATCTGGCAGCAAGGCTTAAGGCAATGGGGATGGATGTGAGTGAATCGTTCCTTGTTCAGTTTATTATGAACTCTCTTCCTGCTGAGTTTGGCCAGTTCCAGGTGAACTATAACACCATAAAAGATAAATGGAACCTAAAGGAAATTAAGGCCATGCTTGTTCAGGAAGAGGGGAGACTGAAGAAAATTCGGGACCACTCTATCCATCTTACTACATATGATGGTGCTAGTAGCAGCAAGGTACACCAAGTAAAGAAAGGCAAGAGAAGAGGCAAGCCCCCTATGAAAGTTACTGGAGGCCAATTTGAAAAGAAAGTGACTTGCTTCTTCTGCAGAAAGAATGGACATGTAAAGAAAGATTGTCCAAAGAGAAAGGCTTGGTTCGAGAAGAAGGGTATTCATTATCTTTCTGTCGTGTTTGAATCAAATCTTGTTGAAGTGCCTAATAATACTTGGTGGATAGATTGTGGTGCTACTACTCATGTGTCTCACATATTACAGGGATTCCTTATGATCCAGCCCATAAGAGGAACTGAACAGTACTTGTTCATGGGGAACAGGATGAAAGCACGAATATAGGGCATCGGGACATACCGCCTAGTTCTTGACACTGGTCATCATGTTGACTTGGATCAATGTCTTTATGTTCCTGAATGTGCTAGAAATCTTGTATCTCTAGGAAAGTTGGATGGAGTTGGTTTTAAATTTGAATTTTCCTGTGGACGTTTTTCAATGTTTTTGAACAATGTTTTGTATGGCAAGGGTTTTATGCAAGATGGGCTTTATAGCTTCAATCTTGATAATAAATTTTCTGAATCCTTGTTTTATATTGAAAATAATTGTGGGATCAAACGTAGTGCACTGAATGAATGTTCTGTTTATTTGTGGCATCAACGTTTAGGTCACATTTCCAAAGAAAGGTTATTGAGGTTGGTAAAAAGTGAAATACTACCCCAATTGGATTTTAGTGAGTGGAGTGTGTGTGTTGATTGCATTAAAGGAAAGCAAACTAAAGCCACACTAAAGAAAGTTGCCACTCGAAGTAATCAACTTCTTGAAATTATACACACTGACATATGTGGTCCATTTGACATCCCAAATTTGGGTGGAGAAAAGTACTTCATCACTTTTATAGATGATTACTCTCGCTATGCTTACATCTATCTATTGCATGAAAAGTCTCAATCAGTGAATGTCCTAGAGGTGTTCATCAATGAGGTGGAAAGGTAATTAGATAGAAAAGTGAAAATAGTGAGATCTGATCGAGGTGGTGAGTATTATGGAAAATATAATGAAAGTGGACAATGTCCTGGTCCATTTGCAAACTTCCTGAAAAGTAGAGGCATTTGTGCACAATATACAATGCCTGGTACACCTTAGCAGAATGGAGTTGCTAAGAGAAGAAATCGTACTTTAATGGACATGGTTAGGAGCATGTTAAGCAATTGCTCTTTACCTTTATCCTTATGGATGTATGCACTGAAAACAACAGCATATCTTCTAAATCAGGTTCCTTCAAAGGCAGTTCCTAAGACTCCTTATGAACTGTGGACAGGCAGGAAACTAAGTTTAAGGCATCTCCATGTTTGGGGTTGCCAAGCTGAAGTAAGAGTATACAATCCACATGAAAAGAAACTCGATGCAAGGACAGTCAGTGGTTACTTCATTGGCTATCCTGAAAGGTCAAAAGGATATAGGTTTTATTGTCCTAACCACAGTACAAGAACAGTTGAAACAATCAATGCCAAGTTCATTGAGAATGGTTTGATCAGTGGGAGTGGGAAACCACGAAATGTTGATATTTCAGAAATTCAAGCTGATGTACCTTCACTTGATGTTTCTGATAAAGTTATTGTTCCTGTAGTCGTACCTCATTCGCAGAGTACATGAACAACACGACAATAATCAAATCTCATTGAATGAAATAACAGACAATGAACCAATAGTAATGATGAAGAGCCAATCATTCTGGAAAAGCATTGATGAAGAGCCAATCACATTTGGTCAAGCAGTGAATAGTAATGATTCTGGAAAATGGATCAGTGCCATGAAAGAAGAGATAAAATCAATGGATGACAATGGTGTTTGGGATTTAGTAGAGTTGCCTGAAGGGTCTAAACGAGTCGGTTGTAGATGGATCTTTAAGATCAAACGTGACTCAAAAGGCAACATCGAACGATATAAAGCCAGACTCGTTGCCAAAGGTTATACTCAGAAAGATGGCGTTGATTACAAAGAGACTTTCTCTCCGGTATCAAAGAAAGACTCTTTAAGAATTGTTTTGTCTTTGATAGCTCCTTATGACTTAGAGCTTCACCAAATGGATGTTAAAACTGCTTTTCTAAATGGAGATTTGGAAGAGGAAGTGTACATGGATCAGCCAGAAGGATTTAAGGCTGCAGGAAAAGAAAATTTGGTGTGTAAACTAAAGAAGTCGATATATGGGCTAAAACAAGCTCCAGACAGTGGTATTTGAAGTTTAATAGCACTATTACATCCTATGGTTTTGTAGAAAACACCATTGATCGGTGTATCTATATGAAGGTTAGTGGGAGCAAGTTTGTTATACTAGTCCTATATGTTGATGACATTCTACTAGCTGCTAACAATGTCGGAATGTTGCGTGAGGTAAAGGATTTTCTCTCAAAGAACTTTGAAATGAAAGATATGGGTGAGGCATCCAATGTGATAGGAATTGAAATATTGCGGAATAGATCACAAGGATTGTTAGGTTTGTCTCAGAAGGCCTATATTAATAAAGTTCTAGAGAGATTCCGAATGGATAAGTGTTCTGCTGGGATAGTTCCAATTCAAAAAGGGGACAAATTCGGTCAAATGCAATGTCCTGGAAATGATTTGGAACGAAAGGAAATAGAAAAGATTCCGTATGCTTCAGTGGTGGGAAGTTTGATGTATGCTCAAACTTGTACTCGGCCAGATATCAGCTTTGCTGTTGGTATGTTGGGTCGGTATCAAACTAATCCCGCTATGGACCACTGGAAAGATGCAAAGAAAGTCCTTAGGTACTTACAAGGCACCAAGGACCGGATGCTCATGTATAGGAGGGCCGATCATCTTGAAGTGATAGGCTACTCAGATTCAGATTTTGCCGGATGTGTAGATACGAGAAAGTCTACATTTGGCTATGTGTTTTATTGGCTGGAGCAGCTGTATCGTGGAAGTCTGGAAAAGAGTCTATTACAGCTACATCCACCATGGAAGCTGAATTTGTGGCATGCTTTGAAGCCACTGTTCAAGGATTGTGGCTGCGGAACTTTATTTCAGGGCTTAGGATTGTTGACAGTATATCCAAGCCGCTGACTATTTATTGTGACAACTTTGCAGCTGTCTTCTTTTCAAAGAATGACAAGTACTCAAAAGGTGCTAAACATTTAGAAGTGAAGTACTTGGCAGTCAAATATGAGGTGCAAAAACGTAGAGTGTCAATTAAGCATATTAGCACCACCTTAATGGTATCTGATCTGTTAACTAAAGGATTGCCACCCAAAACCTTTATGGGACATGTTGAACGGATGGGTGTCATGGATAAATCCTTGTTAACTTAGATTATGCATTATTTTCTATATTAAATTTATGTTGCTCTTGTACGCTATGACACTCTGAGCTCAAGTATATGTACGTTTTGCTGATAAAGCTATTATTGTTGCACTATGAAATATTTGTTAAATCTTCCTGAAAGGTTGGGGCTTATATGTTGACCTCAATATGAATGGTATTAAGTTAAAGTGGTTTGTGGTACATGGAAGGAATCATGTCGAAGTAAATGATGTGCAACCACCATGATCCAACCCATTTTTTAAACTTAACTATGGATTGATTGAATGTTGATATTACACTGTGTACACTTAAATTTATCATACCTTCAATATTCATCAAGTGAGCCAAAGTGGGAGAAATGTTGGAATATTGGCTCACATTAAATAATTAAATTGATTTTGGCACTAAAGCCCACCTTTGATGATGGGGTGCGGAATGAAATTAGCCTAAATCGGAGTTTGAAAATTAACTCCCCAATTCTGGCCAAATTAAAGATTATACCGTTATATTAAGTAGAATGGAGTACAAAGCTACATTAAAATTAAGTAGTGGACTCCACCACGATGCCCACTCTCTCTATACATAGCAAGTAATCTCTTCAAATCAAAAGACATAGAAGAGAAAGAGAGGTGTGTGGTAACATAGTCGGAGAAAAGTTTCTCCTAATCATCAAGGAGAGTGGAAAGAAAGGCCAAGGAGAGGAAAATTCCATAATTGAAAGCCGAACAAAGCCTTTCAATAAGCAATGGATGCAGGTAAGTAATTAATTACATAGTTCTTAAATTATGTGTGTAGAAACATGGATTCACTAATTTCCTAATCATTTTTTTTCAAGTTTACTGTATTTTATATGAAATTACATTTACAGTAAACATAGAACGTCTTACAGAAGCAATTAGCAGTCAAAAGAAACCCAAGAAATTAAGAAAACAGAGATTGAGGCGGACACGGCTAGAGGTTGAAGACGACAGACCGGAGTTGATGAGTACCGCCGGAGACGACAAATGGAAACAAACGGAGACCACAAACAGAACTTGTAGGGTCTTTGTGTATACCGCGTGTATAGCTTGGGCTGGAATCTCCGTCGGAGTATTGAACGGAGTTAGAGTTGAGTTGAGTAGATGAGGACTTCGGCCACGGTAGTTGGGGAAGCGACGAAGATACAATGGAGGGGGCTGCTGGTATGAGGAGGACGACGATGAGAGTAGGCGGCATGGGGATGGCCAGATTGGGAGTTTGCCGGAGTTGATGACGGTGAGATTTTGTGTTTAGGGTTTGGTAATTTTCCGTCTCTTTTAATGTGAAAACAATGGAAAAATGGAAAATATATCTTTAGTTTTTCCAGTTTAGTTATTCCGGCAATAGTTGGAATGTGTGGTACACGCGGCCCGAGTTAGAATAATTTCGGTCCATATGGCTCGAAGTTCGGCCCCTGGCCTATTTTAATTATTACTCCCTTCGCTTTTCCTTCATTTCACGTAATTCAATACACATTTTTAATGCTTAATATCTCAAATTGTGTAAAAATAAAAATTATAAAAACTTGATATTCTAAAACTACGCGAATAGACGAATCCAACAAGATCTCACTTGACTATGTTCTATTTTATACAACAGTGTTAAAAATTGAAACAAAGTTACTCAATGAATAGTAACAACTATGCAAATGTTACATTTATTCAAAAAAGGGAAGGAGTACTTCTTATAATAAAGTTAGAAGACTAATTCAATTATTGGAAAAATAAAAGACGAATTTCAAAAACTTGAAAAGTTAAAAGCACCATTTTTTACTATTCTCCCTCGCGCACACTTTTTACATCTTTGCACCATCCGCAAGCCTTGTAGTATCATATGTAATGCAACCCAACTTCTATATAATGTTTTTGCACTTCAATCCACTACCATGATGCTCTCTTAATACTCTTCAAATCCAAAGCCTACTTCATATGGTCCCCTAATACTCTTCCATGAACAAGCAAGATAGTATTTAAACTCCCAACTAAGAGACATACATGGGTTGATAAGGTGCATGCATGGAACAACAGGAATACAATAGAAAACCCACCTCAACATAAATACTTAATTCTCTCACCGATTCATAGATTGTTGTTTCTTGTATTTGTCAACATTGCATATTCTTTTTTAGCCAAATGACCTAAATTTCAGCAAGAGTTAGGACACACCATTGATAGAACATGAATTTGAAGTTCTCTTTAACATATACTCCTTATATATGTGATGGATTGGTACTTTTTGAGTATATAATTTAGTGCATATTTTGGATTTTGAATGCCTGTTTTAGAAATTACTACTACAAACTGGTCCTGGCCTGCTTGAACATTTACTTTGGGAAACTAGGAGGACTTTTAAAATGGTCTGTAGAAGATGAATCTGAACAAAAAATCAGAGAGAGCATTATATTGGGAACATACAATCAAGAAGAGAATAAAAGGAAAGACAAGAACACAACAAAGAAAGAAATCCAAGGAGATGATTCAGACTATTAACATGGAAAAATTTTCTGTTGAAGTGATTCATCATCAAGAAAGTGACAATGGGGGAAGCCAGTAAATTAAGCAGTACAGCACTACAAAGTAACAACAGTTAACACCATGCATTTGAAACGTAGGAAAAATATAACAGAAGTTGGGAGACACTTGCAGTTCTTCTGAGCATTATGAAGGTTAAGGTCTTAAGGAAGAAAATTAGTTACCAGATCAACTTCTTTTCTATCTTCAGCATTTAGCATAACAGCATCCTCCGTCACTTCGTATTCTGTCTCCTTTTCAGAATGATTTATGGCATGTGATTCAGGCTGCTCCTGGAGATTTCTTACCTCAATACTCGCCAAACGTGCAGCCAATCAGCACAAATATTGTCGAAAGAATATCCAAGGAGCTTCATAAGATTGAAACTTGGTGGAAACCAATCCATCCGATTTCCAAATAACAAGTGATAGTATTATATGTTGTATGGAAGCAATCACCAAAGCAGAGTACAGCTTATAAACAAATTTAAGCTTAGTACACAGTAAATTAGGCATCAATAAACTTCCTGTGGCATCCAAATGCATGTACTTAGCACAAAAAATTTTCCAGTTTAATAATTGAAAACTCAATTATTGGAGGCTATGCTTTATTCTACAGATCGCAGACTCAATTTCCCAGTGAATAACTTTACCATCAAGTGAAGATTCAAGACACTCGAGGCCAAAAAGGAATATAAACTTTAGGCAACAAACAATGGGTAAGATTAAGACCGAGACTTATCTTTTAAGATACCAAAAGAAGAAAAAGTGATGGTGCAACCTATTCTAAGAAAGGAAGGATGATTTCCTGTATAGTTGTATGTGTTTCTATAAACTAAGACCCTCAATGTTGGAAGGTGATTCGGGTGCCTTCTTATTCTCATCATCAGTTGTTGATGGATTTTTAATCTCATCACCAGTTGTTGATCCAGTGTTGTTTCCACCATCAATTGTTACCGAATCTGTCTGCTCTTCCACATTAATTGGGGATGAATGTTGGGCGTCTTCTGGCTCACTCTCCTCTTTCTTCGGCTCTACGTCAGAATTTGTCGGTTCTTGCACATGTTCTTCAGTGACTACTGTATTTTCATTTTTAGCCTGTGACTCCAAAGCTGCAGAAGCAACTGCATTGTGCTCTTCTTCTCTCACTGACAATGTAACAAGTTCATCCTTATCAGGTTCAGTCACGGTGACCTTTTCTTCAGACGGATTCTCTAATTCACCTTCTTTATCAGAGACTGATTCTTTTGAGTCTTCTTGCTCAGTGAGTGATACCTCAGAATTTATATTATTGGGTGTTTCTGATTCTGGTAGCTCCTTAACTGCATTGGTTGGTGATTCCACTAACTTCTCGTTTTCTTTGGAGGGATCCTCATTAACACTAGTTTTAGAGGGGGAGACAACAATGTCTCTCGTTGCACTAGGTGACGATTCTCCAGACTTGGCGGCCTCTTTGGCTGGTGAGTCGTCTTCCTCCTTTTTGTCAGATGATTCACTGGCCCGATCATCAGTTTTTATAGGTGACTTTATTTTTAATGGCCCAAGCTTTGCTTCAAGATCCTTGATGGCATGGGTTAGGGATCGGGCATCACGGAATGCAGCCAATTGTTCAGGAGAAGATAGCTGTCATCACAATTAAAAATAAAAATAAATACCACACTAATTCACAAAAACAACAAAACTGGACATTGAAAGTATTAACCATAGTACAGAGATGATAGCACATCATTTGTTGAAAGTAGGCAGCAGGTGGGAAAACAAAAACAATGTGAAATGAGAAACAAAATCTGGATTAATGTAGATTGTAGTGTGTGGAAGATATTGCTTTCTGCTGATTATTTTGCATGCTTCATCTTTTGTCTAAATAACATATGATGATTTGGGATATTTTTAGTAACACAAATTATCAAACCATTCTGTGAAAATCTCTATAATCAGAAATGAGCAGGTTAATACACCATCCAATTATCTAAACATTTTAAAGGCCTGCAAACAAATCAAGATAGGATGTATGATAGCAAGAAATACATAATAGATGCAGCTCTAAAGACGTTACCTTTAATTTCTCACGACATATAGGCTAATACTATAACACAACCCCACTATGCGTGTGTAAAATTCCTATAATTATGTACTACCTTCGTTTTTTTTTTTAATTACTCCATTTCAATCACTGCTTTCAACTAGCTGATTTTGGATGGTTTTATATCATTCATTACAAGGCTCAATAAAAAATGGTAAAGTAATAATGAAAGTAGAGATGACAAACTACAAAACTCATGTTAGACTTACCTTCAAAATCATTCTCTAACCTAACCAAATAAAAGCTCCAAAATCAGCTAGTTGAAAACAGTGATTGGAATTGAGCAATTAAAAAAGAACGGAGGAAGTACAATAGAAGCTACAATCAGAATTTTTAGAAATATTTTCACTCAATATAACGACACAACAACATGCATTTAATGGTACATGGACATTCCCAACTTGTACCTGTATTAACTCGTCCACTCTTTCCTTCAAATCACCTACTGATGCGTCCTTGTGAATAATTTGCAGAATGCAGAGCAAGTGAGAGCTGAGATCCTCCAACCGATGTTCACCTACTGTACTCTGAGGAATCGAGGAGTGACAACCTACTGAATGGAAGGGACACTTCACAAGCTTCATTGAACAAACAGTAATACAATGCCTATCCATGTCCCGCCTCATTATGTTTTCTGAGCAATTTTGCTCGCACTGAAGTATTTTAAAAGGACAAATCGAATCGTGATGGTCTTTCTGAACAGCACTAAATCTAGAATTGCACCCCTCATGCTCACAGATCATGGTCCTAAAATTGCATGTAGATTTATGCTCTTCTAGTTCTTCTGGAGAATTAAAACTCATGCTGCAATGATAGAGATTTTTAACATCAACATTCTTCAAGAGAGTCTGTCCAATTGATTCCCTCCTACTCAATAGCCAAAATCCATTTACATCCATCTCTTGCACAAAATCATCTATTTTGTCATCTCTTCTATCACTCAGTAACCACGCTGAAACTCTACTAAAAAAGTTCCTCTTCGAACTTGCAAAATCATCAATAAAATCAGAGATAATATCATACGGGTCCTTGGAAATTTCTTCATTTGGGCCAGTTTCAAGGACCACAGATTCAGCCACATAATTTTCACTCCTTTGAATAAGATAGTCTATCATTTCTCTTCTTATCCCAACAGCCACATTAGCCGGGCTGCTGAAGAGGCCACCAGTCGTGTTATCAATACATGCTGAACCCAATCCAGGAAGGAATTCCTGAGCTATTTTGTGAACTATATCCATATCATAGAGGTCACAATGTTGAGTCCCTCCCTGCTCTATTTTCTCAGGTTTCGGATCACTATCTTCAGCAGGTGAACTCATGCTGCAAGAGGGCAACTACAAATTCAAATCAATTGAAAGATTCAACTTTTAAGGCAGATGGGATTATCCCTCACACGTTCCTCACAACAAAAACCTAGGGTGCAGCAAATAAGGCAATGCTCTTAAATTAAGAGCGAAACTCTGATCAAACACAAAATGCTGATTCAATCAAAACGCCGGAATACAATATTTCTACGCCCACCAAAAATCGGCTAAAATCGGGCAACATAGAGCAACAGATCGGGAAATCGGGAAAACTGGGGCGACGATTAGTTACGATTCCGAGATCAAATTGATAAAAAAATTTAATCCCTTTACAGGAATCGGAATACGAGAAGCGAGAAATAATAAAAAATCAATAATTTACTCACCCCTTGATGTTGTTGAATCAAGCGAGCTTCTGTTGAATCAAAGCATCATTTCGAATGCAATACAACAGAGAAGAGACAGGTGGGGGTGGTGGAGAGGGCGAGAAGACAGACGGAGGAGCGATCATGGAGAAGAATCGCGGACGTAATTTATTAATAGCAAATTGGGGCAATTGTGTTTTGTGTAACTGTAAAGATAAGGAAACATTTGGCAATTAGGTCCATTGCCCTTTAGCCTCTTTACTCAATTACTAGTGAACTTTAACACAATGTGGGCTCTACAAGGCTTGAGGCTTTTCTCCAACCGAGACATTTTTTGCTTCATAGTTTAAAAGAGAATATATTATGGAATATTTTTTGGGTTTGGAAATAAATCACTAGTGGAAATAATATTTACACTATTTTGGGTTTGAATTTTGTGTATTCGGTTGGAGATGGTCTAAGGCTCTATGGAATGTAAATGGTAAATTATTTTTTTTAAATAAATAAATAAAATAAAATGTTCAAGATTTGATAGCCAAGTTTGGTTGTTGGCAAGGATATTTGCAAGGTTTCATGCCCGTTGGTAACTTTGTAATCATATTTTGCTTAACATTATATATATACATTATTATATATGTAGTGGACTTCTTGTGTTTCTTTATTGGAGAGAGTTTATAGTATGCTCTTTGTATAGTAGTATGTATTGTGATTTGTGGGTGAAGTTTGAATGGCCCATCCAGAGCTATACACAGTCAGTCATGTACTCTCATCTTAAAAATCAATTATTAGAAAGTTTATTTTGTTGTGAAATATATATCTATTAGCTTAATTAGACTTTATTTATATATGATTGTATATTGAATAAATATAAGGCAGTAGCAATGCAGAGAAATGAAAAAGGAGAATAAGATAGATGCAAAGAAACAAGATAAGAGGAAGTAATAAATTGTGCATACCATTGAGGCTGCAAATACATGTGTATATATAGTACAATGTTTGCCATTAATCAATCAACTATTATTGGTCAAATGTAGCTAGCTGGTAATGAATAATATACTACTATAATTTATTCCCATGACACACCCACGTGTGCAAAATGTCTACCGATTATAATCAAAGAATGCGGTAGTAATAGTCATAAAGTGCAGGCTGATTGAAGACATTCACGCGCGCATTTATTATATGCATGTGTGTATTTTCAACACTCCCCCTTGAATGTCGTCGATACAAAGAATATGCCTCGTTAAAACCTTACTAGGAAAAAAAAACCCAGTGGGAAAAAATCCTAGTGAAGGAAAAAGAGTACAGTATTCTTGTATCCAGTGCTCCCCCTGATTTGGACATCATTTTAATTCTCGAAGCTGCCGCATTCCAATTTTCTTCACGAGCTTCTCGAATGTTGCAGTCGGCAATGCCTTGGTAAATAGATCCGCCAAATTATTTTCTGATCGAATTTGTTGCACATCGATTTCACCATTCTTTTGAAGATCATGAGTGTAGAAAAATTTTGGTGAAATATGCTTCGTTCTATCTCCTTTGATATAACCCCCTTTTAACTGAGCTATACAAGCCGAATTATCTTCAAATAAAATTGTTGGGGGCATTTGTGGCTCAATGATTAAACCACAACTCTTCAATATATGTTGAGTCATTGACCTCAACCAAACACATTCTCGACTTGCTTCATGGATTGCTAATATTTCGGCATGATTAGAAGAAGTAGCAGTTAGAGTCTGCTTCATTGATCTCCAAGAGATAGCAGTTCCGCCACACGTGAAAATATAGCCTGTTTGAGATTTGGCCTTGTGTGGGTCTGATAAATAACCTGCATCGGCATAGCCAATTAACTCATGTCGAGAGTCTTTTGGGTAAAATAACCCAAGATCAATTGTTCCTTGGAGATAGCGAAAAACATGCTTTATGCCTTTCCAATGTCGTTGAGTAGGGCAAGAGCTGAATCTTGCGAGTAGATTGACTGCAAACGCGATATCAGGTCGCGTGCTGTTTGCAAGATACATTAACGCACCAATTGCGCTTAAATATGGGATTTCTGGGCCAAGTTGCTCTTCATTATCTTCTTTTGGCCTAAATGGATCATTTGCAGGATCAAGTGCCCGAACGACCATTGGATTATTTAGCGGATGAGCATAATCCATTCGAAATTGCTTTAATACCTTTTGGGTATAAGCTGATTGATGAACAAATATGCCCATTTCCAAATGCTCAATTTGTAGACCAAGGCAAAATTTCGTTTTCCCGAAATCTTTGATTTCAAACTCCTTTTTCAGATATTCGACCGCCTTTTTCAACTCTTCAGGAGTTCCAATTAGATTTAAATCGTCAACATAGACTGCGACGATCACAAATTCTGACCCATTCTTCTTTATAAATACACAAGGACTGATAGGGTCATTTGTATAACCTTCATTTATCAAACTTTCACTGAGACGGTTATACCACATTCGGCCAGATTGCTTGAGCCCATACAACGATTTTTGTAATTTGATGGAATAAGTTTCTCTGGGTTTTGAGTTGCAAGACTCAGGTAATTTAAACCCTTCAGGTATTTTCATATAAATATCATTTTCCAATGAGCCATATAAATATGCAGTAACAACATCCATCAGCCTCATTTCGAGATTTTCTCGTACTGCTAGACTCATTAGATACCTGAATGTTATTCCATCCATAACTGGGGAATATGTTTCCTCAAAATCAATTCCCGGTCGTTGTGAAAAACCTTGGGCTACAAGCCTTGCCTTATATTTGGCAATTTCATTATTTTCATTTCTTTTTCTCACAAACACCCATCTGTAGCCAACAGGCTTCACATTTTTTGGTGTTTGGACAATAGGGCCGAATACTTTTCGTTTATTCAGTGAATCTAGTTCAGACTGAATCGCATCTTTCCATTTTGGCCAATCATTTCTTTTCCGACATTCTTCAACTGATCTTGGTTCAGGATCCTCGTTATTTTCCATTACATCGAGTGCAACGTTGTATGCAAAGGCATTATCGACGTTTGTTTCTTTTCGGTTCCAAAATTTCCCAGTATTGATATAATTGAAAGAAGTTTCAATAACTTCATTTTCATCTGGGTGAATATTTTCAGGTTCAACCTTTTCGGAGGTTGAATCAATTCCTCCTTCGGGAGTATCATCTGTGATTGATTTATCACCCATATGGATAATTTTCTTCTTTCGTGGATTTTTATCCTTGGAACCCAAAGGCCTACCACGCTTCAGGCGTGCAGTAGGTTCATTTGCACTCGGAATATGCCCTTCTGGGATATTTATATTAGCTGGTGCATTTGCTGCATCATTTATATATGATTTTGTGACTTTAGCAGCATCATTAAAAGCATCGGGTAATTGATTTGCAATTCCCTGTAAATGCACAATTATTTGAACTTCAAGTTCGCATTGCCTTGTACGAGGATCAAGGAAATCAAATGGACTTTGCCAAGATATTTCCTTTTTCAGTTGATCATTTCCTCCCCCTAATGTCGGGAATTGAGTTTCATCAAAATGACAGTCTGCAAATCTTGCAGTAAATAAATCACCCGTTTTTGGCTCAAGATATTTAATAATCGAGGGTGATTCATACCCGACATATATGCCCAACCTTCTTTGAGGTCCCATTTTTGTGCGTTGTGGTGGCGCAATCGGCACATAAACCGCACACCCAAAAATTCGCAAGTGGGATATATTGGGCTCCTTTCCAAACACAATTTGTGTAGGGGAGTAGCTATGATAGCTTGTCGGCCTTATTTTCACAAGTGCTGCTGCATGCAATATAGCATGTCCCCAAGCAGAAACAGGGAGTTTTGATTTCATTAACAAGGGTCTTGCAATTAATTGCAATCGTTTAATAAATGATTCTGCCAGACCATTTTGCGTGTGCACATGAGGCACAGGATGTTCAATAGTAATTCCAATCGACATGCAGAAATCATCAAATGCATGTGATGTATATTCTCCAGCATTATCAAGGCGTATTTTCTTTATCGGATGATCTGGAAACTGTGCTCGCAATTTTATAATTTGTGCAAGTAATCTTGCAAATGCCAAATTGCGAGTTGATAATAAACAAACGTGTGACCAGCGTGATGACGCATCAATTAGTACCATAAAGTACTTGAAAGGTCCACATGGTGGATCAATAGGTCCACATATATCGCCTTGAATTCTTTCTAGGAATGTAGGGGATTCAATTCCCACTTTTACTGGAGATGGTCTGGTTATCAATTTCCCTTGTGAACAGGCTGCACAATTGAACTCATTTGGGTTCAATATCATTTGCCTTTTCAATGTGTGGCCATTTGAATTTTCAATAATTCGCCTCAGCATTACACTGCCAGGATGCCCAAGTCTATCGTGCCAGGTAATAAATTCACTAGTAGCTTTCAAGCCTACTAGGTTATGTACTTCTGCGGCACATATTTTTGTATAGTATAAGCCAGAGGAGTAGCATGGCAATTTTTCATTCACAAATTTTTTGCCATTTTCAATTCGAGTTATCAAAAGATACTCGTGATCTGCCTCTTTTGAAGTTTCAATGTGATATCCATTTTTTCGAATATCATTGAAGCTCAGTAAATTTCTTCGAGCTTTGCGTGAGAACAAGGCATTTTCAATTGCCATTTTTGTCCCTCCAGGGAGAAATATAACAACTCTACCGGAGCCTTCAATGCATTTTGCATTACCAGCTTATAGTTTTCACTGCGGTCTTTTCCAATTTTAAATTGGAGAAATAGCTTTTGCTTTTCAAAATGCTATGCGTTGTTGCACTGTCAATGAGGCAGATATCATCTCCGGCTTTTGAATTTCCAGCATCCATTTCTTTACAAGAATATAAGAAAATTATTAAACATCAGCAATATAAATATTATTAATGAAAAAACATATTTATATTATACATGGATAATAAAAGGGAAGTACAAGATATCATTATTTATATTAAACAGGAATTATAAAAGACAAGTATAAAATATATATAGCTATATAATATATTATTTAGTAACAGTATCTGGCTCAACAAAATCATCAGCTTCCAGGTGCGTGATATTATCATTTAATATATCATCATAAGTATCATCGTGGGCATTATGGTGTGCTTCAACACCTGGTCTTTCTTTTCGTTTCGAGGCCTGATACAGTTCAGCTAAGTGTTTAGCTGTGTGGCATGTTTGAGCCATATGGCCTTTAATTCCACAACGATCACAAATTTCATCATTTTGTTTATGCTTTCTTGCATAATTTCTTTGTTGTGGTTTGTAAGGCCTTCTGGTATCATATCTGCGATTTTGCTCAAATCGAGGCTTATTTCGATAATTATTTTGACTTGATGATTCACCTCTGCTTCGATTTTGATATCGATTTTGGCCACGATCATCATTTTGATTTTTAATGTGCCCACGATCACGCACATATTTCGATGATTGAGCCGCGTTCACCTCAGGGAACGGTTTTGCACCTGCGGGCCTAGATTCATGATTTCTCAACAGCAATATGCTGTTTTGTTCAGCCAATAATAAGCAGGTGATAAGATCAGAATATCTCTGAAAACCTTTTTGACGGTATGTCTCACTCAATACTGAGTTTTTAGCATGAAACGTAGAATACGTTTTTTCAAGCATTTCTTCTTCAGATATCTTTTGCCCACATAATTGCAATTGGGCCGTAATTTTGAACACAGCGGAATTATATTCCCGGACTGTTTTGAAGTCCTGAAGTCTCAGGTTTGTCCAGTCATCAAGGGCTTTTGGAAGCACCGTCTTTTTAAGATTATCATATCTTTCTTTCAACTTTTCCCACAATGCCAGTGGGGATTCCACAGTCACGTACTCCATTTTAAGTGCCTCTTCGATATGATGGCACAAGAAAATCATGGCTTTTGCCTGATTCTGATGGCTAGGATTTTTCCCTTCAGCAATAGTATCTTCCAGACCCATTGAAGTAAGATGTATTTTCACATCTCGGGCCCAGGACATATAATTGCTTCCTTCAACGGTTAAGGGAGCAAATTCCTGCTTTGCAAGGTTAGCCATAATCTTATTGAAAGTTTTGGAATAAGAAATTATACCTCAAATTCTGGTAACCCGGGCAGAGTCTACTCGTGCTGATAACGTGTTGTGAAATATATATCTATTAGCTTAATTAGACTTTATTTATATATGATTGTATATTGAATAAATATAAGGCAGTAGCAATGCAGAGAAATGAAAAAGGAGAATAAGATAGATGTAAAGAAACAAGATAAGAGGAAGTAATAAATTGTGCATACCATTGAGGCTGCAAATACATGTGTATATATAGTACAATGTTTGCCATTAATCAATCAACTATTATTGGTCAAATGTAGCTAGCTGGTAATGGATAATATACTACTATAATTTATTCCCATGACACACCCATGTGTGCAAAATGTCTACCGGTTATAATCAAAGAATGCGGTAGTAATAGTCATAAAGTGCAGGCTGATTGAAGTCATTCACGCGCGCATTTATTATATGCATGTGTGTATTTTCAACATATTTGGCATTTTGATTTGTTTCTTGCTCAATTCAAAATTGTATGCTAACTTTGAACAATGGTGTATGCCTGGGGTTAGGGTAGTTTTGAGAGATCACATATACCACTTGCTTTTTCTCATTTAAAAGTATGTTTAATTTAATTTATTCTATTTTATTTCTTTCTTTCTCGAATATTAAAGGAAAGTTGGAGACAAATTACAACACGTCTACAACATGGGCGTTTACTCCTGATGATGTGAAGTCGCTCGTTACTAGAGATTTATTGGGAGTTAGTATGCCTCGGCAATAGCTTCCCCCTACTTGATTTACTTAATTACTTTGCTTTCCTATCTCCTCCCACCCCCCGCTGTAGATTTTTTAGTTTTTTTCTCTTAGCCGCCACTTGTGTGTCATTGTTCACCCAAAAAAAATTACAACACGTCTATGACTCAATGATCCGATACAATCAAATTCTAATATCTTGGTCGGGATGTCATCATGCTAACAACACCTTTCTTGTCTTCATTAGAACATCAACAGCCCCATTGGCTTCCCGCGGTACATGTCGCAGATCATTGATAAATTAGCATAAAAAAAATTAGGAAAGACAATACAAAAGATATGCATCGCCATCGCACAACAGTTACGTTGTAGTGATAAGTGAACTACTACTAATAATGCTTTTTAACTAAAAGAGCACTCATGTACAGAAGAAAACAAAGAGCATTCACACATCGCAATCACATTTATATAGAGTCAATTATACAATTAAAGTAAATATTTTACCTCTTTTAAATATGCACACATTGATGTTCAATAGTAGGGTAATCAAATAAAGGTCTCTTGCAGCAGATCTCAGCCAAAAGATGGTGAATTTATAGTGTCGTGTAATCAGTGATAAATTAGCATCAAGAACCCAAAAAAAAAAAAAAGGATCAAAATAATAACCTTCAACAATTTATTAGAGATCAATTGGTAGAGCATCATGTTCTGTATAATAATCATTCAAATGCAGATAGGTGGTTAAGAAATAAGTTCCCCAAGAAACTAGCAACAAAATGGAAAACAAGAAGACACTATAATTATTATTATATTTTTTTTTTATTTTTAAAAAAGGTAATGTATAGTACTACATCAGTTAATCTAGATATCTACTTTCAACTAATGAACAGATTTTCTTTTAAATCAATTACCACAGATATATGACGAGTTTCCATGGCATAGATCCAACTATCTTCAGGAAGTCAGCTGCATTTCTTCAAACAGATTGCAGGAAGTAGCCCAAAGATCCTTAGCAAGATTGGCATCGTAAGAAAGTGGAGAAGAATTCAAACTTCTACCATTCCCTCCAAAAAAGTAAACTCCCGATACTTCCTGGGAGGCAACAATAGTTCAATATAACCGTTAGCTTCATGAATAAAATCATCAAGCAAACTGCATGATCCAGTGGCATGAGTTCGATGCCTACTCGTAATGCTCAACGGAGCAGAGCTACACTTGTACAGAAAGACTCTAACTACATCATACACCTAATATTACAAAATCCTCTAACTACTTAAATGATTCAAGTGTCACTCACAAAAAGCGAAGGCCTAGAAACTTTGAATATGTTTCATTGAAATTTATTCTTCAACCAGACTGAAAATAAGGGGTGGATTCAACTCAGTCTGTAAGAAATATTATTTTTTTTTTTTCTTTTAAAACAAAATGAAAGGTATGAATAAAGACAGGTGAAGCTTTATTATACTCCGGTGTACAAAGACGGATTCTGTGGCATTGATTTCTATGGCATGATGGAACAGTCTAGATGTGGCAAAACACAATCTTTCGGGTGCACAAAGACAATATAGTTATATGGACAAGAGATTGCTACAATGCTACAAAAATCAGCACAATCCCTCCTAGATCGATGGAGATGGATAGAATTTTAATACTTACTGGAGGAGCTAATGCTGCATCAAGGACAGAGGATACACCTTCTTCTGGAGACTGAAGAAGACCGAAAAGTTTCAAAACTATGAAAGCCATTTGGGAAACACAAGAAGGCACTTCTCGCATGATATTCGTCTTCACTGATCCAGGATCCGCAGCACTTAATGTCAAAAGGCAGAAATAGATTATTAAGCAGAAACTCATCAAATGAATACCAAATGAATGAGGTCATATGGCTGGAAACAGATATAAGCTCAAAGTTTCCAAGAAGTGCAGAGGATGGGAACTCTTTTTGTTAGAACAGTTATTAGAGGGTGCTTGGCTAACATCTTTTAGAATATTAACTATTTAAATTAAATATACATTAAAATTATTGAATATGCCCATCCTACAACATGTGAGTTCCCTTATCGTTCATTGCACCCTTCCCGATCGTCATCTTATAACAAATACAGTATTAATTTGTGCCTCTGAAAATCAAACTGGACTACTGAAGTACGCAATGCTTCCAATTTTATCTTCTAAATTCTACTTTTGGGTACCACAACTAGATGAAGGGCCAAATCCTCCAAGAATATAATCAATTTGTGATGTGTTCTACATGAAAATTCAAGATTTCACTAGTGCTCATTTTATAATCAACAGTGGATAAATACAATAGAAACTTACACGAAAGAAATATGTCGAGATTTCTCAAGTATGCGGACTTCCTTGTGAAGCTCATACGTGAACAGCAGCAGACACACTGTCAGTGGATAACACATTATACCACAAAATGAAGTTGACAAACGCTAATTTGTTCTTCTTGATATCAAGCTTACATTTAGAGTACTCATAAATTTGAGCATGGGGATAGCATTTTGAATTTAGAAAAATACGTCCAGTGACAGCTTCACGGTCAGCTTGCTGGCAGCAAACTAAAGCAGAAAAAGGCAATTAACTAAAAAAACTGAGACATATGTCAAGTAGGAAATAGGAATTGCAATCACATGGCATGTACTCCCTCTATATTTTTACATAAGAAACAAACAAACAATGGAATAATCAAAATTGAGATAATTAACTCTTTTAGTTTTTAAGTCATACATTATGCAATTCTTTTTTTCAAAATAACCACATTAATCGAATATCATTAAAGGAACTTATTTAGATAATAAAAGTTGAATATACAGTAAATATGCAATAAACACAAACTACACCATTTTTATCACATTTCAACACAAAATAAACACCATTTTATTATCTAAAAGTAGAGGGAATGGAAATGTATAATAGATTGGGGAGAAGGCAGTCAGATATTACCACTCCAATGAGTAAATGATGTGACATTGACCACACGAGCAGGGATAGGGCTACTTTCCAGAAGGGGAAGCAACACTTTGGTAAAACAAAATGGACCAATAAAATTAGTGGCCAGCATCCTGTAAAAGTGAGAAATACAACTTTGTCAACTTACAAGTTGTGTCCACTTTTCCTAAGAAACAAGCAAAATTTGCATTCAGAAGCATAACATATTATGGACATCTAACATTGGAGAAAACACATTTTGAAGAACAAAACTTACGCGACAGATAAACTGAAGAAAAAATATTAGAACAGATACTGTGAATAACCTTTAAGGTTTTTAATCAAACTCCACGCAATAGAACACATAATAAAATTTCAGATATGAAACTCCTAGCCTCTAACGGCAAAGCATAATATAAGATCATTGGAACTTTGATTGACTATCAATCAATTCACACAGCTAGAGAATAATTTTAATTCTTTTGATTATCGTGCGGCTTATCATTTTAAGATGTTTTGTAAATAATTATATCAGAATATTAACTTATCGTATCCTTCTGGTGTGAATCTACTTGATGTTGCCAGGATTCCAGCATTATTTATCAGGAGTTGAACAGAGGAATTCATGCATGAATCCCTTTGCCATTGCTGAAATGAGTGCTTGAACTCAAGGATTGACTTGAAAGAAGATAAATCAACCTCAAAAGCTTTCAAACAAGCATTGTGATTTCGACTCTTTATATCAGATACAACCTGAAACACAAATTGGTTTTGAGACATGAACACCAAAGCAGACAGTTTTATGATTAATGAAAAGAAGACAAGAAACAAACCTTTAATAAGAGCTCAGACGACCTGCCAACTGCAAGCATTAACAGAATAAAAATTCAACTCAGCCCACAAGCAACAGAGATTTGTTTCAATGACTGCAAAGCACTTCTGGAGCAACATGAAATGAATTCATGTTATTTGATTTGAATTAACCAGGTATGTGGTGAACCACATATCTTAAGTTTTAACCTTGTCAGTGCTCTTACCACAAATCCCCTTCATCCTTGCCAATTAAATTCCATTTCCATGGATGATCTTATTGATTCAATTATGGATAGGGATAAGGCGAAACACTACCGCCAAAAAAAGGACATTCAAACTTGACTCTATAGTTTCTCATTAAATGGAAAACAAGCAAGAATTTCACACAGAAATCTGAGCACAAGCAATTGCCAATATTCATTTAATCGAATTTTATGATAGAGATTGATTACCAAGGACAATGTAAAAGCCTTCCTTTGATAGAGCATATGCAGCTTCAGCACCCAATCCAGATGTTGCCTGAAATCATTAACAAAAAAAAATGCATTGTCTAATGCTGAAACAAACTGACAATCTGCAACATGACGTACAAGAAATTTGTAGATACATTGTATTTATTATTAATAGATATGCCCAAATGCATACCCCAGTTATGATGCAAATGGGCCTCTGCACAGCAGCAGTGTCTAAAACAGAGTTGCTCGAGAGACGAGAATATTGCTTGACATTTTGGAATAACAACTTCAAATAAGAAAAGATAAGAGAGACTGTCCAGAGCACTGACATTCTCCAGAAGGCAGGGTTGCAGATAAAACAAGAAACCTCCACTGCAGCTACCATTGCCCCCATCAGACCTTTCCCTTTTTTCACAACACAACTAGTGGAAACTGATTTGCTGCTGCAAATAGAACAAAGAAAGTCACCTAAGCTCCTCCTTCAGACTCTAGAGTTCAGAGTATACCGAATAATAAATGTTGGTGGCTAACACATGAAAAAGCTCAAGCTATTAGGTAGGTGAATCATTAAACATAAGCATGAGTCTCAACACCCCTTTCATGCGTAAGTCATATTAGCGGAACTAGACTTTAATTTAGGGTGTGCAAATCCAATAAAAAGATTCCAAAAGCCAACATTTCTTAAACATTGTGCAAACAGAAGTTTGACAGATAGATTTATTAACATTGTGCATAATCCATCTCTGGTTATTTAAGAAGTTACAGATAGATTTATCAATGAAAATAGATTTACAGATAGATTTACAACTTACTTGCAGATAGATTTACAGGACTCCTCAATCAACAACTTCTGGAGAACTAAGAGGAAGTCTCAGCTATATTGAACAAAAGAATCATCCGATTGGCCTTCGCCTCACTCCGGTTGAATAGTATATGGTATTATATAGGGGCTAGCCTATGCACCAATATCATTTATCACCCTTTCGAAGCAAATTAGGGCATTGATGGGCCGTCTCACTTGCCTGCTTTATTTAATGAGAAGAAAGTCGGCTACATGAAAGAAAGCTTATCTTCTATGGGACTGGAGATTCCTAAACTCCTATACTTTCCTACCAATCGCATTACCAAAGCATGACATAGCACTCACAAGCAATACAAATTGTGTGATAAATTGCAGAATTGTTCATATGTGAACATGGCACAAGACTCCTATCATATACTCCCTCCGTTTTTATTCATTAACTAACTTTAATTAACTTTTTAACATACTTATATAGATAAAACATAATCAAGCTTCGTCTAATGGCTTAGATAGTTTTAGAATATCAAGTGGAGTACATGGAACCATTGTTTTAAATATCCCGAAATCATCGAAATTTCGATCGAATCGAAATTTCGGATTTCGGGATACCCCAAAGCGAAATTTCACCTACAATATTTTTTTTTTGGAAAATATCCATCAAAATTTCGTCCGAAACTCAATATTTTCCGAAATTTGACCGAAATTTCACGAAATTTCCCGAATTTTTTTATTTTTTATTTTTTAAAATATTTTTTTTCTAAATTCTAAAAATATATTTTCTATAAAGTTAAAAATTAAAATTTATGTTTTGACACATATTGATTATGTGACTCAATTAACTTGTTTTCATCGATTTTAAATCTCTTATCAATCAACATGGTGCACGATATCAACAATATTATTAGCATAGTATATCATTGAATGAGTATTGTTAGTATATTACTAATTTATGTAGTAACATAGATGATGAAATTTGAAATATTTTCATTTTCATCTGGCAGAAACTCGATCTGGTTTTCTCAAAAAAAATTACAAATATCTCCCAAATTTCCCATAAAATTTCAAATATCATCGCGATTTCTCTAAATTTATATGTCCGATATAGACATCGAAATGGAACAATGAACTGCGAGGTTAAATGAAAATGAATTACATTTACAGATAGATAATAGATTTACATCTTACACTTAAGTCTTTAACGTATACAATGTCCTTGCGTCTTTTACGACTCACAAGTGGCGACGATGGGGCTGATAGAGGACGACGAGGCGGACGGACGAAAAGGGCGAGATTGGGTGTATATTAAGGGAGTCAGTTGCCACAGCCAGGCTGGGATGGACGGTGGTTCCAAGTCGCGTGCCGATCAATCAATTGGAACTCGCTTGGCGCTGCCGCTACCGGATGGGATCGGATTTTTGCAAAATTTTTTTGTTTGGTCGTGTACACGGAGTATCCATAGGCCACGTTGGGAATGGTGGGCATTGAAGGGCGGCAGCATTGAAATCCAGATAATACGAAGCCGGGGCTCGCCACTCGCGACTTCTTGGGCCCTTATAGCAGAAGGGCAGCATTGAAATCCAGATAATACGAAGCCGAGGCTCGCCACTCGCGACTTCTTGGGCACTTATAGCAGAAGGGCTTATCAATTTTAATTCAGCTCTATGGTTAACTTACTCTTTTTTCTTTTTTTTTTTTCTTTTTTTCTTTTAATAATATCCAGGTAATCCTATACCATATTAAATTTAAAATTAATTTCTCGATGATTTATATGGGCAATAAAGGACGTTTCTCCCAAAACTATTTTTTGTATATATAAAGGTCGAACACGAGACATTACTTAAGTCAACTGTTGTTGGTCTATGGTTAGCTTACTTATTCATACTGTTATTAATTATTATAAATAATACTTTCCAATTAGTTTTTTATGCTCTAAAAGTACTTGAAAAATTAGATAACTCAACATTGTGAATCAAGTGATATGCAAAAAAACATTGTGAATCAAGTTTTAACTTTTCCTATCAAGCGAAAAAAAAAAAGATTTAACTTTTCTTCTTGACAAGTTATACATTTATTCTATACTTATATTTCTATAAATATTTTTCATTTCAACAACTGAAATCAATAATCTTCAAAATTAGATCCAAAAGAAAAAAAAAGTTGAGACATGTCGCGCTCTCCCTCTCCTCCTCCTGAACCCCTTCCACCGGAGGCCTCGCCGGAGGCCCTGCCGGGATTCTCTTTCTCAGGCTCCTTGCCTGTTTCGTTTCGTGATATGGTTGCTGATGGTAAGAAGGCAGTTCCTGCCCCGTTGATGGATGATCCGGATCGTCACTCATTGGTTGTTTTGGATCACATAGGAGGTGATAGGCTTAAACCTAGAATCTCCATTGATCCTCGTGCTATGGAGCGTATGTGTAAGCCATGGGAGGATGGGCTTATTATCTCAGTCTTGGGTAAACGTGTGGGTTTCTTGGCGTTGGATGAAAGATTGAAGCGGCTATGGAAGCTTGCCGGATCCTACAAGATGGTGGAGTTAGATGCTGGATATTTTTTGGTGAAGTTTGATAAGGCTGAGGATAGACTGCATGTGATGAAGAATGGTCCCTGGATGGCTTTTGACAGTTATCTCACCATTGTTCCATGGCGACCTAACTTCATCGCGGATGATGTAACGCCGAAGAAGACAATTGTTTGGGCGAGATTTCCTGGGCTTTGTATTGAATACTTTGACGAGTTTGTTCTTACACAGATGGCGTCTGCCTTAGGTACGCCGGTTAGGGTGGATGCTAAGTCGCGGGGAGTTGATCGTGCCAAGTATGCAAGGGTGTGCGTGGAAATTGATTTAGAGTTGCCGGTGGTTTCAAGTATTTTTCTTGGGGGTCATTGGCATAAGGTGGCGTACGAAGGATTGCCCCTCCTATGCTCGCAATGTATGCGGTATGGACATGCTTCGCATGCTTGTAAGTCACCTTTGACGGTGGTAGCCGCAACTCCGGGCTCTTCTCCGGCTGCGGGTGGGGAAGTTACTCATTTGGAAACTGCGGCAGTAGGGGCGAGATCCATGGACGTTGATGCTGGAAAGTCTCCAACTTCCCAAAATAATGCGGCAGTTGCAGTCTGTGGTCAAAACGTGTCTTCCTTAATTCCAATCCAGCCAAGTGGGGAAGAGTGGGTTAAGGTTATCCGGAAACGGCCATCTGGGCCTAAGAACAAAACTGGACCTATTGTTAATGTTCAAAAGATGTCTAGTGGGCTGGGGAACCAATTGTCGCGATCCAGTAAAGGGGTAGCTGGGCCTAAAGTGCCTCAAAAGAAAGAGCCCAACGTGGGCAAGTCACACAGAGGCAAAGAGATTGATACGAGCTCCCTTCCATCCAACAACGATATCAATCAATATGCCAAACGCGCTCGACCTTCTGAGAATGATGTGGCTGGGAATTATGGTCCTCCGGCGTCGGGGAGTGGGGCGTCTTCGTCAGCCATGGGAGGTAGGCCTCCTGATCGGCCGGAAGCTATGGAAACCTAGGGTTTGTTCCCTATCCCTCCTTAATTTGTCGTTATTTATGGAGTTTAGGACCTTCAAACTAATTACTTGGAATGTTGGAGGGATTTTGGGTAGGCCTACAAGGCGTGTGGTGTTAGATATTGTTCGTCGGGTGGCTCCAGATATCTTGATACTTATGGAGCCTCAATCTTTATTCATTCGTTCGCAATTATTTTTCTTCAAAGAGGGCTATATACCCTTGTGTATACAGGACTCGATTGGTAGGTCTGGTGGTTTGTGGATCTTGCAACGTAGGGGGGTGGCTTTCACTTCTCAGGTTTTGGATCAACGAGACAGGTTATTGACAATTAGGTTGTCTTGTGGTGAGCAGAGTTGGGTGATTTCCGCGTTATATGGGCATCCCCAGTATGCTCAGCGTCGTTTGTTGTGGGAGCAATTCCATGATCTTTACTCAATTATTGAAGGGGCATGGGTTGTTCTAGGGGATTGGAATCAAGTGTTAAGCTCGGAGGATGTGCGTGGAGGTGTTTTCGATGTGGGGAAAGCTGAGGAACTAGGGAACGTTCTACACAGCTGTGGGTTATCGACTCTTAATACCCATGGGAGTAGCTTCACTTGGTCCAGACCGTCTACTAATGGTGGTCGTATTTTTAAGAGGCTGGACAGGGTGGTTGGAAATCTTGATTGGATTTCCCTTTTTCCTCTTGGTTTTGTCCAAACCTTGCCCATGGTTGGCTCTGACCATAGCCCTCTTCTTTTACGTTGTGGTGTGGAGTGTCCGTTACCCCCACCTCCGTTCCGATGGGAGGCCTCTTGGTCGTTCATCCCAGAGTACTCTGATGTAGTTAATACTGCTTGGAGCCGTCCCGCGGATTCAATTTGTGAAAGACTTCATAATGTTTGCTCCTCTTCCATGGAGTTCAAGCGCTCCCATGGGCAGAATTTCAAGTGGCGGAAATTAAAAATTTTAAAACGATTGGAAGGTATTGCTCGAACATTGGAGCATGTTGATTCCATTCGACTTACAATGTTGGAGCAAGATCTGAAAAAGGAATATGAGTCAATACTTGCTCAAGAGGAAATGCATTGGTTTCAAAGAGCAAGAGATAAGTGGGTTCGGTATGGGGATCGGAATTCGGCCTATTTCCATGCTCGAGTTAAGTGTAAACGTCACCGAGAGCACACCCATGGGATTTTCCTGCAGGATGGTAATTGGAGTGAGGATGCGGCAGCGATACAGGCTGGGGTTAGAGAGTGCTTCCAGAATATTTTCTCACCTCCGTTAGCTCCCTTGGGGCAGAGGTTGGCAACTATTGATGGTGCCCTTGCCATTCCTTCGCTTACGGCAATTTCTGCTGATGAAAAAGAGAGTCTTGCATCTACAGTTACTGACAAGGAAGTGGATGATGTTGTCTCTCAAACGAAGGGCCTATCGGCCCCTGGCCCGGATGGGTTTCCAGGGAAATTTTATCAACACTTCTGGTCTACTCTTCGGCCTTCTGTAGTGGAGTTTGTGCAGGGGAGTTTCTTGACAAGGCAGCTCCCGAATACTCTCACAAAAGCCTTCATATGTCTCATTCCGAAAGTGCCTCAACCATTGTCTTTTAAAGATTTTCGACCCATTACACTTTGTAATGTGTTGTATAAATTTTTGACTAAGGTTGTTGTCAACAGACTCAGGCCGGTTCTTCAGTGTAAAATCTCACATCACCAGAGTGCTTTTTTGCCGGGAAGGGGGCCGGTTGATAATGCTATTACCTTACAAGAATTATTGAGTCACATGTCTGGTGTTCAGGGAAGGGTGCGTGGCATCATTTTGAAGATTGACATTGCGAAGGCTTATGATAATGTTTGTTGGGATTTCTTAGAAGCCTGTTTAATTGAGTTAGATCTGCCGAGTTCTTTGATCCAGCTCATTATGGTGTGTATATCGTCCCCTACTTTTTCAATTCTGTGGAACAGTAGTGCTCTTGAGGAGTTTAAACCTGGGAAAGGCTTACGTCAGGGTGATCCGATGTCGCCTTATTTGTTTTTGATCATTATGGAGAAACCGTCTGTCATGATATCTGCTTTGGTTGGGAATGGGAGTTGGAAACCTGTTCAGATTTCCAATCAAGGGCTTGGGATTTCTCATCTCCTATTTGCCGACGATTTGCTTTTGTGCTCTATGGTGAATAAGGATAGTATTCTAACTATTTCAAAGACCCTTCGCATTTTTGGGGAGATGTCGGGTCTGAAACTTAACCCACTGAAGTCCTCTCTTTTCATTCCTCCTGTGATTTCTGGGCCGGACAGAACATGGATTCAGGATATGCTTCATATGCCCGTGGTTGATAATCTTGGCACTTATTTGGGATTCCCCATGTTGGTGGGTCGCAAGAGATGTAGTGATTTTGATTTTATCCTTGATAAAATGGATCAACGGCTTGAAGGGTGGGCGTGCAAGCTCTTGAATAAAGCGGGACGTCTTACACTCTGTCGCGCTGTGATGTCTGCCATCCCTATTTATTTTATGCAGTTGCATTGGTTGCCCGAGTCCGTTTGCAATGCTATTGATAGACGGGTGAATCGTTTCTTGTGGAAAGACCATGCGGGGAAAGGCCTTCATTTGGTCCGGTGGGATAAGGTTGCATCTTCCAAGCAAGCCGGGGGCTTGGGCCTTCGCCGTGCGCGGACGATGAACGTGGCACTACTTGGGAAGATCCTTTGGGGCTTTATTCACTCTCAAAGGAAAATTTGGTGTCAATTAATTAAAGGGTTGGTTCCAGCTTCGGATTTCCCTCTCATCACTCTTCCGCCAGGGAAGTCGTGGCTGCTTAAGATGGTGAACAAATTAATTCCCCTATTGAAACCAGGGTTCTCCTTACGTATTGGCCAGGGTAATGTTTCCTTATGGTTCTCCCCCTGGGGGGATTCTTCTCAACAACTCGGACCTCGGGTTCCTTATGTTGCTTCCCAAGATCTTGGTCTTCAACTTAAAGATGTGATCTCTGCGGGTGGATGGAACTGGGAGAGTATCTACACACCTATGCCAGCCCATATCTTACAGGATATTTGTAGATCACCTCCGCCGGCCTTACATCCACTGGTGCCGGATTTATGGATTTGGAAGTGCAATAGCTCGGGCCTGTATTCTGTTTCCTCAGCTTATCATTTCTTAGATGATAAGGAAAGGGATACAAATTGGAGTTGGATTTGGAAGGTGGAAATTCCAGAAAAAATATCCTTCCTGTTGTGGCTTCTTGGGCATGATGCGGCCCCAGTGAATGATGTTCGGTTTCGGAGAACTTTAGCACCGTCCCCTCTCTGCGTCCAGTGTGGTGTAGAGGTGGAGAATTGGTGTCATTGGCTCTTTTATTGTGATTGGGTAAGACAAGTTTGGTGCTCTCTTCGCATTCCTATCCCCACTGATTGCTGCACCATTCCTCGGAATCAAATTCGGAATTTCTTACTTGGTTTCTTCCATTTATATGGTTATATTTTTTTGGCTGCTATTTGGATTCTGTGGTTGGAGAGAAATGCTAGGGTGTTCCGAGGTGTTCAGTCTACGGTGTGGAAGCTTCATAGGGATATCGTAAATTTGGCGGCGGATATGCACTTAGCACGTACAAGGGCTGAGCCTTCGTCTCATCTTGTTCGGCTTGTTCATTGGAATATGAGGTGTTATCAAGGTACTATTCTGCACTCGGATGGGAGTGCTTTGGGGAAACCTGGCCGTTCGGGGTTTGGTTTTGTGATTCGGGATGATACAGGGCATTGGATTGGTGGTGGATGTGGCTTCCTCGGAATCCATTCTAATATGTTTGCTGAGCTATTTGCTTTGGAGGCTGGTTTGAAATTTGTTGCTCAAATGGGAGTTAGAAAGGTCTGTTGCTATGTAGATTCCCGTTCAGCTATGGAGTTACTGGAGGTGTGCAGTGACTTTCATCCATTTGCTGCCACCATTGCCAGTATTAGGGAGCTTCGTAGGACGTTTGAGGAGTGTCTCATTTATCATGTTTTGCGTGAAGGGAATCGTGTTGCGGATCGGCTCGCCAAGCATGGTGCTTCTATCGAAGACTTCTACACAACCTGGGCATTTCCTCCAGATTTGGTACTCGGGGATCTAGCGGCGGATGCGTCCGGCGTGTGGTTCCCTAGATATTAGCTATCTTGATGTTTCTGCCTTGTTATTTGTTTGTGGTTTGATTTTTCGGTTTTTATTTTCCTTGTTTTTTCTCTGGCTCCGGCTTCTCCAAAAAAAAATAATCTTCAAAATTGATTGCTATTGGGTACACAATCAAATTATGTACTATAACATATACTTCATCTATTTTTTTTGAAGTGTAGCTTGTGCACGATAATTACTATTCATTGAGAAACTTTAATTTGATTTTTAATACAGTTATATAAGATAAAATATAGTCAAGTGTGATATTCTTAAATTTATCTAATTGCATAGATTAAGAATAACAAATATTTATAGGAATTTTTCTTTTATACAATTTCAGATATTCAGTGTTAAAAATATGTTTTGAATTGCTTGAAATCGTGGAATGTTACACTTTAAAAAATGGAGGGAATGTGAAATATATATATATATATATATATAATTATTGTAATGTTTAAATATGCTCTCTTTTTTTATAATTTATAAAAATAGATCTAAATATTGTACTTTTTGTATATTAGTTTTAAAAACAAATGTTTATATCATAAAGTAAAATTTTAAAATGCTATTGTATAAATGTTATTATTTACTACTACGTCCGTCTCAAAATGCTATGGACCCACTTTTTACGCAATCAAATGTACATTTTAAACTATTAGTAACTCAAGTTCGGTACAAGTAAAAATTATAAAAGTTCGATATTTATAAACTACACGACGAGACGAATCTAACAATGTCCCACTTGACTATATTTTAACTTGTATAATTATATTTAATCTTTAAGTAAAACTATATATGTAAATAATATAGCATATTTTTAAACGGAAACTTCATTTTGAGAAGGAGTAAGGGCCCGTTTGGATTAGCTTTTAAAAAAAGCAGAAGCAGAAGTGAAAGCCAAAAGCAGAAACAGGTAACTTTTGTGTTTGGATGGAATGTTTGAAAAGCAGCTTTTTTTCAAAAGTGTGTTTGGATATGTAAAAGTGAAAAGTGCTTTTGAAATGTGTAAATTACCAAAAGGATATGCTATTTATATATAATAGTATATATTTATAGTGTAACTAAAATAAATTAATTGGGGCATTTATGACTCTGCACACATTACTAGGTGCTTTTGGCTTCTGCTTTTCGGAGAAGCACCCCCTGGGCTGCTTCTCCTAGGAGCACTTTTGCAACTTTTCGAGGTGCTTTTGCTTTTTCTAAGAGGCCGTTTGGAATGGCTTCTAGAGAGGTGCTTTTGGCTTTTGCTTCTGCCAAAAGCACTTCTAATGGAAATTAGGTGTTTGTTTTGGCTTTTAAGAAAAAGCAAAAGCACATCGAAAAGCCAAAAAAGTGCTTCTGGGAGAAGCACCCCCTAGCAGAAGCCAAAAGCACATCGTAAAATGTGCAAGGACTTAAATACCCCCACTACTTAATATAAATTACACTATAAATATATCTTATTATCATATTAAGTATCACGTCCTTTTTGGTAATTACTACATTCCAAAAGCACTTTTCATTTTTATTCATCCAAACATATTTTTTAGAAAAAGCCGCTTTTCAAACATTCCATCCAAACACAAAAGTTACTTGCTTTTGCTTTTGACTTCTGCTTCTGCTTCTACTTTTGGCTTCTGCTTTTTTCAAAAGCCAATCCAAACGGGCCCTAAAAAGCCAAAACAAACACTCTTTTTTCTTCAAAAGTGCTTTTGGCAGAAGCAAAAGCCAAAAGCACCTCCCTAGAAGCCAATCCAAACAGGCTCGGGCCCGTTTGGATTGGCTTTTGAAAAAAGCAGAAGCCAAAAGTAGAAGCAGAAGCAGAAGTCAAAAGCAAAAGCATGTAACTTTTGTGTTTGGATGGAATGTTTGAAAAGCGGCTTTTTCTAAAAAATATGTTTGGATGAATAAAAATGTGAAGTGCTTTTAGAGTGTGGTAATTACCAAAAAGGACATGCTACTTAATATGATAATAAGATATATTTATAGTGTAATTTATATTAAGTAATGAGGGTATTTAAGTCTTTGCACAATTTACGAAGTGCTTTTGGCTTCTGCTTTTCGGAGAAGCACCCCCTGAGCTGCTTCTCCCAGAAGCACTTTTGCAGCTTTTGAGGTGCTTCTGCTTTTTTAAAAAAGCCAAACCAAACATTTCTTTTTCTCCAAAAGTGCTTTTGGCAGAAGCAAAAGCCAAAAGCACATTGGTAGAAGCCAAGCTTTTTTTCAAGTGCTTTTGGCTTTTGCTTCTGCCAAAAGCACTTCTAGTAGAAATTAGGTGTTTGTTTTGGCTTTTAAGAAAAAGCAAAAGCACCTCGAAAAGCGAAAAAAGTGCTTCTGTGAGAAGCACCCCCAGCCCAGGGGGTGCTTCTCCCAAAAGCAGAAGCCAAAAGCACCTCGTAAATGTGCAAGGACTTAAATACCCCCACTACTTAAAATAAATTACACTATAAATATATATTATTATCATATTAAGGGGCTGTTTGTTTTGGCTTGTGAAAAAAGGAGAAGTCAGTAGAAGAAGGAGAAGGAGGAAGAAGGAGAATTCAAAAGCAAAAGCAGATCAAATAATTGTTTGGATGGATATTATTAAAGTTGCTTTTCAACGGAAACATGTTTGGATGAATTGTACGTAAAAGGACTTTTAATATATTGAAATTACTAAAATGGACATAATTAAATATTATAAGGATCTTTATAATTAATTTTATTTCCTTTTTAAATAGGGTTATTTTTGTATTTTTATTACTAAATGACTTCTCCTTTTAAAAAAAGTAACCCTCTACCTACTTTTAAAAAAAATAGAATTTTAACTTTTGCTTCTCCTTTTATTTTAAAAAAAAAGTCAAAACAAACAGCTAAAAAAATTCAAAAGGACTTTTGGGAGAAGCAAAAGTCAAAAGGAGAAAAATTAAGGCAAAACAAACAGGCTCTAAGTAACATGTCCTTTTTGGTAATTACCACTCTCTAAAAGCACTTTTCATTTTTATTTTTTTTTTTGGTGAACATGCCATAGGAGGCGGCTAAAAAAAAGAACCAAAAGAAAAAATAAGGGACCAACCACAAAACAAGAAAACCACAAAACAAAGAACTACTCAATCTCCAGCCTAAACACGCAGGCTGCCGTTTCCATCTCTATCCACATGAAGCAAATCAATAATCTGATCCGGCGGGTAAGCCCACGTCGTGAAGAATTGCTCCTCCATACTAGCCATCTTAGCCAAGCAATCAGCCACCCTATTGCCTTCCCGATACACATGACGAATCTCCCATCTATCAAATGATTCTTGAAGCTCCCGAATACGACTAATCAGAGGCCAAAGCCTGTGTTTCGAAGAGTGCAGGCTATGAATTAGTCGGTGTGCTTCTCTTGAGTCCGTGTAGCTTGTCACCACCCTCTCCCCCGACGCCAGCGCCATCTGCATGCCTTTCAGAATCGCAAAAACCTCCACCTCCAGAATATCTCTAGCACCTAGCTGCCCTCCAACAGCCATCCTCCAATTGCCTGCTACATCACGACTCACAGCCGCATACCCACTGACCCCCTCTTCTTTGTTAACACTACCATCCGAGTGTATCACAATCCCATCCATTATATTCTCCCGCCAGTACACCACTTGAGGGCCACGCTCGACAGATCCCCCACCCTTCTCCATCCTGATCAACGCCTCCTGGAAGGCCCTGATAGCGCCAAGTATACGCCGAGTCGATCTATCCACCCCCTGGAACACTCGCCGGTTGCGCTCCGTCCATGCAATCCAGACTCCAGCAACAAATAACGTAGACCAAGTACGCTCCATATATTGCAGCCAGTGAGGGATGTCCCCCCGAGACAGTGGCGGAATCACCCCAGCCTCATGCACCCCCAGAGTTCGCCAAATTTGCTTAATCCATTCGCACTCAAATATCGCATGTTTCCAGTCCTCCTCCTTATCCCCGCAGATGCTACACAGAGGAGAGCGAGCAATCTTCCTATGATACCGAACCTCATTCGTCGCCAACGACTCGTGCGCCATCAACCAAAAAACCAAACCCACCTTTTTCGGGATACACTTACTCCACATCCACGTCCAACAAGCACTACCCTCACTCGGCCCTCGAATCGTGTGGTATCCCGACTTCACTGTATACATACCCGATGCCTCATGCCTCCAGTGCAGTGCATCCGCCACCCCCTCCATCAATAAAGGGCATGGAGAGCCCGCTATGTCAGCCTTGATGCCCTCCGGAATCCAGGTATACAACTTATTCAAGTTCCATCTCCCCAACTCTATCACATCCTTCACCTTGACCTCCACATCGTTCCAATGTACAAATGGCATAAGAGGACCGAGACACGAACCCTTCCACCAAGGCGAGTACCAAAGCGAACTCCTCCCATCCCCCAGTCGAACTCCAAATCCAGACCTAAAGTGCTCCGTCAACTTCACCAGGTTACTCCACATGCGAGTAGCCTTGTAATGTTGTCGCGGGAATGAGCCCTCTTCGCAACCATATCGAGCTCGCATCCACCTAACCCACAGCTTCTCCTTGCCCAGCATAAATTCTCCCAATTGTTTGCCAACTAACGCCATGTTCATGTGTCGCGCCTTCCGAATACCCAAACCCCCTTCGCTCCTAGGCCGAGCCACTTTATCCCAAGACACCAGATGAAGTCCCTTCCCTGACGTCCCTTTCCAAATCCATTTCCTTATCCGTTGATCAATCATGTTGCATGTGGAGCTAGGTAGACAATGCACCTGCATGCAATACGTCGGAATGGCTGCTAAAACAGCCTTTGCAAGCGTAACCCGAGCTGCTCGATTAAGTAAAGCCGCTGCCCAACCTGCCAGCCTCAAATCCATTCTGTGTAACACTTCATCAAAATGAGACACTTTAAGTCGGCCATGCACCACCGGGAATCCCAAGTACTTTCCTAGTGATGCCGAGATGTTAATGCCCAGCCTACCAGTAATCCATCCCTTCTCGACCTCATTAGCATGTGCGCCAACCAGCCCTATGGATTTACCTCCGTTCATTCTCAAACCTGAAGCCCTACCAAACCTCTCCAGTACACCCCCTATGCACTGAACGCTAGATTCAACCAACTCCGAACAAAGGATTAGATCGTCAGCATACATGACATGCGACACTGCCATTCCATCCCTGCCAATGAGGAAAGGCCTCCACCTCCCTTCCTCAACTTCCTCCAAAATCATTCTAGATAGCTTCTCCATTATAATCACGAACAAATAGGGGGATAACGGATCCCCCTGCCTAAGCCCCCTTCCAGACTGAATTTTCTCCAAAGGCAATCCGTTCCACAAAATAGAGAAGGACGACGAGCGGACGCAAGCCATAATAATTCCCCTGAGATTATATGGCAACGCCATCTCAGCCAGACACAATTCTAAGAATTCCTAATTCACCGAGTCATACGCCTTTGCGAGGTCTATTTTCAGAATAACCCCCTTCATGCCCACCGATCTGCTTTCCACCGCATACACCAGTTCTTGAACTAGAATGCCATTATCCCGAGTGCCGCGTCCGGGCAAAAAAGCAGATTGAAACGGTCCAATGTACTCACACAATAAAGGCCTGAGCCGGTTCGCAATGACCTTAGTAATAAATTTAAATGAAACATTGCACAAAGTAAGCGGCCTAAACTGCGTGATCGATTGAGGGATATCTACCTTCGGAAGCAAGATCAAGAAAGCATGCGCCAGATTTGGTGGTAAAACACATCGTTCAAAGGCCTCCCTAACCATATTGTAAACCCGTTCTCCAATATCTGACCAGAAAACCCTGTAAAACTCCGCCGGAAAACCATCCGGACCAGGTGCCGCATACGGCCGCAACTGCTTCTTTGCTTCATCCACCTCCTCCCTACGCACTGGGCTCTCAAGTTTCAATTTCCACCCTTCATCCACCTCATGCAGCGGTGGCAGCGACTCCTCCAACTCCTGTCGCGGCGTTGCTGCAAAAATTTGAGCATAATACTCATGGGCATGCCCCTGAAGCATTTCCTGATCAGTCTGCCATACCCCTTCCTCCACACATAGTCCATAAATCCTATTCCTCTTGCGTCGCACTTTGGTTCTGGCATGAAAGTACGCCGTGTTCCTGTTCCCAAGCATTACCCATTTATCTCTCGCTTTCTGAAACCACAATTTCTCTTCCTGTAGCAAAACCCCCTCCAACTCCTCTGTCAACTCCTTTTCTAGCCGAGCCAACCATGCAGAATCCCATACTTCCAATTGTTTCTCAATGCCCCGAATACGCCTCTCCAACCTTTTCTTTCTATCAATAATATTACCAAAGGTCTCAACATTGAATCTCACTGACTGTTGAGTGATTCCCTCCAGTAGGCCTTCAAGAGGAGCCTGTCCAAGCTCCGCACAACATTGCTTAATAAGTGGTCCATACTCCGCATGCTCCACCCAAGCAGATTCCCACCTGAAAGGACGTACTCGCCTTGCATCAAGCGAATTGCTGCACAACAGCAGGAGCGGACAGTGATCCAATCCCAATCGGGCGAGGTGCTGTACTCGTCCCTCACCAAACATATTATGCCACGCCATGTTCGCGACTCCCCTATCCAGTCTTTTCTGTATGCGGCTATCCGGTCCAACATTCCTTGCCCATGTAAACTGCGTCCCCACAAAAGGGATGCCCACCATCTGGCAATCGTCCAATGTTTCCCGAAATTCCTGGGCTCTATCCGGCAGAAAGGCCCCTCCGCTCACCTCTTCTTGCGATAGAATCTCGTTCCAGTCTCCCATAATCATCCATGCATCGGCAAATAATTCCGAGAGGCTTCGCAATCTCTGCCAATCCAGGCGTCTCCTCTGATAGTTCGGGTTGCCATATATGAAAGTGACTATCCAAGAGATCGAACGGCCCCTCAGTTCTAGACTGATCATCCTGTCCCGAATATCCACCACAGTGCATTGGCACCCACAACCCCTAGACTTAAAAACCCACAAACCTCCCGATCGACCCACCGTCTCTTGAATATATAATGCCTCGTATCCCAACCTCCAGAATAGCATACGTACTCTATCATATTTTCCTTGAGACTCCATAATGCACAGGATGTCCGGCGTGTTCATGCGGAGGCAATTAGCCAACCATCTTTGTGACACTTCCCCCATGAGACCTTGCACGTTCCAAGCAACAATTTTGAAATCCTTAAATTCCATCAATCACAGCTGTGGAGGTGTGCAAGCCCTGTCCTCCCTACTGACCATCCTCAAGTGCATCTACCCAACTCTCCTCCCTGGAGTCCGTCTCGCTCCTATTATCTCCACCTTCTCTCGAGTCAGTCCACCCTATGGCAAAGACCGGCGGACTTCCTCCCACGTTCAGCAGGCCCTCACCCTCGGTATCCTCGGCAACGCGAGTACGCTTCGCACCCTTCGGGGGCGACAGGATGCTGAGAAATCCTTGCCCCGCCGCTTTCTCCAATCCTTGAGGATGGAGCACCATACCTTTGCCTCCCTTGTCAGTCTCCGGAGGCTTAGTACCCTGCCGTTCCTGTGCAACCTGGGGGGCGTCACCCTCCCTATCCTGAACAACCTGGGAGACATCCGGTTGGGGCCTTGCTGCCTGTTTCGTCTCATGCACAGGCTGGGGCTGTCCAGCCTTCTGATCCCTTCCTTTTGGTGGAGGGCGACGACGACGTCTTTCCACCGTCATCCATTCACCATAGAGAGGGCCCTCTACGTCAACTTGCTCGGCATTGACAGCAGTAGCTGCTCTAGTATCCGGTGTACCACCCCCTCCATCAGATGTCCCGACCGGGGCCTTGCCCTTCCAAGCCCTTTCCCTTGCCTCCCGATTCCCTGCATCCTTATCCTCCTTCGTGCCCGACTCTTTCCCCTCCGGACATGCCCTGGCGAAGTGCCCATATCGTCCGCATGTCTTGCAAATCAAATGCAAACCCTCGTAGGCTACATGGATCCATCTTCCGTTGACTAAGAATTTCCCCAAGACGGGTTCTTTCAAATCGAGTTCAACGCAAACCCTGGCAAATCTCCCCTTTTCCTTATCCATCGTAAACTTATCAAATTTCACTACCTCTCCGATATCCGACGCAAAGGCGTGCAAAAAATCTTCCTTAAAGTGTTGTACTGAAAGCGCCATCAAACGTGCCCAGACCATAGTTTTGCTCACCTCCTCCGTAGCCGGATCAAACTCCTTTCTCCACTTCATGATCGGAAGATAATGATCGAATAGCATCCACGAGCCACCGTTGATCACTCGCTCCCGATATTCTGGCAACGCAAACTTGACTATATAATAGCCGAATCCAACGTCCACAAGGTCAAGGCCCCCTGCACACTTCCATAGTCGCTCAAGTCTGTCCTTCAAAACGCGGAAACCAACTTGCATGCCCATCGTCTTGACAATCAACGCCTCCTGCCACTCTTTGCCGACTTCCTCCTCCAACTTATCATCGACAATGAAACTAGGTATGCGCCTGTCTCCACCAACGTACTCCTTGCGGATCAGTTTCTTCCCTATCAAGTCTCTACGCATGGGCACGTCCTCAGTACCAGTCCTTCCACTATTCAAAGCCTCTTTGAACGAATAAAAATTCGATCTTGGTTGCTCAACAGGGACGCTCGACGGAGTCGCTTTGTCTCTCTCAGGGGAAACCCTAGCCATCCCGCCGCCGCTAGAGGTACGGAGAATTGACTTTTCATTTTTATTCATCCAAACATATTTTTTAGAAAAAGCCGCTTTTCAAACATTCAATCCAAACACAAAAATTACATGCTTTTGCTTTTGACTTCTGCTTCTGCTTCTACTTTTGGCTTCTGCTTTTTTCAAAAGCCAATCCAAATAGGCCCTAAGAGCCCGTTTGGATTGGCTTCTAGGGAGGTGCTTTTGGCTTTTGCTTCTGCCAAAAGCACTTATAGTAGAAATTAGGTGTTTGTTTTGGCTTTTAAGAAAAAGCAAAAGCACCTCGAAAAACCAAATAAATGCTTATGGGAGAAGCAGCCCAGGAGGGGCCCGTTTGGATTGGCTTTTGAAAAAAGCAGAAGCCAAAAGTAGAAGCAGAAGCAGAAGTCAAAAGCAAAAGCATGTCACTTTTGTGTTTGGATGGAATGTTTGAAAAGCGGCTTTTTCTAAAAAATATGTTTGGATGAATAAAAATCAAAAGTGCTTTTAGAGTGTGGTAATTACCAAAAAGGACATGCTACTTAATATGATAATAAGATATATTTATAGTGTAATTTATATTAAGTAGTGGGGGTATTTAAGTCCTTGCACATTTTACGAGGTGTTTTGGCTTCTGCTTTTGGGAGAAGCACCCCTGGGCTGCTTCTTCCAGAAGCACTTTTTTTGCTTTTCGAGGTGCTTTTGCTTTTTCTTAAAAGCCAAAACAAACACCTAATTTCAACTAGAAGTGCTTTTGGCAGAAGTAAAAGCCAAAAGAACCTCCCTAGAAGCCAATCCAAACGGGCTCGAGGTGCTTCTCCCAAAAGCAGAAGCCAAAAGCACCTCATAAATGTGCAAGGACTTAAATACCCCCACTACTTAATATAAATTACATTATAAATATATCTTATTATCCTATTAAGCAGCACGTCCTTTTTGGTAAATACATTCCAAAAGCACTTTTCATGTTTATTCATCCAAAACATATTTTTTAGAAGAGGTAATAACTAAAATAGGCCACCAGAAGGAGTCATTTCTACTTTTGGACCACCATATTTTGATTTAGGGAAATAGGGCATTAGAAGGATTTTGGGCCTGAATTTAGGCCATTGGGCTGGAATTCGGGCCGCGATGGCCTAAAAGTGGAAATGACTCTTTCTGGTGGCCTATTTTAGTTTTTGTGAATTATTTTTTTATTTTATGTAATTAAAATAAGTAATACTCATTCTGTGACATTATTTATGTCCTATTTTCTTTTTTTTATTGTTCTAACATTTTTTTTAATTTCATTTCCATTTTAAAAATAATTAAATATTAATTGCCAAATATACCCATGTCCGAAAAATTCCTTGCATTTAATACTAATTATTCCTACATAAAATACCATGTCCGAAAATTTTGGGATACTTATAATAAAACATGTTTATTTTTACTTTATAATTTATTTGAATATGTATTTGTTTTACTTATTTTATACTCCCTCTGTCCCAACTAAGATGTCCTGTTGGACTTCTGCACATAATCCAATGCACTTTTTTAATAGTTAATATCTCAAAATATATACAAGTAAAAATTTTGCAAAATATATATTCTAAAATTATACGATTAGACGAATCTAACAAGACCAAACTCGACTATTTTTTTCAAATATATACTTACAATAATATTAAGTCAAAGTTGAACAATGAACAGTGTCAAAAAGTCAAACGAGACATCTTACCTGGGACGGATGGAGTAATATATTTGAATTAATATTTATTTTATTACTTATATTACTCCCTCCATCCTATTAATAGTGTTAAAAAAAGGTAATGATAATGGCCAAAAATGACCATTATTTTCAATCCATTTCCGTGTCTTAAACGGGCATTTGATCGCATTCCGGTCTTGCATTAAGTAAGAAAGCAGTCGAATTGGACTGATTTATGCATAATTGTAAAAATAATAAGCTGGTGTGAAAAAGACATAAATATGTAATTTTATTACATATTTATGTTAGAAAAATCCAAAAACATGAGAAAAAGAAAAGGAAACAAAAAGATGGGAAAAAAGATAGAAAAGCCCACAAAAAGAATATTTTCGGCCCATCTGGCCCAATCCAGCAGGCCCAGGAAGACCTTTGTCGCGGAAGCCCCTTGGCGCGATGCAGTGTTCCGCGACAAAGGCATGTTCCGCGACCAAGTGGCCCAAATGAAGAGGAGACCAGCCAAGCCCCTTGGCGCGATGACCTTTGTCGCGATGGCATGCTCCGCGACAAAAGCATGTTCCGCGACCAAGATGCACAAATAGAGACACAAGACCCAGTCGAGAAGCCTTGCCACATGCAGTGTGTTCCGCGACCAACTTGATGCTCCGAGACAAAGCTGTGATGTGTGTGATGTCTTAAGACACAATGGGCTAGAATCAAGGCCCATGGGCTTAGGGTTACACTTCTATAAATATGAGGTGTCTCCCATGAGCTAAGGGTTGGCCAGTAGAGAGATTGAAATTGTTGTAGAGCTCTTGCAGGCAAGCTTAGGAGTTCTTCCTTAGGTAGAGTAGTTTAGGTTTATTTTCATGTATTATTTAATTTTTGCTCTTAGTTTAGCTTAGTTTAGTGTTTTTACTGTTCACAGTTGCTTAGATAGCCATTTTTATACCATGTTTTGGTTTCTAAACTCTTGTTTTAGGGTTTGTAATACCCAAATCATGGGTATTAACAATACCTCTTCAATAATATGGGAAAACATTCATCATTTGTGTCCCAAATCATGAAATGGGTCTCACACCCCATGGATTTATGCTTTCTTTTTCGTTTTGGGGTCTCTTGACCCCCATTATGCCTATTTATGTTTACTGTTAGCATTTTATGGATAATATTGTGTGGATGTGTGATCAAACCCTAGATTAGGACTCCTGCTTTATTTTAATATTCTGCCCATCCTTGTTATTTTTGTTTAAGCATGTTCTTCTTTATTTTGAATGTTTCTTGCTTATTTTTAGCTTAGAATAGCTTTTTGATCTGAAATAGGGTGAGATCACGCTGTTTGCATGCCACTGTTCATTTCTGCTTTTTCTGACTTTTGTCCTGAACCACCTTGGGCGCCAACCGCCTTCTGGCGGTGGTTCCGCGACAGAATGGCTGTTCCGCGACCAAGGTGTTTCAAGACACTTGTCTCCATAATTTAAAACCCTTTGTCGCGGAATACCTTGTCGCGGAGCCACGTTCCGCGACAAAACTGTCCATGCATAGCGACAAAGGAGCCAAACTCTTGCATTTTGTCTTCATGGCTTTTTGTCGCGGAATCATCTTGTCGCGGAGCCACGTTCCGCGACAAAATCCCATTCTGAGACAGAAAAATTATGCCATGTTCCTTGATCTTTGAACACTTTGTCGCGGAACACCTTGTCGCGGAACCACGTTCCGCGACAAAATTTCCATGCATAGCGACAAAGGTTCAAATGCTTTAGGAATTTTCTGAAAACACTTTGTCGCGATGTCACCCTTGTCGCGGAACCACGTTCCGCGACAAAATCTTGCATAGCGACAAAGAGGCGTTATGCTGCCAAGAATTCTAAAAACTTGTCGGGATGTCCATGTCGCGGATCTCGGTCCGCGACAAAATTTATGATATCGCGACAAGGGTTCCTCTCCCTCTATTTAATCCCAAACAACTTTCATTCTCTTCCTATTTTATATTGCAACACTCACATCATAACCCCACGGGTTAGGATGTAACATTCTGGAATTGCAATATAGGGTGTTATGCTGCCCAAATTTTGATTCTCCATTTGCATCACTTAATTAATTGAACCCTTGACTCATTAATGATTAAGGATTGAGATTAGTAATAATCAAACATCGACAATCATCATGATTAAAGGACCTTTGTTCAATTGCCATTAAAACATTCTTGTATAAACAAAATCTTGATGGCTTAAACAGATAATCTGGACTGTAATTAATTATGGTAGGAAGGATTATTTAAGACCATCACATGTGGACCCAATCCACAACCTTGCATGAGAAACCAATGTCTCTCATACAAGGAATCTTCTTTTATTTCTTATTTATTTTGTCTTTGTGTGTTGTGTGGAACCATTAGTAAAGAATACATCAGACTAATGTTGGCGGGTACTCCCTCATGGATAACTAGCTCGTATTCTGGGTATTAGTTACTAATTGTTATTTTGCATGGTCTGGACGATTGTCAGTGGAAGCCTTGGCGGTTCGCCCATCCGGGGTTATAATAGCTGCTCGGCTGACTCCCATCCAGATACAGTTTTATTTTTATTATTATCTTAATTTCCAAACCTAAATTCCAATCCGTACTGGGAGTCAGTTGGCATCAGTCAATGCCAACTGATGATCATTATAGAAGGGAAGCATGTAGGTTTTTATCCGAATTCACAGACAGTGGAGGCCCAACTGGTGTTGACACCACCACTATAGGGTCTAAGCTGTCTAAATTCGCTCCATCCGAGTAATTGGGAAATTGGACAGTAGATGTTTACAGTCCACCTGATTATTCTGCCATTACTTTGGTCCCTTGACTACTTCATGTCTGTGTTTTACCTTCTGTCTAGATCCGCATTTATATTTTGGGTCAATTAATTTTACACTTCCATATATCTTTATGCATGATAATATTATATACTATTGTGGTCTGTAATTATTTTGGGATCCTTCCCTTGGACAATAGAAGTCTAGATCTTAAAACAGATATTGCTTTATAAATTTCCAACAAAAACCTCTTTATAAAATCCGGATCTGAGTAAGGGATAAATTCTTCAGTTATGATTAATTCATATCCTGTCAAGGGTTGTATTTTGGGAAATTAAGAAGCAGATTCAGCGATTAGGTCTCGCCTAGACTGAAAGGGTCTGTGTTTTAACTGAGAGTCTAGTACCTGACAGGGAATGATTTTCAAACTCATTATTTTCCAAAATTGCTGGTTGATGGAAATGTAAGATTAAGTGCTACACCGAGATGGGGTCCACTTGGATTCAAATACAGTGTAGTAAATAATCTTAGAGGAACATCATCCAGGCCTTGGTTATTTTCCAAGATAGGGTTGAGTTTTCTTTCAACTGCTATCCTCTTCTGCCAAAGCCTACTTTATTAGTTCGTTTCATTAGTTTGTATCTCATAATCACCCGGAAGGAAGTGAACACACTAGTGGGTCACTGAGAGCCGGGAATTCTTGATCCATACCCCTTCATCCTGATGGGGAGCTGTCTTTTACTACCAGGGTCAGATTTTCAAAACCTCCGAGTGATAGGTTTTAAATGCTTTCTTTACCGCTTTCTTTTAACCGCTTTCATTAGAGGTCACTCGGTTGTATTGAGAGTTGTGTAACTGCTACTAGGATTGACAGTTAAGGGATAGTTTAGGGCTTACTTCAAATCTTTGGGTGTGACATGGGAGAATGATAGTGGTACTTGGCATTTCAATAAATGGTGTCGGGTGTTGCTTTTCCACCACAGATGAAGTAACACACCCAGGCCAGGGCAGTTACGAATCTGTGGTATCTTAGAATTTGCGGTCTTAAGAACATGTAAACTCATATTGCAAGTACCTGTCTGTTAAAGGGAAAGCCTTATTGAGAGCATGAGAATTAGCTATCTGATAGAAGTATCCCAAGCAAAGATCTGCGTATAAAAATGGAAGTTTAATATTGCTGTATCTCACTCTTGTCCAATTTTCATTCTTTTCTTCCTGTCCCTTCTGTCTACATTGTGATTCAACTTCACGGTTGGCACAATGCATCTTTTCCCTGCTTTCATAGATAATGTTTACTGCATTCCTAGAATAATTTTTATCCGCTTTCTAGAATAGATTTATTTGCTTTGTAGATTAATTTAACTGCTTTCGAGATCTAATTTAAATTCATGTTAGTAGGTATTAATCATCTTTCAAACCTATTGAGCAATACGAATGGAAAATCTAGTAAAACGACGTGGGACCTGCTTCTATCGCACATCCTCCAGTGAACGATCCGGTCTTACTATAAATTACTGCAATTTTTGACACCGTGCGCTTTCGGGGGCACAGTTTCTTAAACACGAGCAATAAAAACATGACTACTTATAAATATATCCCTAATCACAACCCCGCCATCATAAATTGGTTTCATTAAATAAAACCTAAACCAGGATCATGATTTTTCGGAAAATACTCATGTAGTGGGAATCAGTCAAAAGTTTCATGGCAGAAAATCTTATGGCAAGAATTGATGAGAAGTATCATGGCATATTTGCCGGGGATCCTCAGTGTGACAGGCTGAAGGTCAACCTATCCCGGCTATGCCATGAGATTTGTCAACATTTCATGACAGAGAGGACCACAGCGCCATTTGAAACCAAAGCACCACACTTGAGTAATAAAAAGACTAATAATCTTGATGTATCCCTAAACCCTTTTCCGTGAATCATAATTTTTTTCTTTTAATAGATCTAACCTGGTATAATTTTAGCAAAAGCTCGTGGGACGGAAATTGTCAAAAGTTTCATGGCGCCGTTGCCGGGGAGGATGCAGCGCCGTTTTATTTAGAGAATTACATTCCTCATTGCTCCTAGATTAGCCTATACATATAATTATAAATATTCACCTTCCGAACCACTTCTAACCTGGGGATTGTACAGGTACTGTCATTATTGAAGCCGTTGTTCTATGCAAAGGAGGAAGCAGACGCCAGCCGAGATCCCGTTTAATTCAGAGATAGAAAAGACAGCTCGACGTCTTAGGGCGGAGACTAAACGAAGAAGGGAACGGGAACGACAGGCATTACTTTCGCCAAGCACCAGCAGCGATATCTCCGAAATGGCAAACCCTGACATCCCACCAATCATTCAACCCAATCCCCCACTTCACAACATTGAGGAAGACCCCGAAGATGCTGATCATGGTGATTTGGATGATCCCCCTCCCCAGATCATACAAGGAGGTGGGAATCCACCAAACATGGAGCAGCAGCACTTCGAGGCACCCCCTCCCAACCCAAACCAAAACCCACCAAACAACCAAAACCAACCAAATCAGCAAAATTTCCCAAACCAACAGAATCAGCAATACCATAACCCCCATCAGAATCCCCCGAATCCGAATGATTTCAATGATCCGAGGAACTATTTCATGCCTCAGAACTACTACCCACAGCAGTACCAAGGCGGGCCTGAGAACAATCATCAAGCAGCAGCTGCTGCTGATTACATGCAGCCGATTTTAGAGCCATATCTGAACATTCCTGGACAAGCTCCATTCCTGGCCAGGAACTTCGAACTGAAACCGGCCCTAATCAATCTAGTCCAGAGCAACCAGTTTGCCGGAGCAAGTCATGAAGATCCCCATGATCACCTGCAAACCTTCCTAGAATTGTGTGACACGATCAAGAATCGTGATGTACCCGCAAACACTATTCGACTAAGGCTATTCCCCTTCTCTCTGACAAGCGGAGCACGAACATGGTACAAGTCACTGCCCGTAAATCAGAAGTCTACATGGGAAGATGTGATCAGAAACTTCCTAGCAAAATACTTCCCGGAGTCCAAGGTGGATGAATGCCGCTCCAAAATTGCGGAATTCAAGATGAAACCAGACGAGTCCCTGTATGATGCAAAGGAAAGATTCTTCAACCTACTCAGAAAGTGTCCTCAACATGGCTTCCATGACTGGGAGAGATTAAGAAAGTTCTACAGTGGTCTGACTCCAGCATGGAAATCCATGCTTGATGCTGCTGGTGGTCAACATTTGCTTTACATACCGATGGACCAAGCCTGGGCAAAGATTGAAGCCATGAGTGTAAACCGTTCTGTTCTAACTGATGATGGTAATCTCACTCCCCCTCGTAGTTTATGTGCTGTAGGTACAGTAGAGAAGTCAGACATTGAAAAACTTCAAGAGCAAGTGGCAGCGTTGTCTGTAAATCAAGGAGTTGGAAGTTCTGCGCAGGGACAGCAAACTGATGTGATCTGTGGACTGTGTCAAGGCGCTCATGCAACTGACACATGCGAGCAAGTCACAGCTGAGAGCTGTAACTATGCATGAGCTTTTCCAAATAGACACCCGAATTTGTCTTATTCAAACAACAACGCCTTGAATTCACATCTCTTGAATAAGCCACAACAACAATTCAATCCCCAGCAGAACCAAGGATTCAATCAGAACAGGGGCCAACATTTTCAGAATCCAGGTTTCCAACCTCAGATCCAGCAGAGGCCACCTCAGAATTTCCAGAACTTTCAGCACAATCAGAGTTTCCAGCCTCAGTTTGTCCCAAACCAAGGCCAGTGGAATCAGAATCAGCATCAAAATCAGAATCAGAATCAAAAGCCTCCTTCAAGGCTTGAGAATCTGATGACTGATTTCATCACTAGTCAGAAAGAGATCAACAATCAACTGCAGGCCTCCATCAGAAATGTGGAGACCCAAGTTACACAGATGGCTAATGAGATGCAGAAAAGGGACAAAGGAACATTGCCTAGTACTGCGGAAAAGAACCCGCAATGCAAGGCAATAACCTTGAAATCTGGAAGAGTACTAGCTGGACCAAAGGGAGCAGATACTGGAGCGGAATTTGAAGAAGATGATATTGTTGACAATGCTGGTAAGGAAGCTGATAATGGGAACGAAGCGGAAAAAGAGACAGCCGAATTGCAGACTGAAGCTGCGCCTGAAATGGCTGAAACAGATAAGGGTACAGGTGAAGGTACAACTTCCTTCCCTTCACCACCAAAAATTGCTAATAACAAGTACATGCCCAGGATTCCTTATCCTGCGCGGCTTAAAAATAAAGAACATGATCTTAAATTCAAGAAATTTCTGCAACGATTAAAGTCTGTAGAGATAACCATTCCTCTCACAGAAATGATTTCCGAAATGCCCATCTATGCTAAGTTCTTGAAAGAATTGATTTCAGGAAAAAGGCAGGTTGAGCAGGAAGAGGTAATTATTCTCAACAGCACATGCAGTGCCATCGTTCAGAGGAGAATGCCTGAAAAGAAAGAGGACCCCGGATGTTGCACACTTCCAGTACAATTCGGAAAGGCCAAAGTGAGTATGGGGCTTTGTGATTTAGGATCAAGCATCAATGTGATGCCACTAGCTATGGCTGTTCGCCTTAAGCTTGGAGAAATTCAACCAATCAAGATGAGACTGCAACTTGCAGACAGATCGATCACTCAGCCCGTAGGAATCCTCAAGGATGTTGTGGTCAAAACCGGGCAGGTTCTTTTCCCGGTCGACTTCATCGTCCTCGACATTGAAGAGGATTCTGAAATGCCGCTTATCCTTGGACGCCCATTTCTAGCCACTGGTGGTGCACTGATTGACGCTAAATCCGGAAAAGTCACCTTAAGGGTCGATGGCGAGGAGATCATCTTTGATATGGAGAAATTGCAGAAATTTCCGAATGACAGTTCTTGTTTCTCATTTGAAAATGTAATAGTTAGGGAAGAGCCAGACTCTGAACTTGATTGTGAAATGATGCTGGATGAACTATCAAAGCAGGTACTGAGGCCTGCTGGCGTGGAGCACAAAGGATGCAAAGCCGTTCACTTTGCCGATCCCGAAACAGGGGATTTGGAGGAATTTGACGGCATCGACTTCCATGATGACGTCAACCAAGAGGAGGAAGAGGATCCTGTACTGATGCAGGATCCTGAAGGTAAATCTGTTCTCCCACTACCCAATTCTCGCAAACTACTCCCTTCCGTTGAATGTCCACCAGAGCTTAAACTTAAAACATTACCCGATCATCTCAAGTACGCGTTTCTCGCAGAACATAAAAAGTTACCCGTGATTGTTTCGGCTAAGCTCTCCCAAGAGCAAGAAAATGCTCTGGTGGTCGTTCTTAAGAAACATGTACATGCAATAGGTTGGACCATTTCTGATATAAAAGGAATAAGCCCTTCTATTTGCATGCACAGGATTCTAATGGAAGAAGAGTTTAAACCCTCCCGTCAACCTCAAAGGCGATTGAACCCCCTTATGCAGGAAGTGGTAAGGAAAGAAGTTATCAAGCTCTTAGATGCTGGTATAATCTATCCTATCTCTGATAGCAAATGGGTTAGCCCAGTGCAGGTCGTACCCAAACGAGGAGGGATGTGCATAACCAAGAATGAGCAAGGAGAAGAGGTTGCAACCAGACCAGTGACCGGATGGAGAGTTTGTATCGACTACCGGAAGCTGAACGAGGCCACACGCAAGGACCATTTTCCATTGCCATTCATTGATCAGATGCTTGAGAGGTTGGCAGGGAGAGTGTTTTATTGCTTTTTGGATGGTTATTCTGGTTATAATCAGATTGTTATTTCCAGTGAAGACCATGAGAAAACCACTTTTACTTGCCCGTACGGCACTTTTGCCTATCGACGGATGCCTTTTGGTTTGTGCAATGCACCTGCTACTTTTCAAAGATGCATGATGTCTATTTTCTCTGAATTTATCGAAAAATGCATTGAGGTCTTCATGGATGACTTCTCTGTGTATGGAGATACGTTCGAAGATTGTTTGACCAATCTGCTAAGATTTTAAAGAGGTGTGAGGACACTAACTTGGTTTTAAATTGGGAAAAGTGCCATTTTATGGTCACTGAGGGCATAGTGTTAGGTCATCGCATTTCTCGTGCAGGCATTGAAGTTGATCCAGCCAAAGTTTCCATCATTTCAAATCTCCCTCTTCCTAACTCGATCAAATCAGTTAGGAGCTTCTTAGGGCATGCCGGTTTTTACCGGAGATTCATTAAGGATTTCTCTAAAATTGCCAAGCCGCTCACTAATCTGCTTTGTAAAGAAAATCCTTTCTTAATAAACGAAGCGTGTGTCCAAGCCTTTGACACGCTCAAGAAGATGTTGGTTTCTGCACCGATAGTGCAACCACCCGATTGGTCACTGCCTTTCGAGGTAATGTGCGATGCTAGTGGTCTCGCCGTAGGCGCAGTTCTTGGACAACATAAGGATGAGAGACACTGCGTAATTCATTACGCGAGTCACGCCCTGAATGAAGCCCAAGTTAACTACACCACAACGAAGAAAGAGATGTATGCTGTAGTCTTCGCATTTCACAAGTTCAGACAGTATCTGATAGGTACGAAGACCATAGTATACACCGATCATACAGCATTGAGATACTTGTTTAGCAAACAAGATGCAAAACCTCGATTAATCAGGTGGGTACTTCTGTTGCAAGAATTCGACATCATAATAAAAGATAGGCGAGGTCGAGATAATGGTGCTGCTGACCACTTATCTCGATTAGATAATGATAAAAAGGAAAAAGCCGTCAATGAAGATTTCCCGGACGAATAGTTGTTCGCGTTGCATATGCATAATCAAGCTTGTCCATGATTTTCCGACATCGCTAACTTCTTGGCATGCGGAGTAACCCCTCAGTTTTCGAACTATCATCAGAGGAATAAGTTCAAACGAGATGTATTAAGTTACTTCTGGGAAGAACCTTATCTCTTCAAACACTGCCCTGATTCAATAATCAGGCGATGTGTGACCGAGCATGAAGCTTATCAAATTGTCAGAAAATGCCATGAATCAGAATATGGAGGTCACCATGGTCCCGCTCGAACGGCCCACAAGGTCCTCGAATGTGGATTTTATTGGCCTTACATCTATGAGGATTGCAGGACATTTGTTAAGGGCTGTGACAGATGCCAAAGATTAGGAAACATCTCCAAGAGGGATGAGATGCCTCAAAAGGGGATTCTCACACTTGAGATCTTTGATGTATGGGGCATTGACTTCATGGGACCGTTTCCACCATCTGGTGGAAACTACTATATCTTGGTAGCTGTCGATTACGTATCCAAATGGGTCGAGGCTGTCGCATTACCGACCAATGATGGTAGACAAGTCATCAAGTTCCTCAAGAACAACATTTTCAGTCGATTTGGCGTACCTAGGGTGGTGATATCTGATGGAGGAACACACTTTATTAATAAAGGTTTTGAAACTTTAATGAGTAAAAATGGGATCCTCCATAAGATAGGCACGCCTTATCATCCTCAGACTAGTGGTCAAGTCGAAGTATCCAATCGCGAAATCAAACACATACTCGAAGCCACTGTCGGGATAACCCGTAAGGATTGGGCACGTAAGCTCAATGATGCTCTATGGGCATACCGCACAGCATATAAGACTCCCATCGGGATGTCTCCATATAGTCTGGTCTTCGGAAAAGCCTGTCATTTGCCCGTAGAGCTAGAGCATAAAGCTTACTGGGCCGTTAAAACGCTTAACTTCGATCCGAAAGTTGCTCAGAGCAAACGTAAGTTGGACCTCAATGAAATTGAGGAAATACGAGCGCAAGCTTATGAAAGCTCTCGAATTTACAAGGAGCGGACCCAGAAGTTGCACGATCGCCGGATTAAACCTAAGTATTTTTATGTTGGCCAACATGTGTTATTGTTCAATACTAGGTTGAAGCTGTTCCCCGGAAAGCTCAAATCTAGATGGGAAGGACCACATGAAGTACTAGAAGTGTTCAAAAATGGAGCTGTCAGGATCCGAACAGACAGGGGCGATATAGTGGTGAATGGACAACGATTGAAAGAATACCTTGGACAGTTCGATCCGGAGAAAGAAAGCCAAGCAGTGGCAGGCCCGGCTTACACTCAATAAGAAACAGCATTTAAAAACACAAAAAATTTTAGTTTATATATATATATATATATATATATAGTATATATTTACAGTACTTATTTCATGACGAGCAAGTACCCAAAGATCAATTAAACATTTAGAGTACTAAGACTCTAAATGTGAGGATGTTGATATTTGGAGAAAATCTAATGCATTTCATTCATCTATCTTGCAGAAGTTCGGAACCACCAAAAAGAGGAGCAGATAAGAGTAACATGGAAAACCAGGTTCTTGGTTGGATTAGTTCCATAAGTCTAAGAAAACGTTTTCGGAATTTGAAGAAATTCAATACCCGAAACAAAATTCACAGATAAATGGAACTAACCCAACCTAATTTTATGCAAGTGGATTATTTTAATTCTCAGCCCAGCATTTTGAATTTACTTGGACTGAATTTATTTAGCCCAAATCAAATAAAATGGACTCAGGCCCAACATCACACTCGGGCCCAGTCCAAGAAAATTTAAAAATTCAAAAAATTCTCTGTCGCGGAAGGTCCTTTGTCGCGATGTCATACATCGCGACCAGGCCCGTTCCGCGACAAACCCCCTTTTCCTTCTTAACCCTTCTCCGGTGATTGTCGCGATGCACCTTGTCGCGGAGCATGACTCCGCGACCAAGCCCTGCTCCGCGACATGATCTGCGTTGACTGTCTCCATACTGAACTTTGTCGCGATAGCCTTGTCGCGGAGCATGACTCCGCGCCCAACCCTCAACTCCGCGACCTCTCTGATGTCGCCGTGCCTTGTCGCGGAACCTTGTTCCGCGACAAAGTCTCGGATTCCGCGACAAAAGTTCAAGTATTTATACCCCCCCCACCCCCTCCAGTTTCTTTTCACTTTCTCTTGTCATTTCAACTCCCTCCAACTTCTTCATCTTCTTTTCCCCATTTTTCTCTCATCCGAACGAACACCACGTGTTCTTCGCACTCTTGCACTCCATTTCCAAAGGGAAACTATGGACCGATTTCATGGACTCCTCCCAAACCTTGGACCCGTGCCTAGATCCGAGCCAAGGGGGAGAGGGTAAACCCTGTTTTCGCCATGTTCATAGCACCCATTCGGGCCCTTTATTTTGTTTTTTTATTTTGTTGTGTTCTTGGTGTGATGTGGTTAATGTGTGCATTTAACTTTAGATTTTTTTGGAAGTTTTCAAAGTGCTCTCGGTTATGAGCACCATTTTGAAACGCCTGAAACCCCATTTTGAAACTGGTAATGGTTTTAAGTTTTTGAAGTTTTAAAACTGGAAAGAACAAACTGATGAACATTTGGGTATTGTTTTGAATATCTTAATGTTATTGGTTTGATTGATCTTGAGGTGATGTGCACAGTGTTGTGTTGGTGTAATAAAAGAGGTAAGATCTTTTTGGGCACATTTGTTCTCATGTTAGAAATCCCATGGGAATAAATGTTTGTTTGTTTATGGAAACATAGTACAAACACCCAATGAGAAACTTCCACTTTTAATAAAAGCAACCTTTTAGAAAAAGACAAAAAGAGTTATTTTTGTTTAATGTTTGACTTAAGCCTTTTGTTCCCAATGGAACACTAGTGTGAGTAAGATAGCAGTACTTTTGTCACCCAACTGCTATCCTTTTCAAAAATCCAAAATGGGACCACTCACATCCCACTTTTGTTAAATAAAACAAGTCAACCATTTTAAAATTAAAAACAGTGTTTGCAAATTTTTGGATGCTTTAACTGTCCAAACAGTCCAAGCTATCCAGAAATAGCAGATCCGTTCCGCCACGTCTCCATTGCACATTCCAATATTCGAGCATTCCATTTCCATTTATCCATCTCATTCCACTTCCAACAAGTATCTCGGACTTGTTTAATAAAACTGAAAATTTTTGGGCCCAATGGCCCATTAAAAAGATTTTAGGCCCAATGGCCAATTTTATTTTATTTTGGGCTCTTTAGCCCATTTAAAACCAAATATTATTTACATGTGCTTTAAATTAAAATTCAAGTCAGAAATTTAATAATCTCACATCTAGAGCAAAGCTCTAAATGTGAGGATGTTGGTTTCTGAACTTGAATAATTTCTGAAAATTATATAAAAATTGGATTCTTTACTTCTTATCTTTTCAGGGGTAATCCTCCCATTCCAGACCCTGCTCCAGAGGGAACCAAGTTGCTGGACTTACCGCTCGAACTCCTTGGTGAGATTCTCTCCCGGATAGGAGAGGATGAAATCAGGGAGGTGTTTGCTGCGCAACGGATATGCAAGAAGCTCAGGGATGCTGGGAACCTTGCCATCGTATACAAGCGATGCGAGGTTGACTCCTCCACTGTGAAGAGAGGGCAAGAAAGAATCCGTTGGCAGAAGGAGAGATTCCTGCAAACATGCATAGCTGCAGGAAACTTCAATCTCCAGATCATTCCAGCACTTATGGCGTTTGTAGAAGGGAATGAGGAGCACGTGAAACTTTTGACAATTTCCGTCCCACGAGCTTTTTCTAAAATTATACCAGGTTAGATTTATTAAATGAAAAGCGTTATGATTCACGGGAAAGGGTTTAGGGATACATCAAGATTATTAGTCTTTTTATTACTCAAGTGTGGTGCTTTGGTTTCAAATGGCGCTGTGGTCCTCTCTGTCATGAAATGGTGACAAATCTCATGGCATAGCCGGGATAGGTTGACCTTCAGCCTGTCACACTGAGGATCCCCGGCAAATATGCCATGATACTTCTCATCAATTCTTGCCATGAGATTTCCTGCCATGAAACTTTTGACAGACTCCCACTACACGAGTATTTTCCGAAAAATCATGATCCTGGTTTAGGTTTTATTTAATGAAACCAATTTATGATGGCGGTGTTGTGATTAGGGATATATTTATACGTAGTCATGTTTTTATTGCTCGTAGTTAAGAAACTGTGCCCCCGAAAGCGCACGGTGTCAAAAATTGCAGTAATTTATAGTAAGACCGGATCATTCACTGGAGGATGTGCGATAGAAGCAGGGCCCACGTCGTTTTATTAGATTTTCCATTCGTATTGCTCAATGGTTTTAAAAGGTGATTAACAACTACTGACATGAATTTAAACTAGATTACAAAAGCGATTAAATTAATCTACAAAGCAAATAAATCTATTCTAGAAAGCGGATAAGAATTATTCTAGGAATGCAGTAAACATTATCTACGAAAGCAGGGAAAAGGTGCATTGTGCCAACCGTGAAGTTGAGTCACAATGTAGACAGAAGGGACAGGAAGAAAAGAATGAAAATTGGACAAGAGTGAGATACAACAATATTAAACTTCCATTTTCGTACGCAGATCTTTGTTTGGGATAATTCTATCAGATAGCTAATTCTCATGCTCTCAATAAGGCTTTCCCTTTAACAGACAGGTACTTGCAATATGAGTTTACATGTTCTTACGACCGCAAATTCTAAGATACCACAGATTCGTAACTGCCCTGGCCTGGGTGTGTTACTTCATCTGTGGTGGAAAAGCAACACCCGACACATCATTTATTGAAATGCCAAGTACCACTATCATTCTCCCATGTCACACCCAAAGATTTGAATTCAGCCCTAAACTATCCCTTAACTGTCAATCCTAGTAGCAGATACACAACTCTCAATACAACCGAGTGACCTCTAATGAAAGCGGTTAAAAGAAAGCGGTAAAGAAAGCATCTAAAACCTATCACTCGGAGGTTTTGAAAATCTGACCCTGGTAGTAAAAGACAGCTCCCCATCAGAATGAAGGAGTATGGATCAAGAATTCCCGGCTCTCAGTGAACCACTAGTGTGTTTACTTCCTTCCGGGTGATTATGAGATACAAACTAATGAAACGAACTAATAAATTAGTTCGTTCCGGATGCACTCACTCAGGACTCAAAAGTAGGCTTTGGCAGAAGAGGATAGCAGTTGAAAGAAAACTCAACCCTATCTTGGAAAATAACCAAGGCCTGGATGATGTTCCTCTAAGATTGTTTACTACACTGTATTTGAATCCAAGTGGACCCCATCTCGGTGTAGGACTTAATCTTACATTTCCATCAACCAGCAATTTTGGAAAATAATGGATTTGAAAATCATTCCCTGTCAGGTACTAGACTCTCAGTTAAAACACAGACCCTTTCAGTCTAGGCGAGACCTAATCGCTGAATCTGCTTCTTAATTTCCCAAAATACAACCCTTGACAGAATATGAATTAGTCATAACTGAAGAATTTATCCCTTACTCAGATCCGGATTTTATAAAGAGGTTTTTGTTGGAAATTTATAAAGCAATATCTGTTTAAGATCTAGACTTCTATTGTCCAAGGGAAGGATCCCAAAATAAATACAGACCACAATAGTATATAATATTATCATGCATAAAGATATATGGAAGTGTAAAATTAATTGACCCAAAATATAGATGCGGGTCTAAACAGAAGGTGAAACACAGAATGAAGTGGTCAAGGGACCAAAGTAATGGCAGAATAATCAGGTGGACTGTAAACATCTACTGTCCAATTTCCTAATCACTCGGATGGAGCGAATTTAGACTGCTTAGACCCTATAATGGTGGTGTCAACACCAGTTGGGCCTCCACTGTCTGTGAATTCGGATAAAAACCTACATGCTTCCCTTCTATAATGATCATCAGTTGGCATTGACTGATGCCAACTGACTCCCAGTACGGATTGGGATTCAGGTTTGGAAATTAAGATAATAAAAATAAAACTGTATCTGGATGGGAGTCAGCCGAGCAGCTATTATAACCCCGGATGGGCGAACCGCCAAGGCTTCCACTGACAGCCATCCAGACCATGCAAAATAACAATTAGTAACTAATACCCAGAATACGAGCTAGTTATCCATGAGGGAGTACCCGCCAACATTAGTCTGATGTATTCTTTACTAATGGTTCCACACAACACACAAAGACAAAATAAATAAGAAACAAAAGAAGATCCCTTGTATGAGAGACATTGGTTTCTCATGCAAGGTTGTGGATTGGGTCCACAATTGATGGTCTTAAATAATCCTTCCTACCATAATTAATTACAGTCCAGATTATCTGTTTAAGCCATCAAGATTTTGTTTATACAAGAATGTTTTAATGGCAATTGAACAAAGGTCCTTTAGTCATGATGATTATTGAAGTTTGATTATTGCTAATCTCAATCTTTAATCATTAATGAGTCAAGGGTTCAATCAGTTAAGTGATGCAAATGGAGAATCAAAATTTGGGCAGCATAACACCCTATATTGCAATTCCAGAATGTTACATCCTAACCCGTGGGGCTATGATGTGAGTGTTGCAATATAAAATAGGGAGAGAATGAAGTTTGTTTGAGATTAAATAGAGGGAGAGGAACCCTTGTCGCGATATCATAAATCTTGTCGCGGACCGAGATCCGCGACATGGACATCCCGACAAGTTTTTAGAATTTTTGGCAGCATAACGCCTCTTTGTCGCTATGCAAGATTTTGTCGCGGAACGTGGTTCCGCGACAAGGGTGACATCGCGACAAAGTGTTTTCAGAAAATTCCTAAAGCATTTGAACCCTTGTCGCTATGCATGGAAATTTTGTCGCGGAACGTGGTTCCGCGACAAGGTGTTCAAAGATCAAGGAACATGGCATAATTTTTCTGTCTCAGAATGGGATCTTGTCGCGGAACGTGGCTCCGCGACAAGATGATTCCGCGAAAAAAGAGCCATGAAGACAAAATGCAAGAGTTTGGCTCCTTTGTCGCTATGCATGGACAGTTTTGTCGCGGAACGTGGCTCCGCGACAAGGTATTCCGCGACAAAGGGTTTTAGATTATGGAGACAAGTGTCTTGAAACACCTTGGTCGCGTAACAGCCGTTTTGTCGCGGAACGTGGTTCCGCGCCAGAAGGCGGTTGGCGCCCAAGGTGGTTCAGGACAAAAGTCAGAAAAAGCAGAAATGAACAGTGGCATGCAAACAGCGTGATCTCACCCTATTTCAGATCAAAAAGCTATTCTAAGCTAAAAATAAGCAAGAAACATTCAAAATAAAGAAGAACATGCTTAAACAAAAATAACAAGGATGGGCAGAATATTAAAATGAAGCAGGAGTCCTAATCTAGGGTTTGATCACACATCCACATAACATTATCCATAATATGCCAACAGTAAACATAAAAATAACAAAATGGGGGTCAAATGACCCCAAAATGAAAAAGAAAGCATAAATCCATGGGGTGTGAGACCCATTTCATGATTTGGGACACAAATGATGAATGTTTTCCCATATTATTGAAGAGGTATTGTTAATACCCATGATTTGGGTATTACAAACCCTAAAACAAGAGTTTAGAAACCAAAACATGGTATAAAAATGGCTATCTAAGCAACTGTGAACAGTAAAACACTAAACTAAGCTAAACTAAGAGCAAAAATTAAATAATACATGAAAATAAACCTAAACTACTCTACCTAAGGAAGAACTCCTAAGCTTGCCTGCAAGAGCTCTACAAGAATTTCAATCTCTCTACTGGCCAACCAACCCTTAGCTCATGGGAGACACCTCATATTTATAGAAGTGTAACCCTAAGCCCATGGGCCTTGATTCTAGCCCATTGTGTCTTAAGACATCACACACATCACAGCTTTGTCTCGGAGCATCAAGTTGGTCGCGGAACACACTGCATGTGGCAAGGCTTCTCGACTGGGTCTTGTGTCTCTATTTGTGCATCTTGGTCGCGGAACATGCCTTTGTCGCGGAGCATGCCATCGCGACAAAGGTCATCGCGCCAAGGGGCTTGGCTGGTCTCCTCTTCATTTGGGCCACTTGGTCGCGGAACATGCCTTTGTCGCGGAACACTGCATCGCGCCAAGGGGCTTCCGCGACAAAGGTCTTCCTGGGCCTGCTGGATTGGGCCAGATGGGCTGAAAATATTCTTTTTGTGGGCTTTTCTATCTTTTTCCCATCTTTTTGTTTCCTTTTCTTTTTCTCATGTTTTTGGATTTTTCTAACATAAATATGTAATAAAATTACATATTTATGTCTTTTTCACACCAGCTTATTATTTTTACAATTATGCATAAATTAGTCCAATTCGACTGCTTTCTTACTTAATGTAAGACCGGAATGCGATCAAATGCCCGTTTAAGACACGGAAATGGATTGAAAATAATGGTCATTTTTGGCCATTATCAGCACGCTTGTGAACTGCTGCGCCCAGGAATTGAGGACAACCACAAGGCGTCAATCTTCACCCGGGGACTGATGCTTATGAGTAAGACGGATGAAAGGCAAGTTGAACAAGGAATCAGAATGATCGAAAGGATGGTAACAGATCGGTCAATCCTTCAGTACACGTCTACCAACGTCCTCGGATGGATGACGGATGACCCAGACACTCCATACCTATGGGCAAACCAAGGGGACAGAATCTACTGCCCAAGGAGGCGTGAGCCCATGATGGACCATAACGGCTGGTGTCTGCGGTGTGAGTTGACCAGCTACATCCACTGGGCCAGATTTCTATTCTGAAGGAAGAAGATGAATCCCAGTCTATTAGGTTCTATTTCATTTCCATTTTAGTAGTAGTAATCTGCAAGGGATTCCTCCTTTTGTGTGTGCAGGTTTGTATTAACTGCACGAGAATCCCTTGCCACGGATGTATTTACTGCTTTCCCTAAATTGGAACTCAGTTTTTGAGACCACTGAACAATTCTTTACTGCTTTCCTTTGAAAAGATGTCTGTACAGTCCGAGATGAATAAGTGACTGTCAGGCCAAAAATATGCTGTTGACATATTCAGTATGTCAGCAGTGCCTCTTTACTGCTTTCAATTAAATAACGAGCAAAAATATGCATAAACTTGCTCTAAATTCACAGGTTGAATTTAGGCTTATGATTAAATTTTCAGACTTTCAAATTGGGATAATATAATTGAAGACATGCATGACATGAATTCCTGAGGTTTTGAGCTATAAAAATTTAATGATGCAATCAGCTTATTGGGTAATAAATCTGCATGTTAGAGATTTCGATTGAATAAATTGTTAGAATTAAGCTTTGATTAAATTTGAGAATATTGTATGACATGAATCAACCCAACCTTGTGAGATTTGAGCCATGAGTCACTTTTACTCATTCATTTTCTTTGATGTGTGAATCATTTTGATTAAAGGAAACTAGAACTTGCAATTGGGACCGATCCAAGACCATGCCATATTCCCGAAATCGAGCATATGATCGAGGCACCTAGAAAACCCAAAATTTTTGGCCTTCTTTTGAAATCCAAACCCAAAAACATTTTCCCTTTAGGATTAACCAATTTGAGCCTATAAGCCTAATTTTTCTTTGAAGCCCTCTATATTATTCATAGCCTTATAAAAAGACCAAGAAAATCAAACCCAAGTGTGCAAGGATGAATTCTATCAAAGGCATTAAATTTATGATCATCCAAAAAAGTATTAATCGGTATTCCATGAACCGATTCAAAAAAAAAAAAAAAAGAAGAAGAAGAAGTTGAATGTCATTCAACACAAATAAATTGCGAATGACAAGCAATTAGACAATAGTCTAATGTCATGCAAAAGAAAATCAAAAAGAAAGAAATAATGATGATCATAAAGTTTAAATAAAAATGCCAAGTTATGATAGAATAAATCTTTGCCACTTCTAGCCAATAATTCCCTTTTCCCACCTAATGTTACAACCGTACGCCCCGTTATAACCCTCAAATAAGACCTCGTGATCTCGATTCGAAGAAATGAGCCGGTGGCGAGTTGGTCTGGTTACAAGCTTATGGGATAATTTAATTAAATTTGCTTTTGAGCGTTCATGATTAAACCCCAATTGAGAGTGAGTGAATTTTTCCGATTCTCTTATATGTGAGGCTTGTCTTATTACACATGTTCATGTCATCCTCTAATTCTCATCCCTAATCTTTGCATTTTTCAAACATGATATTCATGAAAGGTTGATGATGATGTTTGATTTGTAGGCCCGATATAGTGAACAAGTATCATTTCATTAAACACTGCAATCAAGGGAGTTTAATACTTGTAGTTTTTGATTGTCTTATCCCAATCCATAAAGAATGTGAATTATGAAGCCACGAAAATGAATTGAATATGTAGAGTCCGTGTTCTTACGAACATTGACTCTGACTGCTCGGGGACGATCAGTATTAAATGTGAGGATGTTGATAATGGCCAAAAATGACCATTATTTTCAATCCATTTCCGTGTCTTAAACGGGCATTTGATCGCATTCCGGTCTTGCATTAAGTAAGAAAGCAGTCGAATTGGACTGATTTATGCATAATTGTAAAAATAATAAGCTGGTGTGAAAAAGACATAAATATGTAATTTTATTACATATTTATGTTAGAAAAATCCAAAAACATGAGAAAAAGAAAAGGAAACAAAAAGATGGGAAAAAAGATAGAAAAGCCCACAAAAAGAATATTTTCGGCCCATCTGGCCCAATCCAGCAGGCCCAGGAAGACCTTTGTCGCGGAAGCCCCTTGGCGCGATGCAGTGTTCCGCGACAAAGGCATGTTCCGCGACCAAGTGGCCCAAATGAAGAGGAGACCAGCCAAGCCCCTTGGCGCGATGACCTTTGTCGCGATGGCATGCTCCGCGACAAAAGCATGTTCCGCGACCAAGATGCACAAATAGAGACACAAGACCCAGTCGAGAAGCCTTGCCACATGCAGTGTGTTCCGCGACCAACTTGATGCTCCGAGACAAAGCTGTGATGTGTGTGATGTCTTAAGACACAATGGGCTAGAATCAAGGCCCATGGACTTAGGGTTACACTTCTATAAATATGAGGTGTCTCCCATGAGCTAAGGGTTGGTTGGCCAGTAGAGAGATTGAAATTCTTGTAGAGCTCTTGCAGGCAAGCTTAGGAGTTCTTCCTTAGGTAGAGTAGTTTAGGTTTATTTTCATGTATTATTTAATTTTTGCTCTTAGTTTAGCTTAGTTTAGTGTTTTTACTGTTCACAGTTGCTTAGATAGCCATTTTTATACCATGTTTTGGTTTCTAAACTCTTGTTTTAGGGTTTGTAATACCCAAATCATGGGTATTAACAATACCTCTTCAATAATATGGGAAAACATTCATCATTTGTGTCCCAAATCATGAAATGGGTCTCACACCCCATGGATTTATGCTTTCTTTTTCGTTTTGGGGTCTCTTGACCCCCATTATGCCTATTTATGTTTACTCTTAGCATTTTATGGATAATGTTGTGTGGATGTGTGATCAAACCCTAGATTAGGACTCCTGCTTTATTTTAATATTCTGCCCATCCTTGTTATTTTTGTTTAAGCATGTTCTTCTTTATTTTGAATGTTTCTTGCTTATTTTTAGCTTAGAATAGCTTTTTGATCTGAAATAGGGTGAGATCACGCTGTTTGCATGCCACTGTTCATTTCTGCTTTTTCTGACTTTTGTCCTGAACCACCTTGGGCGCCAACCGCCTTCTGGCGCGGAACCACGTTCCGCGACAGAATGGCTGTTCCGCGACCAAGGTGTTTCAAGACACTTGTCTCCATAATTTAAAACCCTTTGTCGCGGAATACCTTGTCGCGGAGCCACGTTCCGCGACAAAACTGTCCATGCATAGCGACAAAGGAGCCAAACTCTTGCATTTTGTCTTCATGGCTTTTTGTCGCGGAATCATCTTGTCGCGGAGCCACGTTCCGCGACAAAATCCCATTCTGAGACAGAAAAATTATGCCATGTTCCTTGATCTTTGAACACTTTGTCGCGGAACACCTTGTCGCGGAACCACGTTCCGCGACAAAATTTCCATGCATAGCGACAAAGGTTCAAATGCTTTAGGAATTTTCTGAAAACACTTTGTCGCGATGTCACCCTTGTCGCGGAACCACGTTCCGCGACAAATAGCGACAAAGAGGCGTTATGCTGCCAAAAATTCTAAAAACTTGTCGGGATGTCCATGTCGCGGATCTCGGTCCGCGACAAAATTTATGATATCGCGACAAGGGTTCCTCTCCCTCTATTTAATCCCAAACAACTTTCATTCTCTTCCTATTTTATATTGCAACACTCACATCATAACCCCACGGGTTAGGATGTAACATTCTGGAATTGCAATATAGGGTGTTATGCTGCCCAAATTTTGATTCTCCATTTGCATCACTTAATTAATTGAACTCTTGACTCATTAATGATTAAGGATTGAGATTAGTAATAATCAAACATCGACAATCATCATGATTAAAGGACCTTTGTTCAATTGCCATTAAAACATTCTTGTATAAACAAAATCTTGATGGCTTAAACAGATAATCTGGACTGTAATTAATTATGGTAGGAAGGATTATTTAAGACCATCACATGTGGACCCAATCCACAACCTTGCATGAGAAACCAATGTCTCTCATACAAGGAATCTTCTTTTATTTCTTATTTATTTTGTCTTTGTGTGTTGTGTGGAACCATTAGTAAAGAATACATCAGACTAATGTTGGCGGGTACTCCCTCATGGATAACTAGCTCGTATTCTGGGTATTAGTTACTAATTGTTATTTTGCATGGTCTGGACGATTGTCAGTGGAAGCCTTGGCGGTTCGCCCATCTGGGGTTATAATAGCTGCTCGGCTGACTCCCATCCAGATACAGTTTTATTTTTATTATTATCTTAATTTCCAAACCTAAATTCCAATCCGTACTGGGAGTCAGTTGGCATCAGTCAATGCCAACTGATGATCATTATAGAAGGGAAGCATGTAGGTTTTTATCCGAATTCACAGACAGTGGAGGCCCAACTGGTGTTGACACCACCACTATAGGGTCTAAGCTGTCTAAATTCGCTCCATCCGAGTAATTGGGAAATTGGACAGTAGATGTTTACAGTCCACCTGATTATTCTGCCATTACTTTGGTCCCTTGACTACTTCATGTCTGTGTTTCACATTCTGTCTAGACCCGCATTTATATTTTGGGTCAATTAATGTTACACTTCCATATATCTTTATGCATGATAATATTATATACTATTGTGGTCTGTAATTATTTTGGGATCCTTCCCTTGGACAATAGAAGTCTAGATCTTAAAACAGATATTGCTTTATAAATTTCCAACAAAAACCTCTTTATAAAATCCGGATCTGAGTAAGGGATAAATTCTTCAATTATGATTAATTCATATCCTGTCAAGGGTTGTATTTTGGGAAATTAAGAAGCAGATTCAGCGATTAGGTCTCGCCTAGACTGAAAGGGTCTGTGTTTTAACTGAGAGTCTAGTACCTGACAGGGAATGATTTTCAAACTCATTATTTTCCAAAATTGCTGGTTGATGGAAATGTAAGATTAAGTGCTACACCGAGATGGGGTCCACTTGGATTCAAATACAGTGTAGTAAATAATCTTAGAGGAACATCATCCAGGCCTTGGTTATTTTCCAAGATAGGGTTGAGTTTTCTTTCAACTGCTATCCTCTTCTGCCAAAGCCTACTTTTGAGTCCTGAGTGAGTGCATCCGGAACGAACTAATTTATTAGTTCGTTTCATTAGTTTGTATCTCATAATCACCCGGAAGGAAGTGAACACACTAGTGGGTCACTGAGAGCCGGGAATTCTTGATCCATACCCCTTCATCCTGATGGGGAGCTGTCTTTTACTACCAGGGTCAGATTTTCAAAACCTCCGAGTGATAGGTTTTAAATGCTTTCTTTACCGCTTTCTTTTAACCGCTTTCATTAGAGGTCACTCGGTTGTATTGAGAGTTGTGTAACTGCTACTAGGATTGACAGTTAAGGGATAGTTTAGGGCTTACTTCAAATCTTTGGGTGTGACATGGGAGAATGATAGTGGTACTTGGCATTTCAATAAATGATGTGTCGGGTGTTGCTTTTCCACCACAGATGAAGTAACACACCCAGGCCAGGGCAGTTACGAATCTGTGGTATCTTAGAATTTGCGGTCTTAAGAACATGTAAACTCATATTGCAAGTACCTGTCTGTTAAAGGGAAAGCCTTATTGAGAGCATGAGAATTAGCTATCTGATAGAAGTATCCCAAGCAAAGATCTGTGTAACACCCCTGTTTTTCCCAATTAACGATTACAGCGGAAGTTACTCATGGGAAACCCGGGGCTGTTACCGCCACACTCCCAAATAAGTTTGCTTTGGCCTGGCCTCGGCTTACTTAATTAAGAAGTGCTAAGGCTAGTTAAATCAGAACCAATTTAAATCAACTGTGTAATATATTATGCCTTTAACATAAGCATAGTAGAGTTTAATTTAAAATGACGGCTAAGGCTCGCCGTCCCCAAAACAAGTTTCTTATATAAAACGACAAAAATTTAAAAAGGAAATTTGCAAAAACATGACGGCTAAGGCTTGCCGCCCCCAAACCAAGTTTCTTTTACAAAATGACAAAAAGTTTAACAATTTAACCGTTTAATGCACAAAAGTGGTACTGATTCCCATGCCCGTGCCCATGCCTTCTATGATGATCCACAAATATCAAATCCTGAAGAGAAAAAGATAAATAGGATTATCAGCACACCGGCTGAGCAAGTAAAATTTTTATCCCTTGGACCAAAATAATTAAAATATCACACAAACAGTAAATGGCATGTCAAACCGTTAAATTATTCAATCCACACGTAGCTCGACTATGATGACAACACCCGGGGTATCTCATAGGACCTAACATGCTCACATAGTGACCGAAGTCAACTATGGTATACAAGGACGGCCCTTCCCTGCATCTAGAAAACTGATTGGGAGACCCTTGGTCAACCACAACCCTTTTCATGGGATCCATTGGATAACCCATGACATACTTGCGACGACATCTACCTCTTTGATATACGCCGCACAACAATAAATCAATAAACACATGCCATACACTGAAAAATTTATATCTCATATGCATGGCTTAGCCCAAAATAATTAAACATATAGTGGGACATTACCTCTGCATAAATCAATTGCATGAATAAACCCTAAAATTAATAAAACATAAAGGGAATTAAACATGCAAAATACTCTTGGGATAAAGCCCGCAGAACAAAATTCTACTTACTATTTCCTTCCGTAGATAGTGTTATGTAGCTTTCTCCAAGTCCACCACTCTCTCCTCTCAATTATTATTGCTTCTAATATATATGTATCTTTAAAAGCACTCTTCTCGTACAAAACTATGGTGATATGGTGATTTGAATGAGTGCCTAAACGTTCCTATTTATAAGGCCAAGGGTGGTGCATGCTTATATAGTTTTTTTTTTTTTTTTTTTTTTTTTTTATTAACTAGCATTGCTGACTATGCCTAGCTATTGGTTATAGCTTTAACATGTGTTAATGTCCACAATAATCCACGTATAGGCAACGTATATGTGTATTTCTTCATACTTCTACACGTATAAACACACCTATTTATGTTAATGCACGTAAGCTTCAATCAAGTGAGCAATATAATAATTATTTTAGTTAATTTTAAATCTATTATAGCTAGTACTATGTCCAGCCACGTAATCTCTTTAGAGTATACTTGTTGTATTGAGCATCTCATTTTTATTATTTATTTCTATTATCTATTTGCTGTTTCTTTTTCTTTTTTTTTTTTTTAACCTCCGTGTATGTATTTTCTTAATCTGTATTTTCCCAATTCAATTATATTCCTTAAAAAAATATTATCAACATAGCTATTTTTCGGGGTATTACAATCTACCCTCCTTAAAAACAAACTTCGTCCTCGAAGTTCACTCAGATAAACTATTGCAAGATTAAAAATAAGGTTAGCATACAATTACCTTATTCTCTATGGGGCTGGGTTACGGAATCTCTTCCTCCACTTGTTTTCATAGCTATGTCCCCTATAGCTGAATTGGCTTCGAGAAATAACTCTGGGTACTTAGCTTGTATTTCTGTCTCAGATTCCCATGTGGCATCATTTTCATCATGGTTTGACCATTGGACTTTGACCATGCGAATGACTTGGCGTCTTGTGACTCGCTCTTTAGTATCTAAGATTTTAACTGGTCTCTCTTCATAAGTAAGGTCGTCATCCAATTCAATTACCTCTGATGGAATCACTCTGTGAAGGTCATGATGATACTTTTTAAGTTGTGACACGTGGAACACATCATGAACTCGAGATAATTCTTCTGGTAAGTCCAGTCGATATGCTAATGTACCAACTTTTGCAATGATATCGAATGGTCCAATGTAACGAGGACTTAGCTTCCCACGTTTACCAAATCGCATCACTCCTTTCATAGGGGATACTTTTAGTAATACCTTGTCACCTATTTCGTACCCTCCTTCTTGCCTTCCTTGGTCTGCATACGTCTTTTGTCGATCTTGGGCTGCTTTCATCTTGAGTTGGACTTTCTCAATAACACATTTTGTTTCCTCAATTAGTTGTGGTCCAACAGGAATTGGTTTCTCGCCCTTAGTCCAGCAAAGTGGACTTCGACATTTCCTACCATACAACGCTTCAAATGGGGCCATGCTAATACTAGCATGGTAACTGTTGTTGTAACTGAATTCTACCAGTGGTAGGTGATTCTCCCAACTTCCTTGGAATTCTAAAGCGCAGGCTCTTAACATGTCTTCAAGAGTCTGGATGGTTCTTTCAGTTTGTCCATCGGTTGTTGGGTGAAATGCTGTGCTCATCTTTATTTTAGTACCAAAGGCTTCTTGTAACTTAGTCCAGAAATTCGAGACAAATCGACGGTCTCGGTCTGAAACAATGTCTTGAGGAATCCCATGCCTCCTTACGACATTCTCAATATAGGCCTTGGCTAGCTGATCCATACTCCAGGTTTCTTTCATGGGTATGAATATAGCTGCCTTTGTCAATCTATCGACAATGACCCATATCTTATCATTTCCTTTGGGCGTCTTTGGCAATCCTGAGATAAAATCCATGGAAATACTATCCCATTTCCATTCTGGAACTTCTAGTGGTTTTACCAATCCAAGGGGTTTCTTCCGCTCGGCTTTGACCTTTTGACAGGTCAAACATTTTTCCACGAATTCCGCTACCTCTCGTTTCATTCTAGGCCACCAAAAGACTTTTCTTAAGTCTTTGTACAACTTGTCTCCTCCAGGGTGTACAGAATAAGGAGTTTCGTGTCCCTCTTCGAGGATACGTCTCTTGAGGTCCTCGCATGCTTTTGGCACGCACCAACGACCCTTAAATCGGATACTGCCATCCTCATGAATCTTGAAGTCCATAGCTTTACCTTGAGTTATATTTGCTTTGATCCTTTCCAATTTGATGTCACCAGACTGTCTTTTTCGAATTTCGTCAAAAATAATTGGCTGGATTGTGATGGCATTGATTTGCTGAGTAGGTGTACCTTGGTATACCAATTCAATATCAAATCGTGCCAATTCCATATATAACGCGTGCGGCAAGATTCTTGCGTTACCCAGATGTTTTGACTTTCGACTTAGTGCATCAGCCACTTTATTGGCTTTTCCCTCATGATATGTAATGCCTAAGTCGTAGTCCTTCATTAGCTCTAACCATCGCCTCTGGCGCATGTTGAGCTCTTTCTGAGTATAGATATATTTTAGACTTTTGTGGTCTGTGAATATCTGACATTTTCTTCCATACAAGTAATGCCTCCATATCTTCAAGGCGAAGACAACTGCAGCTAACTCCAGATCATGAGTTGGATAATTCTCTTCATTTGGCCTTAGCTGTCGAGAAGCATATGCTATGACTTTTCCTTTCTGCATCAACACGCATCCTAGCCCAAATTTGGAAGCATCACTGTAAATTTCAAAATCGTCTTGTTCATTGGGTAAGGTTAGGACTGGTGCGGTGGTTAGTTTTTCTTTTAATGTCTGAAAGGCAGCTTCACATTCAGGTGTCCATATAACCTTTGATCCCTTCTTCAAATTTTGCGTTAGCGGTCTCGCAATTTTTGAGAAATCCTTGACAAATCTCCTATAATAGCCTGCCAAACCGAGGAAACTTCTTATCTCAGTTTGTGAGGTCGGTACAGGCCAATCCTTTACTGCTGTTACTTTAGCAGGATCAACTGAAATTCCATCGGCTGAGACAATGTGACCAAGGAATGCAACCTTGTTTAGCCAAAATTCACATTTAGACAATTTGGCATACAACCGATGGGTTCGTAATGTTTGTAACACCTGGTGTAGATGTTCTTCGTGTTCTTCCTCATTCTTGGAATAGACCAATATGTCGTCAATAAAGACAACTACACATTTGTCTAATAGTTGTCGGAACACGTTGTTCATGAGGGCCATGAACACTGCTGGAGCGTTGGTCAAACCGAATGACATTACGGTGAACTCAAAATGCCCGTATCGTGTTCGGAATGCCGTTTTCGGAACATCCTGTTCAGCTATTCTAAGCTGGTGATATCCGGACCTCAAATCAATCTTTGAAAAGATTCTTGCTCCTTTAAGTTGATCAAATAAGTCATCAATTCGAGGTAGCGGGTATTTGTTCTTCACAGTTACTTGGTTAAGGCCTCTGTAATCCACACAGAGTCTCATGCCACCATCCTTCTTTCGAACAAACAGTACAGGTGCTCCCCATGGAGATGTACTGGGACGAATGTATCCCCTTTTTAAAAGGTCATCGAGTTGTTCTTTCAATTCCTTTATCTCAGCTGGTGCCATTCGGTATGGAGCTTTTGATACAGGCTCCGTACCTGGGATTAAGTCGATCGTGAATTCTATTTCACGTTCGGGTGGCATTCCTGGGATATCTGCAGGAAATACATCGGGATATTCTCGAACTACTGGTATATCATTTATCTCTATATCGCTTACTTGCAGATTCTGGAAATAGCAAAGGTAAAGGGGGTTCCTTTTTCTTATCAACGTTGCCAGCTGCATACACGATACAATTTTCGTGGTTGGCTGTTTCGGCTTTGCATAGAAGGATACTCGTTTTCTATTAGCCCCATATATAGTTATCTTTTGAAGAGCACAATTGATGTTAGCCTGATAGTGCGTAAGCCAGTCCATTCCTAAGATAACATCAAAATCTCGCAGTTCGAATTCTACGAGGTTGGCTGGAAACTCGATATCGCAAATGCGAATAGGAATCTTCTCATAACGTCTTGAGCAATTAACAATTGTTCCGTTGGGTAGAGAAATTCCTAAACCTATCTTCTGGGGTTTATTGAGTCCCAACTCGGGCAATTTTCTACAAGATATGAAGGAACAAGTAGCTCCAGAATCAAACAAAGTACGAACTGAGGAACTTTTAATTTTAAAAGTACCTTCTATCACATCTCCTGCGTTCTGAATGTCTGCTTGATTAATCACGTTCAGTCTTCCTTGATTAGCTCCACCTTGGTTTTGCGGGTTTCTATTGACTACTCCTTGGTTGGCGGGAAATGTTGGTCGTTGTCCTTGATTTCTTCTGTCGTTATTAGGCATCTGGGGACAGTAATCTTCTTTTCGCAGATCCGCCCGTATTCGACTAGGGTCAAGCCTTATTTGACACTCTACCGCCATGTGTCCTTTCATTCCGCAGCGATAACATTCATCACCTCGGGGACATTGCTGCATTGTATGTTTCTTGTTACAACGACGACATGGGGCAGGGATTGGCTCTCCATTCCGGTTAGTGCGAATTACCGGGACATTCCAGTTATTCCTTTGGAAATACTTCTTTTGATTTTGACGGATGTCCTTTGTTTCTTCAATCTTCCTTTTCCCTTTATCTTGTGGTGCAGATTTGGAATTTCCTCCTTTATGCTCGTCCCCTTCTACCATCTCGACTGTCATAGCTCGATTGTAGACTTTCTGCAAGCTCATGAATTGCTTTCCTCCGAATGCCTTTCTTATGTTTCTATTCAAACCAAGCTCAAATTTTTGGGCTTTAGTTTGCTCGGTTGCTACCAGGTCGGGGGCAAACCTCAGGAGTTCAGTAAACTTAGCATAGTACTGCTGGACCGACAAGTTACCCTGCTGGAGAGAAATAAACTCCCCATACTTGGCATTCTTGAGGCTAATCGGGTAAAATCGTTCCCTCAAGTTTTTCTGAAATTCTTCCCAAGTAATTTGGCGGTTCTCCAAGGATCTCCACCAAGTATTTGCAATGCCCGTCAGGAAGAAAGTAGCCACTCCCACCTTCCTTTCTTCGGGACACTCAACTGCCTCAAGCAGTTTCTCAAGAGATTCAATCCATCCTTCCAACTTGGCTGGATCCTCCTGTCCGGCATATCGAGGCGGTTGAAACTTATTAACAGCTTCAATAAAATCCCCTTGTGTCTCTCCACGACATTCTTCTTTTTCAGCTTGTTTTTGAACTACTGCTCCAAGAGTGAGTAGCAGTTGTTCTATTTGATGCTGACGGTCTTCGTTTTCAGCCATGTTTGTGCAAATGTTAGCGTTAATTTTAACGTTTCTGGTTCGTATCTGCCAATAAGTTAGTTTATTAGATTGATATTAGAGAAATAATTAGCAAAAATTATATCATATATAACTAAGGAAATACATTACAAAATCGTCAGTCTAATATACATATATATATCCCGCCGAGACTGACATATATAGAACTTCTAACATATCTCAATTCTAATATAGTAGGATTTTCAAAAGGACTTCTAAGCTTTTAATCCTGGATAATCCTTGTGCGACAGTTCCAAAACATGTGCCCCTTCTTTCCGCAACGAAAGCATTCCCCATTACTGGGGCATCTCCATGTCAGGTGCCTTCTCCCACACTCCTCGCAGGGTGGTGGAACAGGATATTCCCCTGGATTTTCTCTTTCTTGGATGAGAAACTCATTTTGTCTTTTCAAATTATCCACTTTCATCTCGTGCTCGGTCGCCAAACTTTCATAATACCTAACCATGATTTTTAGTTCACGTATTTCTCTATCTTTCTTGAACATTTCTTCCTCGGTCCAACGTATATAATCCCTCTCTACAAGTAATTCTCCTTTTAGGTGTTGGATTTCTTCCTGTAGCTGGATCCAATCATCCATGATTTCTTTTCCCTTATAGTTGTCCATCTGCAAATAACACTTGTAATAAATAGGACAAGTAATAATATTACAACTATTCTTTTCCGTATTAAATTTCGTATCTAAAACTATGGCTTTTAAACTAAATGTTATTATCGTATGTTCTATTAGATTTTGCTAGTATAATTGATTTTATTACAAACTATATATATATATATATATTCATCCAACTATTCAAAATTCAAATAGTAACTAGGCAAAATTACAACTACCGACTTGGATATACAAAATATTCAAAATTTCCAAGGTTTTTTTTTTTTTTTTTTTTTTTTCTACATAGTCATAACTTTTAATATGCTAGTCTAGTGAAAAACATGCTGATACTAAACATCGTGACTAAGGCTGGTTGGATGATACTCCGGAGACAAGGTGTGCTGGCGTCCGAACTCTGGCTCTTCCTTGGGATCCTCTTCTGTGTTGCTCCCTTCAACATGCTCACTCTGGCTTGATGATCGGAGGCCCCTATAGTATTTTTTTACCTTGTGCCCTTTTCTCTCCATGTATGCAATTCTTTTGTTCAGACGTCCTATAGTGCCTAAGTGAAGGCTAACCTGTTCCTGTGTGTTTTTCAGCTCCTCTTTTAATTCTGCTATCTCATCTGCTTGCTTAGCACATAGCTCATCTAGTTCATCCCTTTGTGTTACGGCCAACATCCACTTATTATTGAGTTCATTTTCCAGATTAAGATGCATTTCCGCCTCTACAAATAGTTGATTTTTTAGTTGATCATTTCTTGCGCTAAGATCATCCGCTCTAGCCTGCTCTCTTTCATTGATTTTTATTATTTCCTTCACCAAATCCGGGACTAGTCCAATTATGCTACTGTTATTATCTCCCATCTAGCAAACAAAATCATCACAACATAATAATAAGCACAATGCAATTACAGAACATACATAGCAATAAGAGTTGTGCCTAATGCAAGTGCATTGTGTTCCCTTTCCCAAAATATATATATTTTTTATAATATAAAATTATCTTTCAAGAATTTTGACTCAAAAGAATTTTCTGAATAGCTCTGATACCAACTTGTAACACCCCTGTTTTTCCCAATTAACGATTACAGCGGAAGTTACTCATGGGAAACCCGGGGCTGTTACCGCCACACTCCCAAATAAGTTTGCTTTGGCCTGGCCTCGGCTTACTTAATTAAGAAGTGCTAAGGCTAGTTAAATCAGAACCAATTTAAATCAACTGTGTAATATATTATGCCTTTAACATAAGCATAGTAGAGTTTAATTTAAAATGACGGCTAAGGCTCGCCGTCCCCAAAACAAGTTTCTTATATAAAACGACAAAAATTTAAAAAGGAAATTTGCAAAAACATGACGGCTAAGGCTTGCCGCCCCCAAACCAAGTTTCTTTTACAAAATGACAAAAAGTTTAACAATTTAACCGTTTAATGCACAAAAGTGGTACTGATTCCCATGCCCGTGCCCATGCCTTCTATGATGATCCACAAATATCAAATCCTGAAGAGAAAAAGATAAATAGGATTATCAGCACACCGGCTGAGCAAGTAAAATTTTTATCCCTTGGACCAAAATAATTAAAATATCACACAAACAGTAAATGGCATGTCAAACCGTTAAATTATTCAATCCACACGTAGCTCGACTATGATGACAACACCCGGGGTATCTCATAGGACCTAACATGCTCACATAGTGACCGAAGTCAACTATGGTATACAAGGACGGCCCTTCCCTGCATCTAGAAAACTGATTGGGAGACCCTTGGTCAACCACAACCCTTTTCATGGGATCCATTGGATAACCCATGACATACTTGCGACGACATCTACCTCTTTGATATACGCCGCACAACAATAAATCAATAAACACATGCCATACACTGAAAAATTTATATCTCATATGCATGGCTTAGCCCAAAATAATTAAACATATAGTGGGACATTACCTCTGCATAAATCAATTGCATGAATAAACCCTAAAATTAATAAAACATAAAGGGAATTAAACATGCAAAATACTCTTGGGATAAAGCCCGCAGAACAAAATTCTACTTACTATTTCCTTCCGTAGATAGTGTTATGTAGCTTTCTCCAAGTCCACCACTCTCTCCTCTCAATTATTATTGCTTCTAATATATATGTATCTTTAAAAGCACTCTTCTCGTACAAAACTATGGTGATATGGTGATTTGAATGAGTGCCTAAACGTTCCTATTTATAAGGCCAAGGGTGGTGCATGCTTATATAGTTTTTTTTTTTTTTTTTTTTTTTATTAACTAGCATTGCTGACTATGCCTAGCTATTGGTTATAGCTTTAACATGTGTTAATGTCCACAATAATCCACGTATAGGCAACGTATATGTGTATTTCTTCATACTTCTACAGGTATAAACACACCTATTTATGTTAATGCACGTAAGCTTCAATCAAGTGAGCAATATAATAATTATTTTAGTTAATTTTAAATCTATTATAGCTAGTACTATGTCCAGCCACGTAATCTCTTTAGAGTATACTTGTTGTATTGAGCATCTCATTTTTATTATTTATTTCTATTATCTATTTGCTGTTTCTTTTTCTTTTTTTTTTTTTAACCTCCGTGTATGTATTTTCTTAATCTGTATTTTCCCAATTCAATTATATTCCTTAAAAAAATATTATCAACATAGCTATTTTTCGGGGTATTACAATCTGCGTATAAAAATGGAAGTTTAATATTGCTGTATCTCACTCTTGTCCAATTTTCATTCTTTTCTTCCTGTCCCTTCTGTCTACATTGTGATTCAACTTCACGGTTGGCACAATGCATCTTTTCCCTGCTTTCATAGATAATGTTTACTGCATTCCTAGAATAATTTTTATTCGCTTTCTAGAATAGATTTATTTGCTTTGTAGATTAATTTAACTGCTTTCGAGATCTAATTTAAATTCATGTTAGTAGGTATTAATCATCTTTCAAACCTATTGAGCAATACGAATGGAAAATCTAGTAAAACGACGTGGGACCTGCTTCTATCGCACATCCTCCAGTGAACGATCCGGTCTTACTATAAATTACTGCAATTTTTGACACCGTGCGCTTTCGGGGGCACAGTTTCTTAAACACGAGCAATAAAAACATGACTACTTATAAATATATCCCTAATCACAACCCCGCCATCATAAATTGGTTTCATTAAATAAAACCTAAACCAGGATCATGATTTTTCGGAAAATACTCATGTAGTGGGAATCAGTCAAAAGTTTCATGGCAGGAAATCTTATGGCAAGAATTGATGAGAAGTATCATGGCATATTTGCCGGGGATCCTCAGTGTGACAGGCTGAAGGTCAACCTATCCCGGCTATGCCATGAGATTTGTCAACATTTCATGACAGAGATGACCACAGCGCCATTTGAAACCAAAGCACCACACTTGAGTAATAAAAAGACTAATAATCTTGATGTATCCCTAAACCCTTTTCCGTGAATCATAATTTTTTTCTTTTAATAGATCTAACCTGGTATAATTTTAGCAAAAGCTCGTGGGACGGAAATTGTCAAAAGTTTCAGGTAACTTTAAAATTTATATAATGTGATTGTAATGAGCTACAATTTTTATTTTTTTGAGGAGCCATTGAAGGCCTGGAACGAGTAGTGGGAGCTCAAGCCACACAATTACAAAGGGGGGGGGGGGATAGGGAATCGGGTGAGGATTCGAACCCCCAACCTATAGGTTGGAGTTGGGGGACTTACCACTGGAGTAAGTGCTCAACCCCACAATTTTAATTAATTTATTTATTTGTGATTTACTGATATGTGGTTATAGGGTGGACTGGAATTATTAATGGTAGTGGCTAATTTGAAAGTTTAATATATTTATTTATTAATGTGAGGTATGGGTAGGTTTGACGATTAATATTTAATTATTTTTTAAAATAAAAATAAAATAAAAATATTGGAACAAGAAAAAAAGAAAGTATGACATAAATAATAACACAGAATGAGTTTTATTTATTTTAATTACATAAAATTAAAAAAAATAATTGAAAAAAACTAAAATAGGCCACCAGAAGTAGTCATTTCCACTTTTAGGCCATCGCGGCCCGAATTCCAGCCCAGTGGCCTAAATTCAGGCCCGAAATCCTTCTAGTGGCCTATTTTCCTAAATCAAAATATTGTGGCCCAAAAGTGGAAATGACTCATTTTGGTGGCCTATTTTAGTTATTACCTCTTTTTAGAAAAAGCCACTTTTCAAACATTCCATCTAAACACAAAAGTTACATGCTTTTGCTTTTGACTTCTGCTTCTGCTTCTACTTTTGGCTTCTGTTTTTTTCAAAAGTCAATCCAAACGGGCCCTAAGTATGTTATGTAAAATAAGTGGAGTACAAGAAATTGAATAAAAAGTAGAAAAGTCAATTTCTTTTTCTTGAGGGAAGTGGGGAGGGAGCTTCATGCCACGCTTTTGGGGTTTTCTTTTTTTTTTTTTCTTTCTTTTTTCGCTAAGCTGTCGCGTTTGGGGTTTGACTTTACTATACAGAATAATAGTAATTTGTTATTTTCAGGTATTGTTTGGTGTTGTGACCATCCAAGTTGATGGGTCAAGATGGGCCAGATAATTGGGCTAGGGGTGATAAGTATTTTGGGCCGAGAATAAAAAGGAAAAAATAATCAAGGCCCATGTACAAAAGCCGAGAGAGATGGGATCAAACCAAGAGCAATGAGCAAGTTCGGCCGAAGCAAGCGAATGCAAATTCGGCCGAGAGAAGGAAGAGATGCTGATCGGCTCTGGAGACAGTTGAGAAGCGGTTATTC
>JAOANR010000009.1:53253578-53264962 GCA_030278955.1 Hygrophila difformis
AGCTCCACTGCTCCAGCTATAAATAATGGGTGCCGAGCACTGAAATCAAGAGATCAATCCACCCCAAATTTCCAATTATGTCAATTTACTTTCTTGTATATTTTCTTGCTTTCATTTACCAGTTTTCCTAGATTTAGCCTAGTTTGTAGCAGTTACCTTCTCGAGTCAACCGTTATTTCTTAGCAACTGGTAGATTTTCCATTGTTTTTCTGTTTTGCCATTAAATTGATTCAATTTCAGTGAAGTTTGGGCGCATTATTGTGATTTCGGACTCATAACCGGTTTGATCCTTTTCCGGTAGCCTCCCTTGAGGAGAAAAAGGTCCTTGGCCATAACTGGTGGCCAAACAGTAGTACACCTAGTGGGACTTGTATTTGCAATGGCAGTTGATCCACACGCTACTCCGGCAGTTAATACGGCGGCGAGAACTGATATTCCGCCGATTCATGAAGAATGCACGGCCAATCCAGGGGATTATCCCCCGGGATTCACTGGACCTGCTGATTTTAATGCTCAGGAGTATGCATATGATGATCTAACACCACGGTTTCGCGATCAAGTTCTGTTTATGGTTGAAGCAGCGGTTACTACTTCGGTTCGCCAAATTGAAGGGAATATACTGGCAGCTATTCCAGCAATGTTTAGAGCCGAATTAGCCCGAAACTTATATCCATCTGGAGCTTAGAATGTGCAGGCGGTACTGAATCCACCTCTGCTAATTCCAAATTCGCCTCCAGTAGCTCAGAATCCGCCATATGTCCATCCAAATTACCCTAAGCAGGCCTATCGGCTGCCAGGAGGGCATGGACCGCGCCCTTATGTGGCACCACAAGTCGAGCAACAGCCTTACCAACCGCAACCTGCTCCGGTTGTAAAACATCAATACATACAACCTAATGTTGCATCACCTCAGCAGAACCCTCCGCAGTTGGTTGATAGAGAGCTTATTGCAGAAATTATCCGAACTCAGTTCGGGAACCTGATCGGCCAAGAGAATCGGCCGATGTATAGGAAGCCTTATCCAGATTATATTGAGGAACAATATCCTCTGCCTAAAGGAGTGAAGGTTCATGATTTCAACATTTTCTCAAGTGAAGTAGGGAGATCCACAATAGAACATATTGGCTGATTTACGGCCCAATGTACTAGGATCGCCCAGAACGACGTCCATAAGTTGATATTGTTCAGTTTATCACTTACTATTTCATGATCGATTCTATAACAGAAGCCCTGAGGTGTCGGTGGTAGATTTAACTTCCACTAAGCAGAAGGCGAGAGAAACCGTCAATGAATTTTTGGAAAGGTTTTATGCAGTCAAGGCTCAAATGAAAACAATGTTGCCTGAACATGAGTATATTCAGATTCTGAAGCAGAATTTGAAGTTTGCTATCAATGATCGATTGATGGTCACAAGACCTAGGACTGTGGCCGAATCGACGAATGAAGTGATTAGAATGGAAGTATACTTTGCAGAACAAGCGGCTTTCAAACCAAGCCGAAGTCAGAGTGGTAAATCTCAACCCATCCAATAGGCTGCATCTTTCGCAAAATCTTTGGATAGGTGTGAGATTGGAGAGGAATACAACATAGACGATATTCCAGCCTGGGCAGAAGTGGCAAGGGCAGAATTGGTGATTAAAAACCCATGACTTGCCCAACACTCAGGCCAGTGAATGGGAAAAAAAGGAAGATCAGGGCAAGGATGATCCTTAAAGATTCCATACATTTGACTTGTCCCAAATGGACGAAATCTTCGACTGGATGGTGCAGATTTCATGCCTCTGCGACTCATACTACTGCAGTTTGCGGACATTTGAGAAAGATGGTCCAAAAACACATTGATGATGAGAAACTAAAGTTCCCAGATAGGTTAATGGCTATTGATAAGAACTCGTTTCCTGTGGCCAACATGGTTATGGTTCATCCAGACCAAAAGAAATCAGTACACGATCGGCTGGGATAACAGCCATCGTCTTATAGAAAATTAGTACACGATCGCCTGGGAGAGCAGCCGTCGGCCGAAAAGAAGACAGAGGTATGGGAAAGATTGGGTTCGGCCCAGAAAGGAAAGGAAAAGGTGCCTGATGTGTTTGACCGATTAGGTCAATATGAATTGGGAGAATAGAGTAAGAAAGGTGAGCGAAGGTTGGAAGAAGAAGAAAGGAGCGAGAATCCGACCTTAAAAATAATAACCAATGGATTGGATTCGGAGATGAAGTTAACAGCGGATAAGAAAAATGGGAAGACTGTGATCCAAATTACAGTCCTATTAGAAGTTGTGTCTCCGGCAATGAAGAAGTTTAGGAGACCACATGCAAATACTCAGGTTGGTCAATGGGTGCAAAATTCCCCAAAGAGGGAGCATTTCGGCCAAGGTCGATTCAATGCTAAAATCCAAAGGGGAAAAGAAGTTCCAGTCCCAGGGGGAAAGGGTCGTATCGTACATATAAAGGAGAATTCAGCGACGGAAAACAACTGCAGCAGAAGAAGAGTACAAGATGATGTATGGAAGAGGATTTTCCAAATGAAGGATCCTATTCAGAAGGAAGGGTGTTGAACAAAGTATTTTCGGCTCATATCAAGTCAGCCGAAGGTAAGAGAGAGAGGATATAAGAACTAAGAAAGTCGGAAGAAAGAGAAAAGCGAGTTTCGGCCAAAGTGAAAAGAAGTAGAGGCGAAAGATGACCTAGGTAAAGTAGGAGAAGAGTGGAAGCCTAGACATATCCGAACAAGGGAATGGGTGCCAAAGACATCCATCGTCCCTAATGCTGAGACCTTGTCCATTGGATATTTTAAATTTAGCTTCGAATCTAATGCTAGCATGGTGGGCATTGCAGTGGGTGACGAGGAAGAATATTGGTCTGACACTAAACCAGCAATGGTGTTTTGCCAGAAGGAATGAGAGTTCTTGGGTGAAGAAGAGCCAGTAGTTGATTTCTGCTTCACCAAACAAGAGGAGATTCGGCCAACAACCGAAATCAAGGAAAATTGCGAAGAAGGATACAAGGCATTCCTCTCAGATGCTTAACCAAGCACTATTTTACCTCCTACTGCAAAAATATCTCAACACGTGAGACCTCTATACGTGAAAGGATGGGTCAATGGAAGACCATTAAGGAGGATGTTCGTAGATGGAGGAGCCACAGTCAATATAATTCCACTCTCTACTTTGGCCAAAATTGGCCGAACCAGAGAAGACTTGTTACCTACTCGGATGAAGGTGCCGAGATTCGTAGGAGCTCAGACTGCGGCAGAAGGATGCATACTAGTTGATGTGACGGTCGGAACGATCTCAATTCCGACGATATTCTTTGTGGTGGATGCTGATGTCTCATATGCGGCCTTGTTAGGCCGATGCTAGATACACACTGCTAGAAGTTTGCCATCTATTTTTCACCAGAAACTTTGGTTCTGGGAGAATGATGGCTCAGTGGAGAAAGTAGAAGGAGACCAACCCCCGTTTCCAGTCAGCTCAGCCGGACGAATTGATGCTGTATTATACGGGGAACACATACAACCTTTTCTGGCATTTGTGGGAGATCGGTATCCGGAAGTAGTGGAATGCGATGGGACGGATCTGGGATTTGAGGTTAAATACCAGGCCGACCCACGACCAAATGCAGAAGAAGGTAAATAATGGACGAAAACAAAGAAGAAGCAGTCGGGCTCGAGTCGGCCGAGCTCGAAACTCAAGAGGAAAAAGAAAAATGGAGTGAACTGATAGACTCTATCCCTAAGCGTACACCAGACTTCAAAGCACAAGATCCCTTAAAGACGATCAATGTTGGAACAGAGGAGGCCCCTAGAGAAATCCCAATAAGTGCGAATCTGGATCAAATCACTGTCAACCGATTTAAGGAGATCTTAATAGAGTTCAAGGACTGTTTTTATTGGGACTACATAGAAATGCCTGGATTGGAAAGAACAATTGTGGAGCATCGATTGTCCATCAAGGATGGCTTCCGACCACACAAGCAGCCAGCCAGGAGGGCAGCGCCCGATATCGTCCCAGAGATTACAGAAGAAATAGAGAAGTTGTTAGTGACCAGGTTTGTTAGGCCAACTAAATATGTATAATGGTTGTCAAATATTGTATCAGTAATAAAGAAGAATGGGAAGCTGAGAGTGTGTATTGATTTTTGAAATCTCAATATAGCAACTCCCAAAGATGAGTATATGATGCATGCTGTTGATTTATTAATTGATTCAGCCGCAAAACAAGGAATGCTATCCTTCATTGACAGATATTCAGGATACAATCAAATTTTTATAGCCGAAGAAGACATACATAAAACTGCATTCAGATGTCCTGGAGCGATTGGAATTTATGAATGGGTCGTCATGCCATTTGGCTTGAAGAATGCAGAAGCTACTTATCAAAGGCCCATGAATTATGTCTTCCACGATCTAATTGGAGATTGTGTGGAAGTGTATATCGATGATGTCATGGTTCGATCCAGAGATACAAACAAGTCATTTGGCTGATCTAAGAAGAGTCTTCCTTAGGATGAGGCTGCTTGGAGTCAAGATGAATCCAGCCAAGTATGCTTTTGGGGTTCAAGCAGGGAATTTTTTGGGCTTCCTGGTACACAATAAGGGAATAGAGGTGGATGCGAACAAAACTAAGGCTATTCAAGAAGCATGGCCACCTCATGACAAGAAAAGCCTGCAGAAATTCTTAGGCCAAGTGCGATTCTTGAGAAGATTCTTGGCCAATGCGGCTGGAAAAGCAAAGCCGCTGACTGATTTGTTAAGATTGAAGAAAGATGAAGAATTTAAGTGGGGAGAGGACCAGCAGAAAGCATTTGAACAGTTGAAACAAGCACTGGTCAGGCCCTCCAGCTTTAGTTCCTCCAATACTCGGCCGACCGCTGAAGCTGTACATAGCAGCGGCCGAAGAATTCATAGGGGCGTTATTGGCCCAAGAGGACGAAGATGGCAGGGATCGCGCGATCTACTATTTGAGCAGAATTCTCAAAGAAGCGGAACTCAGGTACTCGCCGATTCACAAGCTATGTTTGAGTTTATACCACGCCTGCCAAAAGTTAGAATATTACATTCAACCGAGACAAGTAGTGGACGTGGCCTCAGTGGACATACCCAAGATCATGATGAATGATCCAGTTAGTAGCCAAAGGATGGCTAAGTGGGCCATGAAACTAAATGCGTACGATTTGAAGTACCAACCACTAAGGGCCATGAAAGGACAAGTTGTGGCCGACTTCCTAGCAAATCATCCAATGCCTCCGATAGGAGAAGATACCATAGAAGGAGTTCAGCAGACCGAGGAGGACGAAATAGAAATAGTCTACATTCTGCCGTGGATTTTGACGTTTGACGGCTCAAAGGCGGCCACAGAAGTAGGAGCTGGGTTCGCACTACATACGCCGGAGGGCAGGGTGTATAGATACTGTATACAATTGCCAAACTCCTATACTAATGCCCAAGCAGAATACTAGGTGTTTATAGTGAAATCCGAAGGGGTCAAAGCCATCATCATCAAGGGGGATCCACAAGTAGTTATCCAGCAACTGCTTGGGGACTTTTCTGTTTAAAAGCTCGCAGTTGATTGGGTTGTACGAAGAAGCAGTGGACTTGTTGGCCGATTTCGATGAAATATATATAGAATATATTTCGAGAAGAGAAAATAAATCGGCTAATGAGTTGGCTCAACATGCTGCAAGGTATAGGATAATACCAGATGCAAGGAACATAGAGATCTACTCGGCCGAAAGTGAGAAGGCATATTAGATTAAAAAGATAATGCAAACTCTAGAGAGACCGGCAGAAGCTACCCCAGCAGAGAAACGAGAGGCATTAGACTATATCATGATAGGAGTACTACTCTTTAAATGAGAAATCGATAGAGGACTACTCCAATGTGAGGGAAAAGAATATGCCAAAAGAGTGATGGGTGAAGTGCATGAAGGAATTTGCGGAGCCCATCGAGATGGGAAGTCAATGAAGTGGAGTATTTTTCGGCTAGGATATTATTGGTCGAATATGGGGATAGATTGTGAAAAGTATGCAAAAGGGTGTCGTGATTGTCATACGCATGGGCCGATTCAGAAGTTACTGGCCGAAGAGTTTCATATTAGGATTAAACCATGGCCATTCAGATGATGGGCTATGGACATTATGGATAAAATACATCCCTCTTCTTCCAAGAGATATGAATATGTTTTAGTTGCTACTGATTACTTTACAAAGTGGGCCGAAGCCCAAGCTTATGTCAACATAACTCAATAGGAGGTTATAGAGTTCATTAAAAGGCAACTGATCTATAGATTTGGGATTCCACATACGATTTTGACGGACCGATGAACTGTTTTTGTCGGAGATAAGGTTAAGGCCTTTGCTGAAGAATATGGAATGAAGATTGTTTATTCATCCCCATACTACCCTCAAGGAAATGGGCAGGTAGAGGCTACAAACAAACAATTGCTATGAATTATTAAGAAGATGATTGAAGATCAGTCGAGGAAGTGGTATGAGAAATTATCCGAAGCATTGTGGGCATACAGGAATGCTAAGACTTCAGCCACCGGGTTCACCCCATTTCGGCTGACTTATAGAATGGATGCTGTGTTACCGGCCAAAATCACGGTACCGACTTTGAGAATAATTCAGGCGGACCAGTTATCGGCTGAACAGTATGAGCAAGCAATGAAGGATGAGTTGTTAGATGTTAACATCAATCGGGTCAAAGCATTCAAGAATTTGCAGAAGAATAAAGATGTTGTGGCCAATTAGTATATTTAGAGAATCTGAGTTAAGCGTTTTGAAGTTGGTGATTTTGTCTGGAAAGTTATCTGGCCACCTAAGCAGAAGGATAGCCGAATGGGAAAGTGGAGTCCCAATTAGAAAGGGCCATTTATTGTTCAGACGAAATTACCTAATGGAGCATACATATTGGTTGATGAAAATGGAGAACAAATGTCAAATCCAGTAAATGCAAGATACATGAAGAAATATTACTCTTCGGTATGGGATTAAGCAGAAAAATAAACATTTTATCGCAAGGACGAACATTACAAGAAGGAGCTACGTCGGCCGAAGACGGCTTGGGCAGTCCGAAGTTACAATATACAAGGAAAACGTCGTATTCTATGCGGGCGTATACAAGGGAAAGGTCATAAGAATGGGACCTGTAGGATTACTTGTATAACACCGCCTAAATCCTTTCGACCGAACCAAAAGCGGTATGAGTCCGACGATGACCTAGGCCGATCTTTCCCAATAACAAGGTCTCAACTGCTGAGGATGATAGAACGAGTAGTACAACGTCCATCAGAGGTAGAAGTCGACCTCAGTTCAACTGATTCTCCTCCTCAGTTGGTCTAAGGATTATTACAATGGAGGCACCGGCCAATGAGGAGAAAAGTGGGAAAGGATGGAGGAATCATTAAGGGCAATGATTCCACCCTTACGAAAGATCTGACTGGATATAGTAGCGCCGGGAAAGGAGTGGTTCCTTCGAAGTGTCTGTCGAGATCTTCATTAGAAAGATTACTTAAAGTTCCTCTCCCGGATGAGTGTGGCAACAGAAAGGTTTAGTTGAGTTCGTGCTGGATGGGCAAAGGTTTTTCGTACCACACCTGGAAATCCTTCGAAGGGGATTTCTTCTAAATGCCATGGGGGCACTGGAGTAAAGAGTTCTATGGGAGAAAAAAGGGAAGCCGTGTTCATGATAGGGAGATAAATATGCACATTGAGATAAGTGAGTGTGAGAATGGAGGCCTGAGGAGCCTTAGTATTTGTAGGAGAAAGTAATGGCTATGCGTGTGGGGAACGGTGAGCATTAAAGACTATTTATGGGAAATACGTTTCTCCAGTCCTGAAAAAGCTGTTACCAATGATAGGCTGCCATAAAGAGGCCCGGATATCGTGGTATCTCTGATGAAATATATGCGACAGAGAATTAGTAAAAACAAAACAGAGATACGATATGGATATGAAAAGTAATGTTGATGTGCAGATATAAAATATGCCCATCGGCCGAATTAAATATAAATAGGCCGATCCACGAAATCAATTCAGTTCAAAAATAGCCAGCCAAAAAGGTTGGCAGACGACATCAAAAGAAAATGGAAGACCATCCAAAACATCAGTACTTACAAAGAAACAACCGGGCAGCTCAAGAAATAGAGAAAGATTCAGTGATCCTCGCTATCGTCAAAATGTACATCTTCATCAAGGTTCTGAAGGGCGCCAATTTGAGGATCAACCAGAGGAGTAGGATCTGCTGCCGAAGGAAGCATATTCTGTGATACTTGAGGAGGAGGATGGTGAACGGTCGTGATACCAGCATCAGTTGGACGATGAGATAGCAAAGACTCGGAAGTGCCTATAGGGAGAGCAGATGAAGTCCCTGAGAAGGAAGAATAAGGTAAGATAACTTGCAACCATGAGGAAATGAAAGGAGTATACGAAAATGGATACCTGCAGAAGCTTTTGAAGAAGAAGGAACGTCACGAGGCGGGGTTGCTTCATCCTCCGAAGGATCCAAAGGGATAACGTCGGATCGAGGAATAATATAGGCAGTGGACTTGCCACCCAGGTTCTCAATAGCTGAATCCAGCTGTTCAGCCAAGGTTTGAGTCTCAGACCATTTCTCCTGGATAGAACCCAGAATGTGGTCATTGAAACTTGTCCTCATGGCAAGATAGGAGGCACTTCGCTATGAATCTAAAAGCTTGGCCTTGGGAACTTCAGCCGATTTCTGAAGTTTCTTGATTGAACGCTTTAAATCAGCCAATTCTCTCTAAGCTTCGTCTAAAGCAGAATTTAGCTCCTTTTCTTTCTGTTGGAAACAGGCAATATCTTGTTGAGTTAAAGAAAGCTTCTCAGAATATTTGAGCTCACGAGAGTCCACGCCAGCCAAAGTACTCATATGAGCCTGGTATTCAGCAGAACACTTGTTGAATTCGGGCTGAGAAATAGCTATGGCCTCTCGTTCGGCCACAAGCTTGTTTCGTGTAACCAAATGAGCTGGGAGCTCTTGGTCCACAGAAAGAACGAACTTAGTGATCATCTGAAGAATAGCATCTAAGTTTATAAAAACAATGTAATCATGGAAATGTTGGTCAATATGGGAAAGAATGAGCAAGATAGGCTTCGGATGAATATATTCTACTTCAGGGCAACGGGTAATCATGTTACATAACCTTCCTAGACAATCCCCCAAATGAGCCGAGAGGTCTAATGAAAGGGGAGATGGAGGATGGGGAGAAAATAAGTCGTCCAAAGCCTGCCTATCGGGAAATGGAGACTGAGGAATTTGTACAGGATCACTTCCTTGTGGACTTGCGGGTTGGTGATGGTTCTAGTCCAGGTTGAGCAGTAAGGACATCACAAAGGGAACCAGTGGCAACTAAAGAAGGAGTTGAAGACGGAATCTGAACCAAGTTAATAGGGCCACTGGGAGGATCCGCTTGAGAGGAAGGGAGATCCGAAGCAATTACAGATGAAGTCATAGGAATAATAAAGGAAATCTCGGAGGCCTGTCTCACGACAAGGTCTTCATTCATATTCTGCGAATCAGCTGTGTTGGGCTCGACCACTGCGACCGAAGCTCGAAGAATTTCAGGATCGGGAGAATTGGAGGAAACCTGGAGAAGCAAAGCAACAGGTCAAGGCACAATCTAGGAAAAATACAATCGAAAGATTTAATATACCTTCTCATGCACAGCGATGACTCTCCCAAGCGGTGAACGGGTGGACCTCTTTTGAGTCTTGACCGGAGGGAACGAACTCCCTGGATCAGCCGAAAGAACGTTGGGTCTCTTGCGACCACAAGAAGAGGCAGGGGAAGGGGAGATAGAGTCCGAAACCGCGTGAGACGAACCGCCCTCCTTCAATACTATGGAGAGAACAGTAGTTAGAGAAGCAAGACATTAAGAATACAAACAAGCGCATGAAATAAGGGGTTTACCATCACGAGAAGAAATAGATGAAGACTGGTTTTGATTCTTCCTTACAAGTGAGTCAGATGAAGGAGAACGCAGAGACGGAGACGAAAGTACTCGGGAAAATCCACAATGCCGTAAAAGAGGGTTGAGATCGCCGCTGAAATAAGCACGGGCAACGCCATCCCACCAATTTCGGAAACGAACCGTTGATAACCCCGCACTAACGACAAGTTTTGGAACTTCAAAGGTGATAAGACGCCGATTCCAAGCCACACATTGTTCCCTACTAGACGAAACGGTGTGTCCTTTATCGATGTGATAAGTAATTACTAAATCCTGGGCAAAGCCGAATTGACGGCTGACCAGATGAAGGGAGGAGGGAGGATACACCTATTCCAAATCTGAGCTAAAGATCGAGGAAGGAGATCTCCAAAAGGAGAGGTTCCGATATCCTTGATCCAATTGAAGTTAGCTTTCTCATATCAGTAACGGGAGAAATCTTGATCGGCAGTTCGACCCATGAAATAGCCAATCCAATGAGAAATTGACATGTTGGGGAGGATGTCTTGAGTAACGGGAGGCTCATGGGATGATCCGGGTGGATTTCAGGAGGAGGAAAGCCGGATATGTCTCGAAAATACAAGACCAACCACAGGTGGAGGAACCAAATAGGACCCCGAGCCTTGTCCGTGAGATTCTTTTCCCAACCAGTAACGTAAGACGAGATATCCGCATACATATCAGCAAGGAAGAAGTCAGCCAGGGGCAAAAGAGTCACGTTAAGAATTTCATAAGCTAAGGAATAGGTCTCGAGAAGGACAGCCATAGAAGGAGCACACCAAAAGAACCGCGTAAGAAAATACATCATGAAAGCAAGTGGTTCCTGACGATGAGTTTCGGCCGAATCGGAACTGCTCTAGTTAGTAATAATCCAACTATGATAAGTATTCTAGGAAGAAAAATCGATACTTTTTCTTCGGCCGACCATAAGACGCAACACCAAGGTTGTCTCCTCTAACGAAGAGATTCAGGATGAGCTTAACATCTTGAATCGTAGGGGTCATCATGCACCAGGGGAAACAGAAACAATTTATTGTAGAGTTCCATAAACATAGAAGCGCTTGAATGGGATGAAGATCAGCGGGGAAAGGTTCAACGCTTAGTCGAATTGTAATACCCGAGAATTTTGCAACATAAAATAAATAAATAAATAAAATAACTAAATAAATAAACAATAAATAAAACAATAACAATAAATAAATATAATAAATAAATAAACATAATACATAGATAAGGAAATGAGAAATGGAATTTAATTGGAATTAAATTTTCAATACCCGTAAAGCCAAAGATAATTTAATCAAATAAATTGTACACGGGAACCCGACACCAATGAACTTGAAAATTCGAGGCCAATATTAAATCTAGACCCGAGTAAAATTTTAGATAGGAAATTGGAGTCCGGAAATAGCC